>CM053785.1:440882838-441265338 GCA_028749045.1 Cupressus sempervirens | reverse complement strand
CTGAGAAATATAATTATGATTCTTGCTTGTCCAAGATACTAGTCTTTTACCAAGAATGAATGCTCCATCACTTGTTCTTTTTCTGTCATCAACACTTCTTACCCATTGAGCACCTACGAATGCTTTCAAATCCAAATTGCCTCCTTTTTTGTACCATAATCCATAGTCTTTGGTACCTTTCAAATATCTCATGATTCTTTTGATTTCCATTATGTGATTTTCTTGGGGATTTACAAAGAATCTTGCCACCATACCAACTGCTAATGCAATATTAGGCCTAATGTACACTACATACTACAATTTTCCAATCATTGATTTGTATGAGGTTTGATTCAGCTCTTTTGAATCATCATTCTTGGAAATCTTATGTCTAGTAGACATAGGTGTTCCAACAGGTTGTGAATCTTGCATTCCAAATTTCTTTGGTATCTCCTTGATGTATTTGGATTGAGTAATGTAGATACGATATTTCTTCTGTTGGAGCTACAATCTAACAAAGAATTTTATCTCTCCAAACATGCACATCTCAAATTATTTACTCATCTCTACTGAAAATGCCTTGCATAAGTCATCATTTCCTATAAATAATGTGTCATCCATAAATATTTCATCCAACACAATTTTCTTGTCTAGTTCTTCCTTGATATATAGACTATTGTTATCATTTGTTTTTTGAAAACCTATCTTTATCAAGTAGTTATGAAGTCTTTCATACCAAGCTCTGGGAACTTGCTTGAGACCATACAATTCTTATGTCTTTTTCTAGGATCTACAAAACCTTCAAGTTGTTCTATGTAGACTTCCTCATCAAGTATTTCCCTTAAGAATATAGATTTTACATCCATTTGATTAACTTTAAATCCTCTGTGTGCTTCATATGCTAGTAGAGTTCTAACACCTTCTAATCTTGCAATAGGAGTAAATGTTTCAGCATAACCAATGCCTTCTCCTTGAAAATAACCTTTACAAACTAACCTTGCTTTGTTTCTTGGAACTTTTCTATCTTCATTTAGCTTATTTCTAAATACCCACTTTGTGCCAATTCCATTTTTATCCTTGGGTTTAGGAACAAGAGCCCAAGTCTTATTCTTCTCTATCTATTCTATTTCTTCATTCATAGCTTCAATCCAAATTTCATCATCCAAAGCATCTTTAAAATTTCTAGGTTTGAACTCAACAAGCAAACATGTACCTTTCAATTTGTTTCTTGTCATTGTACCATCTGACCAGTCTCCAATGATTTGATCAAGTGCATGATGCCTTCTGACATATCCTACTAATATAGGTACTTTGGATTTAGAACATGTTCCATTAACCTCTTCATGATCTTCTATATCTAGCTTGGGTCCCACTATCTCTGACTTACGTTCGTTTGACTTGGTTTGCTGTGGAAACAACTCGGTAGCTTTTGATGATGACTTAGGTCCTTTAGACTATGACTCAAGTTTTACTGGCTTAAACTCAATAGCTTTTGGAGATTTTGGTGACTTGGGAGGTGAGGCCTCTTGACTTCCAAATATATTTGACAATGTATCAAGTTCAGAGTAAAAAAATCTTTTGTAATCCTCAAGTTCTCTGTTTCTTTCTTCTTCACTCTTTTCTACAAATTCATCAATTCTCACATGTGCACTTTCTATGATCTTATGAGTAATTAGATTCAAACATTTGTGTTCTTTACTTCTATAGGGATATCCTAGGAATTTTCCTTCATCACCTTTGACATCAAATTTAGCTTTCCTAGTTTCCTTCAAGATATAACATTTGCTACCAAATACTTTCAAGTAACTTACATTAGGTTTGTAGCCATACCATATTTCATAATAAGTTTGATTTGAATCTTTCTTCAACTATACTCTATTTAAGGTATGCACTATAGTACGGATTGCTTCCTTCCAGTATTTGATTGCATCACTCTTTACTATCATTAAGGTTCTTGCACAATCCATGATGAATCCATTCCTTCTTTCAGCTATACCATTCTACTGAGGTGTACTAGGAGCTGATACTTGTCTCTAAATTCCTTTCTCAATGTAGAATTCATTAAACTCATTGGAAATGAATTCACCACCTCTATTTGATCTCAAATATTTCAGCTTCTTTCCTTTTTCTTTCTCTACTCTTGCCAAATACCACTTAAACTTTTGAAAGCTTTTCGATTTTTCTTTTAGATACATAATAGTCATCATTCTAGAATAATCATCAAAAAATAGAATAAAATACTTGTCTCCATTGTAACTCTCTATTCCAATAGGTCCATATAAGTCTATATGAACTAGTTCCAAGATTTCTTCCGAATGATAGTCTTTTCTTTTGAAGCTTGTCTTTCCCATGTTACCAATTTGACAATTTTTGCATAGACCCATATCAGGTTTCTTTAGACTAGTAATAGCTCTTACTCTTCTATTTTTTCTTATCTTGAATAGATAATCAAAGTTCACTTGACACAACCTTTTATACCATAACCAACTTTCTTCTACTTGAGCAATAAAATATGAAATTTCATTGAAATCTAGGTAGAATAGGTTACCTCTTGTTTGTTTTTCAGACCCAACTAGATTTCCTTTTCCATCCAACAGTTTGGCCTTCCCATTCATGAATTCCACCTTGAATCTAATATTATTCAACTATGCCACACTCAGTAGATTATGCTTTATTCCTTCAATCCAATAAGCATTGTCACATCTAATTTCACTAGTTAGTGAGATACATCCTTTTCCCTTTATGTAACAAGGTTCATTGTTTCCAAATCTCAAACTACCACCATCATAATATTCCATGTGCTCAAATTTTTTTTTATACCACTAGTCATATGATGTGAGCAGCCACTATCAATAATCCATGTATCATTTTTTCTAACATGAGAGATAAGTGTCATTTTATCACCTTCATCATTAGATTCATCTTTTAAAACAATATAAACCATTTCATCATCCTCATTGCTATCTGATTCTTTAGCTATAAAACAAGATTTTTTACCTTTGTCCTTGTAGTCTTTATAGTTTTTGAAATCCTTCTCACCTTTGTACTTGATATTTTTCTTTTCATCTTTTTCTTCTCAGTTTAGGCACCTTACAGCAATATGTCCAACTACTTCACAAGAGAAACATATTGGAGGAATATTTCCTTTATCATTTCCTTTGCCTTTGGGATACCTTCTTGCAAGAAATACTTCAATGGCTTTAAGATCATTGTCAGAACTATCTTCCTCTTCATTTTTAGATTGTTTGCTTTTCGATCTTTTATCTTTCTTCTTGAGTGAAACCTTGGCTTCAAATAAAAACTCAAGATTGCTAGAACTAGGAACATAATTATCATAGTTATCTAGCTCAAAAGATGTCCATCTTCCCACAAGAGCATCCAAAGTTATATTTCTATTTTGATCACATCTCATCTCTTGAATAGTAGACAATATGATTACATAGATAGGAAGGAGAGTTCTAAGTACCTTGCTTACCACTGTTACATCTTCAATTGTTCCTCTAGAGGCTTTGATAGCACTGAAACTAGCTTTGATTTTATCAATATATTTTGCAATGATTTCATCCTCTCTCATTTTCATCTGATCAAACTGACCTTTAAGAATTTCTTCTTTGGTTCTCCTTACATTGTCATCTCCTCCATAAATGGCTTTAACCTTGATCCATGTTTCAGAAGTAGTTCCACAATCTTTGACCTCATCAAATTTAGAATAGTTGAGAGATCAAGCAATATTAATCATCATGATATTATGACTCTTCTTCTCTGCAATTTCTTCAATGGTCATACTTGTAGGAGCCTTGTATTTGGCATGTAGATTCTTTAGCCCTATATCTCTAATGGTTGCCAAGTGTAGCCTCATGAGTTCCTACCATGCCTTGAAGTTATCTCTGTTCAGTTTTGGAATCTCCCTTTTGTAAGACATCCCAATCTTTAGCTTAGGTCCTTGAAACCTTTTTTGCAAGCACCAAGAAGATTTGATACCAATTATTGGAAATATAGGGGAGTAATTGAGAGGGGAAGGGTGAATTAGTTACTAAAAAAATAAATCCCAAATTCCTTAAATGTCAATATAAATCAAAGCTTTGATTAAACTGTATTCTAATGTAACTCAAAAAACACACATGCACTCAGTTTATACTAGAAAATATTGTAACTTAGCAATAACTAATTTTTGATGAAATTGAATTGTTGATTACAAATATCAATTCTAGCTTGAATACTTGATCCTTCTTGATTAAATGTATCTTTGTAGCTCAACAAGAATATTATGCTTATCCTTCTACTTTGCTTCCTCTAAGCATCATCAAATCTTCTATTTTTGTTCAACACATTCAATTCTCAGCTTTTCCTTATATTTATATCTTGTACATTGTCAATTTATCTTGAATACAACTTAGAATACTTAATATTCATCTCCTTAGTTAGCTAGAACCAACAATTAAATTATTTGAACTCAATATGCCAAAACAAGAAAACCCTTTGTTAGCCAACCATGCTAGATAGACACTAACTTAGAAATGATTTTCCTATATTAACCAAGTGAACTTGATTAACACTACATATTCACAAAGTTCCTTTCATAACCAAGTGAGCTTGGTTAACACTCAACTTCTGCAAACTCTCCTTTGATGACCAAGTTAACTTGGTAGACACTGTCTTATGAAATAGGTAGATTCTAGAATGCTCGATAGACAGATGAAACTATCTTCATGGCCCAAGTGAGCTTGACATACACTAACTAGAAATGATATGACATTTTATGTAACATTAAGGACAATACAAAATTAATCAATTGTTTTCAACATGAACTGTTTGATAATATTTCCAAAGTGGAGTAAGAAACACCTTTACTTATATGTAGTCAATAACTGTGAAATAAAGCATGTGAATTGTTTGGTGAAACATCACGGAAGCACCTCTCCCCCTACCAATAGAATTGTGAATTCTAAGTTATGCATTTTCTTGCAAGTTGATCTAGTAAACATATTGTATTGATAAAACACATGACAGCTTGACATAACATTCTTAGGCAAGTCCAGGTGGTAGGTGTAAAGATTATTCCCACAAAGGCTCAATATGTTAACATAGACAAGGCACGTGAAGTGTCTGATTGAACTTCTTAGATACATGCCATCAACAACCAAAGGCAAGGCATGCAAATTAGTTTGGTAGAAAAGGCACATAACTATTTGACATAATGATCTCAAGAAAATATAGGGACATGTTTAAGAATGTGCAAGCAGCCAATATGAAATCATTTGCAAGTTAATAGCCACTATAGTTTGTTGTAAATAAACCACAAGAATCACTAGGAAGTGGATGCAAGTGTATGATATAAATTGGCTGGGAAAGTGTTTAATTGAATTCCCATGGTGAATTCATAGACCCCTTTCATTTTTTATATGAAGGTAGAGCCAAACTTCTTTAGAAGATCATCTAGTGTTTGGGAATGTAGTAGGCAGGTGTAAAGTAGTTCTTGTTTGTCTTCATTGGTAGTTTACATCAATTTTATGGAGGCATTGAAGTCGTGTGGTGCATTCTTCATCAATAGTTTCCTTTCTATATTCTAAGTTGTAATCATCTTTATTTGAAAATCAAAATTATATCTTACGAGAGAGCTACCCCTCTAAATGCAGAGGAAGGTCAGATATCAAGGGCCTATCCAAATATTGGAAAAATTGATTTAACACAAATTTCATTGGGCTAAAACACATATTTTCTAAGTGACAAATCTGTTTATCAACAAATTTTTGGTGACTCTACTAGGGAAAAAACAAGAAATATTAATCATTTTCCCTTAATGAAGCAAGATGGTATTGTCGCATAAGAATTTGTTTCCTCTTCTATAACCAAATCTCAATTTCCAAGATATAAGAAGACATTATTTCAAATTTGAACACTCTAGTCTATAGGAGTAGACAAAGTGCTCAACCATACCATCAAGTGAATCAAGCTCTAGAAGAAGAAGAAGAATTCAGGGAAATCTTGTGATGAGCTCCCATTGGTCAAAATGTTGTGGTTTTTGAAAGAATAGTTGCTATTCCAAGAAGAAATAGGAAAAATCTTGGTCACATCCAAGATCAAGTGAACAAAAATCAATAACATGGTTAATAAAAGGCACCTTCCCTAGAATGAAGGTTGGCGATTCTATTTCAAAGATTAATTATTGGCAATTCTATCTAAAAGTGGAAATCCAAAATCATGGTGTGGTACAAAGGAAAAGTTGAAAGTGATAGTGATAGTGATAATGCTGATGAATATTTTACATGCTAGAAGAAGTAGGCCCCTACTAAACCCATACAAGTTGATTTCTTGAAGGTTTTCTATGGAAGGAGGCTAGATCCAAAAATGGTTCATCCCCACTTCAAGTTTTTCAAAAGATCAAAGAAGAAGATGGAAATGATTATGGTTATCTTTCTCATAATCAAGACCCTTCTTGGGAACAAGTTCAACATATAAAGATAAAGAAGGCCTTGCTAAAAATTATGTTTCATCTAAACCAATGATGAAGAATGATAAAAATACCTCTCATGCACCTATGTGTGAACAAAATCAGATTTTTGTTGATCCTAAGCAAGCTATCTTGTTGAAGAGTTTCTATGGTCAACTAAAACTAGATCTAGAAAATATCCATCTATCCTTGCTTTGAACTTTGCAAAAGATAGGTGAAGAAGAGGTAAAGATAACCAATTCTTCTCTTACAAATCAAGATCATTGTCAAAAAGAAGTTCTACATGTGAGCATAATGAATACTTCATGCAAATTTATGATTCATGTAAATCAAAGTTGGATGTTACTGATGAATAAAATAGTTCAAAACCTACACTAGTTGCTCAACAGGGTCACACTTCTAGTGATCCTGATCAAGTTCAGTTTTGAAGAACTTCTATGGTAATAAAAGACTTGATCCTTCTAAACTAAGCCCTTCATTTCTTTGGAAATTGCAAAAATTTGAACAAGAAGTTGAAGGGAAAAATTATTTTCTTGCTAATGGAATACCTTGCAAGAATCATATTGAAAGAGATTCATCAAAAGATGACCAAGAAGAGGTGAGTGAAATTGAGAAAGAAGCATATGTTGAGCCTTGTTATAATCTTTTCAAAAATATAGAGGAGGAAATAAAAGTCATTCATGAATCTTAAAAAAAAGGATCGTGGTGAAGATGCATCAAACTCTTTACATACATGCTTACACCCACAATTTGGAAAGAATGATGAGGAAAGTGTGAGTGTTGATAAACTTGAGGAGGTTCAAGCTAATGCCCAGGGCTATTCAACATTCCCTCTTGATCAAGGTCCTAATTCTTTAGGGAGTGACTCCCTTTGTAATCCCTCTCAATTTGTTGATCTTGATTATGATTCATCATTTCTAGAGGTACATACATCCAAAGAGGCTTTCTTTCCTTGGGGTACTATACAGATTGAAAATGATCATGCTATTTTACACCATTCACATGGAGGAGATAGTGCTATAGGAGCCTCACATTATTTTGCACAAAGATCAAAAGTTTATGAAGTATGTTCAAATCAAGAAATAGAGAAATATGAAGATGAAGTAGAAGAAAACCCTACCCCACCCAACCCATAATCAAAATGCAAAGAGGGAGATCTCATCTGGGGTTCACATGATCATGAATCCCAAATAATGTGGGTCATATGCAAGGAGGATGCATTTTCAAATCCAAACCACTTCTTAAAAGATCCAACCAGGACTATGATAATTGAAAAAGAAGGCCTACATGTATTAGAAAGGAGTCAAGGGCTTTATGATGACCGATCACAAGAAATCAAAGTAAAGGGATTTCCATATGGAGGAAAAGGTTTGAATTTCTTTGACAAGCTCAAAAATATAGTGCTTCAACTCATTCCAAATGAAGTCATTAATGGCATGTGACATGAAGAAGAATTTATTCTAAAGTTAGAGGTTTTTGATGAGGTATGCTTATTTGGATATGTTTCTTCATTTGGAGAAATGGAGGATGTCAGTAATAAAAAATTTGGTATTTAAGAAGTAAGCTTGCAATTAAGTTCAAAAAAACTTGTAAGTTGCCACCTATTAAATCACCATGGCATTTATTTTCCTCATCCTATAAATGGATTTGCATGAATCATTTGGAGCTAGAGCTATTAGATGTGGAGGTTCCCTACCTTGTACATATATTAGTTAGGAGATTTTTTCATGCTTTTCTTTCCCTTTTATTTTGTTCTGTTCCCAATTTTGGTGTGCTCAGTCCATTTTCATGTATTTATCTCCTTTTTGGGTGACTCTATAGCCCTTGTGATGAAGCACCACCCTTACTTATGTCTGTGTTCATTTAACATCCTACACAATCCTTGTCCCTAGATAGAGGCAAAATTTACCTAGAGATTTAACTATGTGAGTTAGTTAAATTAATTTTGGATAGAGAGAGAGGTTAATTCCCAACTATTCAAAACTACCTATATCTTCGTACTTCTCTCTCTCTCTCTCTCTCTCTCTCTCTCTCTCTCTCTCTCTCTCTCTCTCTCTCTCTCTCTCTCTCTCTCTCTCTCTCTCTCTCTCTCTCTCTCTCTCTCTCTCTCTCTCTCTCTCTCTACATAAAACTTTTCAAAACTACCTCTCTCTACATATTCAAACTTCTAGAAAGAGGTTAAGGTTTGGGTTGTGTCTTCACTCAAAGTACATAGGTTGGAGATAGTTATCAACCTTTGATTGAGTAGACAGAAGTTCTTGGAAAGATACATAGAGCTATATTGTCAAGGCATTTTAGTGTTTGTCATGCCTTATGAACTAAAGTAGCTGACATAAACAAAAATGTAGACTATGTCTAGATGCAATGGAGTAGTTGTAAAATTTGGATGCTCAAATGCTTTCCTAAACAATGCATGATAGTTGTTTGATCTAATGCATATAGATTCAAGATCTACAAAATGATATATTTGATTGACATTTGGGCATACCAAAGGGAAGGCATCACAAAGAAACAAAATACATATTCTCTCTTTGGTAGAGAGGTGAAGCTTGATGCCATAAATGATGTTATATTCTATTGTGATGTGAGTCCACTAAGACAAGGGCATGTTGAAGTTTCCAAATAAGTTAAAAGATTTAAGAATAATAAGGCATGTGAAATGTTTGATAATATTTCCAAAGCAGAGTAAGAAATTCTTTTACATATATTTAGTTAATAACTTTGGAACTAAGCATGTGAATTGTTTGGTGAAACATCACAAAATCACTTCTCCCCAGTCGATAGCATTGTGAATGCTAAGTCATGCATTTTCTTGCAAGCCAATATGGTAAATGTATTGTAATGATAAAGCGCATGATAGTTTGACATAAAATTCTCAAGAAAGTCTAGGCATTAGGTGTACAGATGATTCCCACAAAGGATCAATATGTTAACATAGACAAGGCATGTGAAGTTTCTGACCAAAATCCTCAGATACAATATGCCATCAGCAACCACAGGCAAGGCATGTGAATAAGTTTGGTAGGCAAGGCACATAACTATTTGACATAATGATCTCAAACAAATACAAGGACATGTTTAAGAATTCACAAGAAACCAACATGAAATCATTTGCAAGTTCATAGCCACCATAGTTTGTTGCAAATAAACCACAAGAATCATCAAGCAATGATTGCAAGTGTATGATATAAATTGACTAGGAAAGTGTTTAATTGAATGCCCATGGTGAATTTAGAGATCCCTTTCATTTTGTATATGAAGGAAAAGTCGAACTTCTTTCAAAGATCATCTAGTGTTTGAGAATACAACAGGTGGGTGTAAAGTTTAATCTAATATGCACAATTTGATGGTTTGCAACAAGGAATATATATGGAAGTGATAAAAGTACAGGTCAGTTGAACTAGTAAGATTGCAAATTGTCAAAGAATCTATAATTGCTCTTTATGAATGTGCTTTGGTAGTGAAGTGATGATAAAAAAAGAAGAAGAAGAAGAAGAAGAAGAAGAATATGGAAAGCTAACTTGAGGAGGTTAGCATTTTGGTCTTTCGCTGTGGTGGAAAGTGACATGTGTCACTTATTGTAACCAAAGTTAGGATGTTGTGCTTCAACTTCATAAAAGGTTGGAATTAGTTGTGAAATGCATTCCCACTATCCAAATCCTAACTTTTTTAGTTGGTTGCAAATCCGAAAGGTTGGTTATTCTAGAATATTTATAAATTCATGAATCTCAATGTAAGGGAGGACTTTTTTGGATTTAGAGATAGACAAAACTTATGTTTTGATAACAAGAATTTTTTTGGAAAGTGTGTACAATTCTTATTCTTGTAATCAGCTATTTTCTTATGTTCTTGGTGCTAAGAAATAAAAGAAAGTACATTTTGTGTTCTCTTTTCTACGAAATTTGAATTGTTGAAGTGTTGATTCATCGGTATGAGTATTTTCATTATATGGTGTAAATATTCATGAATTATTGAATTAGCATTGTGTTGATGATAGATCTCAAGCATAGTTATTGTTTGTTTTCATTAGCAATTTACATCAATTTAATGGAGGCATTGAAGTTGTGTGGTGCATTCATCATTAATAGTTTCCTTTCTATATTCTAAGTTTTAATCATTTTTATTTAAAAATCAAAATTATATCTTATGAGGCAATTGGCCCTCTAAACGTACAGGAAGGCCAAGGGCCTATCCAACTATTGGAGAAATTGATTTGGCACATATTTCATTGGGCTAAATCACGTATTTTCTAAGTGACAAATCTATTGGCCAACATGGTGCTCACATCATTTCTTGGTAGATTTCTAAATAGTAAATCAAGCTTGAAAATTATAATATTTAAAAGAGGATTTGAACTAAAAAGTCATGAAAATTGATGCATTCTTAGAGTTCAAAGTAAAAAAAAGAAGAAAAATAATCTACATGGCCAATTAAGCTTAAAAATAAGGAAAATTGTAAGTAAGATGAGAGCATTGTGAGCCTCAAAAAAAGTCTCATTGGAAAAAGCTTGTGAGGCAAGAATGACTGCCTGTGATACTTTCCCCCAACCACTTCTTGCCTGCCCACTCTATCAGAGTTATGGATGACATCATCAACTATCTCTTTTAGAAATTTAGAGACAAATTAAGTCATGTTTTTTGATCTCCGTCTGCTATATAGATTATAATCAACATACTATATACCATCATAGGAAGAGTCAGTTTATCTCACTAAATGTATTTTCATTGACATGATTTCTTCATTTATGTTTTTTTATTAAGCTAATAGACTTCTTCTCATGAAAAAACTTTAACTGAATTGCTCTAACAATCTAACAGTCTTACCCTGGGAAAAAAGGAATAACATAAGGGTCCATTTGGCTATAGGAATAAGAATATGGGAATATGAATACATATTCTAGAGTTGTTATTCTAGAATAGAAAATAAGAATACATATTCCTATTCTTGCTTGGTTCAGTCAAAATTGGATGGGGAATTCACGGACCCAAAAAATTTTGTGGAATAAATAAAAGTGGAATAGGAATACATATTCTAGTTCCACTATTTAGGTGGAATTGCAAATGCTCATTTTGGGCCGAAATTGGAACATGTATTCCTATTCAGAATTCTAATTTGGTCCACCCAAATAAAGAATTTGAAATTTTAAGAATTTACATATGCCTATTCCACTCATATTCCCATTTCCAAAGGAACCCTAAGAGAATAGAAAAGGTATCACTTCTTATCAGTGTGACCATATGATGTTGCATTGGATATGTAGCCTATTGCTAACTAGGCACAATCACCTAAAATGCTACTATCTGAAGTGTCACCACTGTAATTCAAGCACAAGCTTCCACTTTGTAATGAAAAAGCCAGTACAAAAAATTGATGTGTTGAAAAGGCTTTTATGTGTATTGGAGGGTAGAGATTAGGATGGGACACATCTAATAGATTATTATGAGGCACAACCAAGTAACTCAGATAAGTAAGATTTTGTAGCTCAATAGGAAACATTCTAGACAATTAATTTCTTGAAAGATCAAGTGACTGTTATTGATTCATACTTCCCAAATATTTGGGAATCTTGTGGCTATAATGATTTCTTGGAACATTGAGAATTATATGTAGAATCTAAAATAGGTGAAGAACAAACTACACAAAAAATAATGAATTTTAACACTAGATAATTTACAAAGATTTGACACAAACATAATTTCTTTTATTGATTCAAGAGTCCATTACATATTGCCTCCAATATTTAAAGTCTTTATAATCATTGTAGGCTGCTATAACTTTCTATTCTATAGCATAGATTAGTCTATGCATAATAGATCACAATAATGAAAATATATTTGTTTGAAACTTTAGCCTAATTCCTAAAAAGAAAAGACTTTCAAAATAGTTTGAACAATTTTTGAGCTACCTTTATTCTATGCAAACATTAAAGAGTTGGAACAAAGACTTTGACTTTGCTAAACTCAAACTTCTTTAATCATGTAATCCTAAAGTAAACTATCACATGTACACAATAATTATTGTTTGAAACAATAGAAAACTAGAAAAAAATTAGTTGGATAGTGGAACTAGAGTTTAAAAGCAGTTCTCTACATACTCCCCTTGATGTTGAGACTCGTAGGTCAATTTCCTGACACTCAAACTTGATTTGTACAACTCATAATGAAACTTCTCATCCCTAGAGTCTTATAGACTTGTATAGAACTTTTAATAGAGGTCAGCATACTCTTCATTAATTTCTCTCTTTCCTAAGAGATCACAAGGTTCAGCCTTTTCCTTCTTTTTCTAATGTGGAGAAGGCCTGTGATACTTCTATGTGCCAATTGAAACAAGAAGTCATCAACTACTTCAATAAAACTTATGAATCTTGATCCACCAATATCACTTTTAATGTTCAAGCTTCTAGGTTTGTAGAACTTTATCAAAATTGTGTCACATTTTTCCAATAAGATCCATCAACCCATCCATAATCAACCTTCATACATTTTTGTAGATTCTTTATCGCAATCTCTATTCTAGCAAGTCTTTTCACTATGACTCTTCAACCCAGAAATACTGTGAGGTTGAAGATCCCAACATTTATCTTCTAGATGTCCTTCCTTATGACAATGAGAATAATGCACTCTTTCAACCAATTTCTCTGAACTTCTTATACTAGCAACATTGGATCCATCTCGTTGCACTTTGGAGTCAACAACCCTTCTAGCTACTTTTTAACATTAAAAACATCAGATCCATCTCACTTACCAAATCGAAGGCCTTCAAATTTTTGCCTCCAAATGGATTGGATGGGCTCCTTCATTCCTTGCCCATGCTTTCGTAATCTTCTTCCTTTGAATTCCATTTTCTACATAATCTTCAAACTAATATTATTTTTAAAACATCCATTATTATCATCATAAAAATTTCCATCTTAATGTGTAAATTTCCACTTACCTTTATCTTTACATGACAAATTAGGACAACAAACCAAATATTCTGAGCTACAAGGAACATTGTTAACTAATTGATGGCTTTGATTTCATGATCTTAATATCTTTTTCCAAGATCTTTACTTTCTTACCAAAATTTACATTCTCCTTCTTGGTTTCATCAAATAACATTAATTTTTTCTTCAATTCAACATTTTTCATTTTAACATTTTCCTATTCCTTTTCAACATTTTCAATATGGCATAAATGATCATATCTTTCTTTTCCAATTATTTTTGAAATTCTCAACCAATTTTGAATTACACTTTTCCAATTTTATCAATTCATCATACAAAATATCTTTTTCACAAACCAAACTTAAGTTTTCCTTTTAACCTTCTTTCTAGATTTTCTCACTGAAACAAATATTCTTATAACACAAATAATTTTTTCTTAACTAAAATCTTTCTTCGACAAAATTTGAAAGGCTAAAATTAGCTTCCTTGATGAACTTGCTCTATTTTATTTTTTAATTTTCTATCACACATCCTTGCCCAAATCACACATGATATGGTAAATGGTAGGTGTATCCCCAAAGGAGATGACCCAACCCCCATCAAATAACCACATAGTAGAATATAAACAATAACATAGAGATTTAGATCTAAAATAATGCCAATTCTCATAATAGAATCATAAGACTTACATCCAACATGCCTAACTGTAAGGCCTTCCAAGTTATGACTAAATACAAAACAATTGTACAATAACAATTTTGCAAGACCTCATAAGATCCAACTCCTAGCTAGCCAAACTCTTCAATTTGGTAGAAAACCCCAAGAAGAATCTAAAATTTTTCTTGCAAGCCACCAAGACACCTTGTTATTTCTCAAGCCCACACTTAGGTACTAGCTTTATTGAACTTTTCCCCTCTTTGCTACTCCATGATGAACTAAATAACTCTAGACATCACAAGAACCTCTAATTATATTAAACCAAGCCATGGGTTGGCCTAGAAATTTATATTAAATAAAAATTCACATTAAATACACCCTTAAGCCACAAGCTGATTTGGAAACATATATTAAATGCATGAAATAACTAAATACTTAGGATATGCCCCAAGTTAACAATTCATAACTAACTCATATGACCACATAAAAGTACACACTCTTAGGCATAGGTACATGTGCCATCTAATGATCCAAATCCAAGAGCACATGCACCAAGTCCCACAAATTGAAGCTTGTAGAAACAATCTGCAAAGTATGTCCAGGAAACTAGGAACATGCTATTGAAAGCCACCAAAATGGCTCTAAATCCAACATGATTACTCCAAACTTCATGCACACTTAAGATAATATTTCCCAATGTGCCTTGAACACATCCCCAACTATGTGAGCCATAGGTCCACAAATTCAAGCTTGATGCTCCTGTTGATAACAATTATTCAATTGTATATTATCATTGATGTTACACAAATGTTGTACTCTAATTGAGTACTACTAGTTGGAACTAAGTTTAGAAGACTCAAATATTAGCCAATAAAGAATAATTGAAGAAGCCAAGTTTAGTGATCAAGTATAGATCAAGTTAGGTCAATTACCAAAGGAAATCCCATGTAGAATGAGTTAGGTCAATTACAAAAGGAATTCAATGTAAACCAAATTAGGCCAATTACCAAGGAACTCAATGGTAATCGAGTCACCCAATTTTCAATGTTAGCCAACCTTTAGCTGATCAATTTTGTTTATTATTTGGTTTATTCTGGATGACTTAGTGGATATTATTTGTTTATTTGAAAAGGTATTCAAGCTGACTTGACTTTAGATTTCATATATATGAAAAGTCAAGATATGAATTGAAGAATGAGAATATGTGAAAGAAGATAAGATGCAAATAAAGAAGAATTTTTGATTAAGGGAAAAACATCCAAGGAGTTACAATGAATATTTTTATCAAAGAGGATCTAGAGGATAAGGTAGAATAGTGATCTAAATCAACAATCTAGTTTCTTCATAAACTAGGTCAATCATTGTTACTCTCTAACAATTGTGGTAGTGAAGAAATCTCTTAACAGTATTGACTTAATAGTCATTTTTGTAAATCCTCTAAAAAGGTGGAATTTCTAGATTGAAGTGTCTTGAAGACCTCTAACAAGGCCACTCCTAATAGGGTAATTTAAATCATTTAATAGGGTCACACCAAACAATTTATTTTGTAACCTTTAACAAGATTGGCTCCTAAAAGGGCTCACTTCAGAAGAGTGAAAAGTTGTAACTAGATGCATGGTGGTTTTCCCAAATTGGATTTTCACGTTCAATGTTGGTGTCTCTTGTGTTCATGTTATTTTCTTATTGTTTTAGCTTTCTGAAACTAAGTTACTAAAGGTTAATACACACTAATATATCAGATTTGTTTGATAAAAGAGTTATAGTTAATATCTACTTCTAAATGAGTTGTGAGTTAAGAGGAAGTTTGTATTGACATCTAATAGATTTTGAATTATTTTAGTAGTAACTAATTCACCTCTCCCCTCTTAGTGACTCCTCTTATATTTCCACTAATTGGCATCAGAGATTTTGGGCCTTGCAGAAAAGGTTTTAAGGACCTAAGCTAAAGATCAAGATGTCTTACAGAAGAGAGATTCCTAAGTTGAGCAAAGACAACTTCTGAGCATGGCAAGAACTCATGAAGCTACATTTGGGAACCACAGGAGATACAGACCTATAATTTCTAGAGAATCAACATGTGGAACCTCCTAGTCCTTTGATTATAGATCAGATGGTGGAGGAAAAGAATCACATCACAATGATGATTGACATTGCTTCTACTTTCAATTATGTTGAATTTGATTAAGTCAAATATTGTCCTACTTATCATGAAATGTGGAACAAGCTACAAAAGATATATGGAGGAGATGACAATGTTAGGAGAGACAAAACAAAAAGTTTTAGAGGTCAATTTGATCAGATTAAGATGAAAGGAGATGAAAATATTGCAAAATACAGTGAGGGAATCAAAGCAAGTGTAACTGCAATCAGAGATTTAGGAGGAAAAATAGAAGACACAACTATGGTCAGAAAGGTATTAAGAACTCTTCTTCCTATTTATAAAATTAGAGTCTCATCTATTCAAGAGATGAGATGTAATCCCAAAAATGATATAACTTTGGATGCACTAATTTGAAGGTTGACAACTTTTGAGTTAGATAACTTTGATAACAATTTCCTGGATCTTGCAAAATAGAATAAACATTCAAAGACAAATTAGCTCTTAGTAGAAAGGGAGAAAAATCAAAAGGAAAATAGTCTGACATTTAAGAGGAAGAAGAATCTGACGATGACCTTGAAGCCATTGAAGCCCTACATGCAAGAAGGTTACCAAAAGGTAAAGGTAAATATAAAGGAAAAATATCATTGATTTGTTTTTCTTGTGAAGAAGTTGGTCACATTTCCTCAAGGTGTCCAAACAAAGAAAGAAAAGATGAAAGAAACTCCATCAAGTTGAAAGGAAAGAAAGATTTCAAGAGCTACAAAGACAAAGGTAAGAAATCTTGCTATATTGCTAAAGATTTTGATAGTAATGATGAAGATGAAATGGTGTCTATAAAATTAAAGATGAATCTGATGATGAAGAAAATGAAAATATGACACTTATTTCTCATGTTAGCAAGAATGATACTTGGATAATAGATAGTGGCTACTCTCATCACATGATTAGTGATAAAACTAAGTTTGAAGACTTGGAGCACTATGATAGTGGTAGTGTAAAATTTGGAAATAATGAACCATGTTATGTGAACAGGAAAGGTCACATTGCATTAATTGATGGAATCAAATGTGATAATTTTTATTGGGTTGAAGGACTAAGACACAATCTTCTTAGTGTGGCATGTAGTGCCTGCCCCTAGTTCACATTTCTGTTATTTTTATCGAACTCTTTTAGGCTAATTTTATGTTTAATGATTAGTAGTATTATTTGTTGATTGTCAGATATTGTCTTAGATTCAGTTGATTTTTACTCTATATTTCATATATGCATGATGATTATACAATGTTTTCAGATATTGATGGTTTATTATCACATGTGTTTTCTTATGGATACTTACCCCATACTTGCATGCGTATGGTGTGCGTGTTTATTTTCTTTATGTATGGCGTTACTGATGTGGCTAAGGAAGGTAGTCGTAGTCACCTGCTAGTCGGGATCTACACGATGCACCACTTCCTGCCATTGCCTGTTTAGCTTAGAATATTGTGTCTGTACATGCATGAATTTTATGCAGGTTGCAGGTACCGGGTATCGACTTCCCTGAATTGCCAAGATGAGCGTCCCCTATTGCATTATCTCAATGGTAAGAGAGCGGAGATAAATTCTTAAGTCCAAATCTCATACCTTTAAGCCATTTGTCCTAATTGAAAATTAGGACAAGTATTTGAGTCAATACCCTCTGAATGTGTCAAATGACGTTAATTCATGATTATAACCATTTTGTTTGATTTAGTATGTGTTTTGCAATGATGGGTTTTCGTATGTTGTCTTATGAGTCTTTGGTGTATTTTCTATTAATTAAGTCTAATTAAAAGATTAATTAATAATTTAATTTAATGGAAAATTATTATGATATTTGAATATTTAATTAATTGAGAAATTAATTAAATAAACAAGAATAAAATTTGAAGATAAAGTTATAAGTTTAAATTTAGAACTTGATAATATTTATTTTATTTAATTATATATATATATATATATATATATATATATATATATTTAGAGTTCATTTTTAGATAAATGCTAAATATTATTATTATTTAAGTTAATAAATATTTTATCAATTAAGTTTCTAGACTAAATTTAAAAGTGAAAAATATATTATTAAAAGATTCTAGATTACATGATGCGTGCATGAGTTGAAAATAAAAGAAATTAATTAAAAAGATAAAATAATTGAAAACAATAATGTTATTTAATTTCATAAAGTGCACATGGGATTAAAAGTAATAAATTAATTAAAAATTGAAGTCAAGTGGCAAATTAAATAAAGTTATTTAATAATCTAGTTAATGTGCATGAAAAGATAAAGTAAAGATTAATAAAAGTTAATTTTGAGTTTGAGTCTTGTGAGCAAGGAGTCCTCTCAGGTGAACACACAATCAGTGCCCCGATTTAAGGAGAGAACTCTTTATCACAATTAGGGGGTTCATTTTTTATGGACTAGAGATTTTGGAGATTTTGGAGATGAATTTTGAACATGAATTTTGGAGACATGAATTTTTGGGAGATGAATTTGGTGACAAATTTTGGAGATGATTTTGAACACGAATTTTGGGAACGAATTTTGGAGATGAATTTTGGAAGCGAAATTTAGAAGGAGAATTCTAGGAAAGATTTTCAGAGAAAAGTCCTTGAAGTGGAGCGAATTCTCTCACAGTTTTTGGGGTTTGTGTCTTAGCATCAGGTTCAGGTAGGGTCTTGTGTTTTGATCATTGATTGAATTATATAATTTGATATTCATGTCTACTTCATGATTGTGAAAACTTGTCTTCTCATATTTCATCATACAAATCTGTCAATTCTTCATCTTGAATCTTTTGCTATTCATTTTCATCTATATATAAGGATTTAATAAATCAATTTGAAACCTCATCTGTAGGTAAAAGAAAAATGTAATTTAAAACCAGGGAGGGTTGAGATTTAAAAGAAAATTTTTAAATGGGAAAATTAAATGGTTGATAGTAATTCATCTTACACAAGCTTTCCCATAAATCATATTCAGTAATTCATCTATCAGATTATACTCGCAAATGATATTTAAAATAATAATAATAATATGTTTAGATTTAATTTTATTAGCTTTTAATAACATTTAGATTTAAATATATTAAACTTAATTATATTAAATTTGAATTCGAGGAGGTTTAAAATTTAAAATAAAATAAAATATTGAACAAACTATAATTAGGAATTTAGAAAAAAAAAGAAGATAAATTATGAAGAGCCATTTGAATTGTTTATTCAATTAAATAAAAATATTTTATCAAATATATATACATATATATATTGGAGTTCATTTTGTAAAGTTTTAATTTAAAAACAAAAAAACAAAAACAAAAAAAAACAAAATTATAAAAAGGTAAATAAAATAATGATACTTACCTCTTTACCCACCTTATTTCGGTGGCCTACGACTTTATTAAGTCGTATTTGGTTGTTTTTGTATAGCCGCATGGCTATGATTATAAAAATACAGCGGCTTATATAATTTCTTAAAGTTTTATCAAAAGCTTTGATTATCATATTTATAAACAAAGTTTTTATTTTAAGTTTTGTATAAAGTTACGAATGGTATTAATATTGTATTTCAACTTAATAATACTTTTATTAATATTAAATTTATTAAGTAATAAAATTTTGTATTTGGTTTTATTTATAAATTTAGTTTTTTTCAAAAAGTTAATAATATGAAAATTTTAGATTATTTGTTATTTAATAAACTTTATTAGTATTGAATGGTTTAATTATTAATTAATAAGATTTGTAATATAATTTTATTAATTAATAATTAGTAAATATTATTTATTAAAATAATTTTATTTATAGTTTATTATTATGATTAACAATACTATTTAGTAAAGAAAATTGTTAACAGATATTGAATTTTAATTAATTATTAATTATTAATTTAGAAAGGAAAATAGATATTGGAACTAATTGGAATTAAGGATAAAATCATGATAATTATATCAATTATTTTTTAAAAAATTGATTATTAAAAAAATTGGGGTTATTTTTATTTAATGATCAATTATTATTATTTTAATAAATGATTATTAATACTTTTAAATCATGATGTGATTACTTCTACTATAAGAACGTGAAAGGGATTAATTTGTAAGGGTAGACTATGAGTTCTATTTGTTTAAAAAAATTACTTTTGACTAGAAATAGAAACCTCACATTAACTCAACAATATATTATCAACCAATTTGAAATATGAGACTATTTACTTGAACTCAACACTGAAACTAAAACCCTCTTGTTTAACTCAAACTATGTGTTTTCTAATTCAACCAAACTGTGGACTATCCTATTATGTGTTCTTTGTACTATCTATGCTTTGGGAGTTTGGGCGTTGTTTAGTTTGACCAGTCTTAGGTTGTTACCAGAGGCTCGGGGGTTATGTGTTTGTGATGTCATACTGATATCAATCTCGATCTTTTATACCCAACCTTGGTAATGTGATGCTATGCTCTATGATGAGATGCATTTACTATTGTTATTGATTTCCAGTTTCCTTGTGTGAAGCTGAGGTGTATGTATATGAGATACCTGACTTAACCATTTTCGAGTCTTGATCAGTTATATTTGATATCCATTTTTGAGTCATCGATTAGTTATACTTGGGTTGCTTTCTAGTCGCTTTGAGAGGACTAACGTGTTTTGAGTGATTTGTTCTTAATGATGTCGTGTTGTGATAGGTTTTGACTTGACCATTTTGGATTCTTCGATCAGTATTGTGATTTATTATTGAGATACTTTTTGGTTTCTCGTTGGAGAACCATTGGATATTGTCACTTATCATTGATGCCTTTAGTTGTTGATAGAGAACTATTGTGATCATTATGATTATGATTTGATGCTTTCTAGTTTCTTGTGGAGAACTGATGTGATTATTGTGGCTTATCTTTTGATGCTTTCCAGTCGCTTGTATAGGGCTAAGGTGATTTTGTGATTTGTGATTTCATGAGCCTAGGGTAGGTTATCTATGTGTAGTGTTGGGAAGTGGCTTGCAATGGGGGTCGGGGCCCTAAGTGGCTGCCAGGGTAACTCATTGTAATTTGTTTTAATAAGTGATAACATTTACACTAAATGAGAGTAAAATGAACCTAACAAGATTAATTGTATGTTCTCTCCCATGCCTTGAGTGCTAGTACAGACTAGAATGGGGTAGAGAGAATGCTTGGTTATGACCTTGCATTTTGTAGTATGCCTCATCAATATGAGAGGATACCAGTGGCCGCAGGGATCAGTAGGGACACGAGATTCGTAAGGGATTGCTTAGTTAACTTCTACGTGACTTTTGCGATGACACTTTCCCACTTGCATAGTAGATTCTTACGTGTTTGTGTTGTGCCTCTGGGTCTAGATGTCGATCTATGTGTTGGAACGTTGAGTTAGTATACTTTTAGGATTTCCTAGACTTAGAGAGTACTTGCGTTATGTGATTTCATATCCTGTTTGGGACTTGAGACTATCTCCTCAGCGTGGTGGGAGTGGACCATTTAGGTTCCATGTGGTTGAGTGGTAGTGCTTTTTACTCTTACCATTTGAGATCCTTTCGTAGTCACCATGGCTGGAGCTTCTTGGGATGCTTGTTTATCATGATTAGGTGATGTTATTTATTGTTGTATTTCCTTATATTGATGATTGGCATGTTAGATTTCTTTATGCATGTGTTGTAGCATGTTTAGGTGTGACATCCCTATTATGATAGTACTGATGATCTCTTCGGTGACTTGGGATGTTATGCGCGAGGGATGGCTAGGGCCCATGATGGTCTAATGATGCTATTGACGGTTGGGAGGAACCGTGCATTTAGTTAGTTTTGTTCTATGATGTTATATCTTTATGATTGATAGATGTATCATGTATGTTATTAATTTCATTTATTTTATTGTACTTGTATCATGGATCCAAGGAGGATGTTGTATTTTATATTTCTTCATATGTATATTCTTTTAGCCTTTCATACCCTATGACATGTATAGTGGATGATTGAGCATTCTGAATTAATTTGCCAAGAGGCATTTGGAACAAATGTATATTAAATGGACATTGGACTTTCTTATTATTCTTTCATGTGGATGTGGTAGTTGTTAGACTTAGAATTAATTAAATTTAAATGTGACTCAACATCTTGGGATCCTTAAGGAATGTAACTTGTTATGTATGTTTGTTGATGATTACATGTTATTGCTTCCACTACTATGTGTTTAATCTGAATGATCTATCTTTATTACTTTAAAAAAAAAATGTTTAGCAAACCTAGTAAAAATTTAGGTTAATTCTTTTGGATCCCTTGGTGGAGCGTTACATGGCACAACTAAACAAAATTGGATTCAAGGTAGAATTCATGAATGGGAAGACTAGGTTTCTGGATGGTAAATAAAATCTAGTTGGAACTAGCAATTAGACAAAATGTAATCTATTCTATCTAAATCTCACTAAAGGTTCATGTTTTTTGGGCACAAGCAGAGGAAAGTTGGTTATGACATAAAAGGATGTGTCATGTAAACATTGAAAACCTAGTTGTTGGAATCCTTTAGAATAACCAGGGGGGTGGGGGTGAATTAGTTATCCAAAGTCCAAATGTACAAATAAAATTTTTCATAGCTTAGTGAATCCATATCCATAAAACATATTTAGCATGCATGCATCCATTAGACCATACATTCACTTAGACTTGTAGGTTATTGTCAAATCAACTTTGCAGAAATTTAAGCATAAAACATAATAGATTCAATAACACATTTTACACAATGATTTTATGTGAAACCCAATTTTTGAAAAACCACTAGTAACATGCTCCTCATTCTCACTCTTTTGAAGTGATGCCCTATGAAAGGACAACCCTATTAAAGGTTACAATACACACTATTAAATGCGACTTGGTTAGAAGATTTCAATCACCTTATTAAGAGTGAGCCTTGTTAGAGGACTTTAGATAATTCACTTGGAATATCACCTAGCTAAAGGATTTACAAATTATCGTCAACTTTAATCCAAAGGATTTACCTTAGACTAGTACAATGATAAGAAAGTAACAATAAGGCTTGATCTAATAACAACTTACAAACTTGCAGATTACAGATCTTTGTTTCAGTCCTCCATTTTGCTTGGCTTTCACACAATTCAGCTTTGATAGCTTGTTCACCCGTCAAGCATTCATACCCTTAAGTATTCCTTCTTTATTTGTCAATAACAGTCTCTTCTATTTGGTCTTTGATGAAGTAATACCTTAGACCTCTTGCTAACTTAGGTTCTTCAACATTGATCAACCTCACTTTTGACCATCCATCTCTATAAATAGAAAATTAAAAAAAAAAAATGTGTTCATCCTCTATCGTTCATTTTAGGGTTGGGTAGGATTAGATAAGATTCAATGAATCTACCCATGTTTTCATTTTAGTCCCTTCTAGAAGCTTCTCCTTCAATCCTATTTGAATTCTCCTCAAAATGGTTTCCGTGAATTTTGTAGTGCCTACCCTCATTCACATCTTTTCTGGACATTGTTGTTGTTATTATTAGACTATCATAGACTAGTTTTATTGTTGATGGATTAGTGGTATTGTTTTAATACTATTAGACATTATGTTATGGATTCAATGGATATATGATGAGATCATTTAGACTTTACATTTCATGTATGCATGATGATCATTACATTGCTTTCAGTTATTGTTGATGATTAGTCAGATGGTTTATTATTATGGATACTTACCCCATACTTGCATGTGTATGGTGTGTGTGTTTTCTTATTGTATGGCATTTCTGATATGGTTAAGGAAGGGAGTCGTAGTCACCTACTTAGTCAGGATCTACACGATGCACCACTTCTTGCCATTATTTGTTTAGCTTAGCATTATATATATTGTATGTACATGCATGGTTTTTTCTGCAGGTTGCAAGTATCGGGTATCAACTTCCTTGAATTTGCCAGGATGAGCGTACCCTATTATACTATTTCAATGATAAGAGAAGGCAGATAAATTCTCAAGTCCAAATTCCAAACCCTTAAACCAATTGTCCTAGCAAGGTAGGACAAGTATCTGGATATTTTACCCACCGAATGTGTCAGATGACATAATTCATGATTTTTAACCCTTTAGACTGATTTTGTGTGAATTGCTCTATGATGAGTTTTCATATTTTATCTTGGAGGTCTATGGTGAATTTTCTATTAATTAAGTCTTAATAAATAGATTTAATTAATAAATTAATTATTTGAGAAAATTAATATAAAATATCATGATCTTTGATATTTTGATTATAATTAATTAAATGTGAATTAATTGAGGAAAAAGAATAAAATAAAATAAAATTAGAAATTAAAATTAATAATAATAATAAAATAATAATAAAGTAATAAATAAATAATAATAAAAGTTATAAAAAATTAAAATGAAAGTTATAAATGTTTAAATAGAAATTAAATAAAAAGTAAATTGGAGTTATAAGCTTGCATGGGAATTAACACACCTTTTCATTTCTTATATGTCAGCAACATGGGGGTTAGTGCATCAATTAAGCACATGGTGTCTACAACCCTATGGCTCATCTAGAAGGTTGGAAAAGATCCATGCTTAGTTGGTAACACCTTCTAGCTATTTCTAGAAGCATTCTAGATGTTTCCTAAGAGCTCTTTATATTCAAGCATTCCTAGAAGCTTAGATATAGCATTGGAGAGCAATTGGTGCATTGGAGGACTTGAGAACTCTGAAGAAAGGAGGAGCTTGCTCTGTGGGTTTTCTGAGGAAGAGCGAATTAGCATCAGAATCGGAGTAGATTCTTGTGATTTTAGTTATGCTATTTTCGCATCTTGCAATCCTTGTCTTCTTCGTGTCTTCCATATGTCTTCTAAGGATTTTCCTATTTTAATTGTATG
This sequence comes from Cupressus sempervirens, assembly GCA_028749045.1. Lineage (NCBI taxonomy): Eukaryota > Viridiplantae > Streptophyta > Pinopsida > Cupressales > Cupressaceae > Cupressus > Cupressus sempervirens. The sequence continues at coordinate 441,240,332 of CM053785.1, read as the reverse complement.
CATTTTCAATATGGGTAGTTAAATTTATTTGAGAATTTTATATGCATAGATCTAAAAAGAACACGAGGCTGCGGTTTAGATTCATAGTCAAACCCATTAGATTAATTAATGGAAAAAGTTTGAGATCAAGGATTATAAGAAAATTTTGAGAATTGGAATTTATATTTTGTGTATATAAATGTTTATATTTTTAAATCTGCATACATACATACATACATACATACATACATACATACATATACATATATATATATATATATATATATGTATATGTATATCTATATGTATATCTATATATATATAGATATACATATATATGTATGTATATCTATATATATATCTATATGTATATCTATATATATAGATATACATACATACATATATATATATATATATATATAGATATATATATATATATATATATATATATATATATCTATCTATCTATATATATATATATATATATATAAAATTAAAAGTTGAATGACATATATTTCGCAGCGAGTGAATGTTTTAAAAAATCGCATCGCGATTCATCTCTGAGAAAAACATTTTAAAAATGCTATTGAAAAACAATATTAAACATGTCTTTGGGCAGGTATATGACCCGTACCCTGTACGTCGGGCAGCGACATCATACCTGCAGTCGTAGGTATTGCGACTACTGTTGCAGGCATGGTGGCCGCATGACTTTTATAGCCGACAGTGACTGTTATTAAATAGTAGTATGTGATTAAAGTTTTAATATGACATCAATCAAAATTTTGTAATTCGATTTTATATTTCATTTTTTTAAATATAAAATGCAACAATTATATATATATATATATACATATATATATATATATATATATATACATATATATGTACATATATATATATATATATATGTACATATATATATACATATATATATATATGTACATATATATATATATATATATATATATATACATATATATATATATATATATGTACATATATATGTATATATATATATATATGTATAGATATATGTACATATATATATATATATATGTATGTATATATATATATATGTACATATATATATATATATGTACATATATCTATACATATATATATATATATATATATATACATATATATGTACATATATGTACATATATATATATATATACATATATATATATATATACATATATATATATACATATATATATATACATATATATATATATGTATATATATATATGTATATATATATATATATATATATATATATATATATATATATATCTATATATATGTAAGTATGTAAATATGTTAATTAATAAATTTAAATGATTATTATTTGATAAAAAAATATATATATTAAAGGTTCATCTTTTATAACGATGAGTTATTTTATAATATTATAAATTAATTATAAGATTTAATTAATCGTTCTAAATTATTAAAAGAATATGCAATTTAATTAATAATTTGGTGGGGGACATTTTCAAACAAAGATTATAATTGAAAGATGGAATTTAAGGGAAACTTTTAATCATCTAAAATAATACATGTATAAAATCTTCCTCCATTTATTCTCTAAACTTGGAAACATAAACTGAGACCTCTACATTTAAATTCAAGTTGTAAATTTAGTAAAACCAAAACATGTGTTTGCATTGGGTATTCTTTATGCTATTGTTTTGGGTTTTGGGTTGACTAGTGTTGACCAGTATAGGACGTCTACCAGAGGCTTGGGGGTTATGTGATTGTGATGTCATGATGATGTTTTAATCTCGATCTTTATAAACCCAACCATGGTTATGTGATGGAATTCTCTATGTATTGGTTGTAATTACTGATTGTTATAGTTGAGATTCTTATGTATGAGACACTTGACTTAACCATTTTTGGTCATCGATCAGTTATCCTTGGTTATTTTCTAGTCGTCATGATGGGACTGAAATATGGATTTATTCTTGATGATGTCATGTTGTGACATGTTTTGACTCAACCATTTTGGAGTCTTTGATCAGTATGATTGAGATGTATTTTGGTTATTGAGAACCATTGGATACTTTTGATTATCAGTGAAACTTCAGTTGCTAATAGAGAGCTGTTGTATTCATGATTTTCTATGGATATTTGCTCATGGAGATTTGATGCTTTTATGCATATTTAATTATTTCATTATGGATTATCTTTTGTGATTTTTAGATTTATGATTCCATGAGCTTAGGGTAGAATATTTGCATGTAGTGTCGGGAAGTGGCTTGCAATGGGGGCTGAGGCCCTAAGAGGATGCCAAGGTAACTCATTGTAAGTTGGATTAATAAGTGATAACATTCACACCTAATACTAACTGAATGAACCTAAAAAGATAAGTGTTTTGGTTCTCGCCCATGCCTTGAGTGCTTGTACAGGTTAGAATGGGAGTAGTGAGAACACATGGTTGCGACCTTGCATTCCATAGTATGCCTCGTCAATATGAGAGGTTACTAGTGGCCTCATGAGATCAGTATGGACTCGTGGAGTTTAGCTAACTGCCAGGGTAACTTGTACGTGATAAATGCGATGACACATTCCCGCTTGCATAGTAGGTTCCTACATGTCATTGTGTGCCTCTAGAATTAGATGTCAATTTTTGTGCTTGGAACCTTTGAGTTAGTATAATTTTAGGATTCCTAGACTTGCAAAGATTTATGCTATGTGTTTTGGATAGCCTATTTGGGACTTGAGATTATCTCCTCAGCATGGTGGGAGTGGACCACTTAGGTACCACGCGGTCGGGTGGTAGTGTATTTTCCACTCTTATCAATTGAGATTCCTTGAGACATCGTGGCTGATGTGTCCTTCATGATGGTGGATATGTATCCTTTCATTGATGATTAGCATATGTTAGATGATGTTATCTTATGCTTTTATTTCATGTTAGATTACTTCCTGCATATGATATAGTATATGTTAGGAGTGACATTCCTACTATGTTAATACCGATGATCTCTTCGGTGATTTGGAATGTTACGCATGGAGGGATGGCTAGGGCCCACGATGGTCTAATGATGCTATTAACAGTTGGGAGGAACCATGCACTTAGTTTGTTATGTTTGATCTGTATGATGGATGTATATATGATGATGTATCATGGATTAGAATAGGATGATGTACCTTATTCTACATAGGTATATTCTTTTGAGCTTTTCATACCCTGTGACATGTATAGTGGATGATTGAGCATTTGAAATGTAATGTATAAACATTGGACTTATCATTATTATTTCATGTGGATGTTGTACTAGATGGATTCATTAATGTTAGTTGACTTGGATGTAATTCACATTAAGTGATCTTAAAGAATGTAATCAGTTGTGTATGTTATGTTTACTTTTAGATGGACATTGCTATTGCTTCCATTATGGTGCATGAGTTATATGTGGTATTTACTTTCATGTTAAAAAAAAAAAATGCTACCAAACTTAGTGAAATTCTAGGTTAATTCTTTGGATCCCTTGGCAGGGCATTACAAATTTTGTGCCACCAACTCATCATAGTTATCTTCCACACACTTCACAAAATTCAAGAAAACAAAATACTCAGCTCATATTTTTCAAATACACAATTTAACATGAATACTAGCACTCAGCATTAATATGTTGTCACTCAACTTCCATAGTATTCTTCCATTCATCATCCACTAAAGATTACTGGTGCTTAACATCTAGTAAACTTTACTCAACTCTTATTGTCCACTCGACATACAATGAAATTTGACTTTGCTTAGCTCCAACTGATTTTTTTCTTGGCTTGCACTAACTTTTCTTGGCACCTAGTATCCACTCTGTCAAGCTTTGCAAACTTAATTATTCTTACTTGTTCTTCTAGACTTTTTCAGTGTATCCAACCTTTGCAACCTCAAGTAGATAATCTATGCACTATATTATCACTGGCTTAGCTGATCTTTGTACTTTTTTTTCATACCATAACTCAACCTTTTCTCTCGGTACTTTTGTTATCTCATTTGATCAAATCCTCCTCATCAATCAAATAAATGATTGTACTCAAATAAACTAAGTAGTTGTCTTACCAGCAAGTAGCAAGTTTGACATGAGTGATGAAACAATGAAAGAAACACATTCTCATACTTGTATCAATTTATTTTCAACAATCTCCCTCTTTGGCATTAATGGAAAACTAGTACAACCAGTACAATCAACAATAATACCAAAAAGAAAATAATTCCTTGTATTGAAATCTCTCCCTCTATCAACAACTTTCATCTTTTATATAGGTTCTAAAATTCTTTTCTAATTAACACACAATCAACTCATCCTTAGAATTCCCTCTTGATCACTTCATTTTTAGGTATTTGTCTCTTTCCTTATAGCTCCCTCAACATTATCTCCCTCTTACTAGGTAGATGTAATCATTTCTCTCTTTTTATATAATATCTCCCTCTTTTAGAAAAATTGCAAAGACTTGTCATCTTATCATGTAGATATGAATATTTTTAGTTTCTCCCTCTATCACCTAGCTTGTGTATGATCTACAACTCTAGTGCTTTGATTACTTTAGGAAGCTCCTAAAGTAAGATCCATTGCATCAATGTGTAGCATATTTCAATCATCTTAGTTGATGTAGGGCACTTTGTATGCTTCTTAGATAGCCTTGGATAGGAATATCTCCCCTAATTTACCTCTTAAATAGTCATGAGAATCCTTAGATAATGCTTTTGTGAAGATATCAACCATTTTGTCTTTTGTATTCACATATTTCATCTTCACCTCTTTGTCTTGAACTAAATCTCTCAAGTAATGATACTTGATAGCAATGTGCTTAGTCTTTGTATGCATCATAGGGTTCTTTGATATATTTATAACACTTGTATTATCACAATAAAGTATCACAAGTTCAATGATTTCCTCTTTCATACCTTTGAGTAGTTGTTTGATTCATACAATGTTTGTACAATTTACTACAACAATAGTATATTGAACTTCATCAATAGATTGAGATATGTAGTTTTGTTTCTTTCTAGTCCATGTAATTAACCTTTTTCCTAAGAAAAATTATCCTCCACTAGTTCTCTTTCTCTTATCAATGTTTCTAGCCCAATTAGCATCAATATAGGCTCTCAACTCAAACTTCTAATTTTTTTAATAATATAGACCATAGTCTTTTGTAACTTTTAGATATCTCATTATTCTCTTAATAGCCATCAAATGATTCTCCCTAGGATTAGTAGAGAATATTACAACCATCCCAATAGATAATGCAATACCAGGTCTTCTATGTACTACACATTGCAATTTGGCAATCATAGACCTATACAATGTTTGATTTACCTTAGTTGAATCATCATTCTTTGACAATTTGTGTCCTATCACCATAGGTGTTCTTACTAGTTTGGAATATTCCAATCCAAAAGTTTTTAGTAAATCCTTTACATATTTTGACTAAGTGATGTATATACTATATTTCATCTTATGTACTTGCAAACCCACAAAGGACTTGATCTCTCCAAACATAGACATCTCAGATTCTTTCTTCATTTCATTTGCAAAAGGTTTACATAAAGTATCTTGACTTCCTAATAAGATATCATCAACAAAAATTTTAGATAGTAAAATACCTTTGCCTTTCTCTATCTTCAAGTACAAACTGCTATTATCATCAGTCCTCTCAAATCCAATCTTCACAAGATAATTGTGTAGCCTTTCATACCATGCTCTTGGTGCTTGCTTCAAACCATATAAATCTACGTGTAGTCTACATACCATGTTTTTGTTGTTAGAATCAAAAAATCCTTCTGGCTATTCTATATAAACCTCTTCTTCCAATATTTCATTTAGAAATGCAAATTTCACATCCATTGGATAAACTTTGAAACCTTTATGTGTAGAGTAAGCAAGAAAAGTTCTCACTCCTTCCAATCTTGCAACCATAGAAAATGTTCTCCATAGTCTATCCCTTCTTCTTGTGCATACCCCTTACAAACTAATCTTTCTTTATTCCTTGTGACTTCACCATTTTTATCTAACTTGTTTCTATACACCCACTTGGTATCAATCACAATTTTATCTTCTAGTCTAGGAACTAAAGTCCATGTCTTATTCTTCTCAATCTATTCAATCTCTTCTTTCATGGAAATATTCTAGTCCACATCTTTGAAGAAATCTTTCATTGTTTTAGGTTTATGCATGATAAGCAAACATGTATCATTTCTCAACTTATTTCTTGTCATTGGTCTTTCATTTTTATCTCCAATATTTTTTGCAATAGGGTGATGTCTCTTGACATACTTTGACAATCTTGCTTATGCTTTGTCTTCCTCATTTGGTCTATTGACTTCTAAATCACTATGTACTTATCTATCATGTAATTTAACATCTCTTTCATGTACACTAATCTCAAAATTAGAATGTGCCTCAACTTCATTCTGTAACTCGACACCTGATTGTAGCTCTTTTTTTGAATGCAACTCAACATTCATAATGTGTGACTCGATAGTCACTAAAACTTGTTGTTGATTTGCAACTTGATTTACAACATCTTTATAAATAGGCATACCTCCATAAAAATATACAAAAGATATCTATTCCGTTGGCTCCTTCATAGGTTGAGCCTCATGTACTTTTGTATATTCATCAAATTTCATATTTGCACTTTCTACAACTTTCTTAATGTTAGTATTTAAACACTTATAAGCTTTAATTCTTATGGAATAGACAAAGAATATACCTTCTTCACTTTTTGCATCTAATTTACCATTTTAAAAATATTTGAGAATATAAAATTTTCTTCTAAATACCTTAAAATATTTTACATTGGGTGAGTATCCATACCATAGTTCAAAAGGTGTTAATTGAGTGTCTTTCTTAACTTGCATATGGTTCAAGGTATAGAAAGCTATAATTACAGCCTCTCTCTAGTATTTCAAAGAAACGTTTTCTCCATCATGAGTGTTCTAGCATATTCCATTATAGTTATCTTCCTCCTTTCAACAAGTTCATTTTTTGGAGGGGTTTTAGTAGCAGATGTTTGTCTTTTGATTCCTCTATCATTAAAAAATTTCTCAAACTCAATTGATGCAAATTCTCCTCCTCTATCAGATCTCAAACATTTTAAACTTTTACCTTTTTCCTTCTCAACTCTACTAAATACCACTTTAAAATTTGGAAAGCATCAGATTTCTATTTTAGAAACATATCTATCATCATCCTAGAATTATCCTTAACAAATATCATAATATAATATCACTTTTGTAGCTTTGCACATCAATTGGTCCAACAAGTCAGTATGAACAATCTCCAAAATTCCTTTAGAGGTATTTGTCTTACTCTTCAAACTATACTTTCTCATTTTACCTAATTGACATTGTTTGCAAATACTAACTTCTAACTCTTCTCATGTTACTGACACTAACCAAGTTATCAAAATTAACATGACATAACCTCTTGTGCCATAACCATACATCATCAAATTCTACAACTAGATAAGTAGCACAATCCATATCAAAATAGAATAGATTACCTCTAGTCAAATCACCTTTTCCAATTAGTTTTCCATCAGTATCATATATTGTAGAAATCTTGTTCTCAAACTCAACCTTATAGCCTAAACTATTCAGTTGTGATACACTCAACAAATTATAGTTAAGTGCTTCAACATAATAAAAATTGTCACATAAAATCTTTTCTTTGAGTTTGATAGAATCTTTTCTTTTTATCAGACAAGTTGCATCATTACCATACCTTACACTATTTCCATCATAATAATTCAAGGTAATGAACTTACTTTTATCTCCAGTCATGTGATGTGAACACTCACTATCAACGATCCATCTATCATTATTGTTCACACAAGACACTAGTGAAGTTGCCTCATCCTCATCATAATCATCCTTTAATGCAACATAGACCACTTCATCATCATGATTGTCAGATCCATCTTTGGTTTCCCCTTCTACAATGTAGCAAGAATTCTTTTCTTTGCCTTTGTAATCTTTGATGTCTTCATCTCTTCTACTTTTGTACTTGTCTCCACTTCTATAATTTTTCTTCTCTAGACATCTAACAGCAATATGACCAACCACATTGCAATTAAAACACATGATAGGTAACTTACCTTTGAATTTTTCTTTACCTCTCTAAAATCTCCTTGCTAGTAGTGCTTCAATTTTTTCTATATCTTCCTCATCTATATCACTATCACTAGAAACATATTTTACCTTTTTCTTCTTCTTCTCATTAGGTTCCTTCAATGACAACTTAGCTTTGAAAGAAAATTCAACATTGTCAGATTTGAAGTTGTCAAAATTAGATAGCTCAAAAGTAGTGAGCTTACCTACCAAACCTTCAAGAGTCAGATTAGAACCTAGTATACATCTTAGTTCTTGTATTGTAGAAACTCTAATAGCATAGATGAGCAATAGTGTTCTCAAAACTTTGCTTAATATAGTCTCATCATCTATCTTACCAATATATCCTCTTATAGCATTAACAACATCTTATATCCTTGATCTATATTGAGAAAAATTATTACCTTTTTGCATTCTAATATAATCAAACTTACTCTAAGACTTTTAGATTTAGATCTTAATACATTTGCATCACCTCCGTAGATGGTGTGAAGAGCATCCCACATTTTTTTGCATTGTCACAACCCTTGGTGTCATTCAACTTGGCATAACTTAGGACAGAGGCAATCTCCAACATTTCTTAATTGTGTCCTTTCTTATTTTTCAAATCTTTAGAAGTTAGGGCTCTAGCATGATCAACATGCTCAGTAGCAATGGTAGATTGTGCATAATTTCCAGGACCCCCTAGGTGTAGCTTCTTATGGCTATTTCATGCAGGAAATTTATCTCTATTAAGCTTGGGTACCTCTCTTTTTGATATCTTTATATTTTTCTTCTAGTACCTTCAAACTAATCCTCTTAAGTAGATGGCTTTGATACCAATTATTGGAATTCTTTAGAATAACTTGGGGGGGGGGGGGGGGGGGGGTGAGGGTGGTGAATCAATTATCCAAGGTCTAGGTGTAGAAATAAAACTTTTCACAGCTTAGTGAACCCATATCCATAAAACATATTCACCATGCATGCATCCATTAGATCATATAGTCACCTTAACTTGTAGGTTACTGTCAAATCAACTTTGCAGAAATGTAAGCATGAAACATTATAGATTCAATAACACATTTGACACAATGATTTTATGTGAAAATCCAATTTCAAAAAAACCACCAATAACATGCTACTCATTCTCACTCTTCTGAAGTGATGTCCTATGAAAGGATAACCCTATTAAAGGTTACAATAGACACTGTCAAATGTGACTTCATTAGAGGATTGTAATCACCCTATTAGGAGTGAGCCTTATTAGAGGACTTTAGATCATTCACATGTAATGTCACCTAGTTAAAGGATTTACAAATGACTATTAGGTCAACTTTAATCCAAAGGATTTACCCTAGACTGGTATAATGATTAGAAAGTAACAATAAGGATTGATATGATAACAACTTACAACTCACTTGTAGATTAGAAATCTTTGTTTTAGTCCTCCATTGTGCTTGGATTTCACACACTCAAACTCTAATAGCTTTTTCACCTTTCAAGCATTCATACCTTTAAACTTTCTTGCTTTATGTGCCAATAAAAATATCTTCTATTCGGTCTCTAATGAAGCAATACCTTAGACCTCTTGTCAAACTTAGGTTCTTTAGCATTAATCAAACTTGCTTTTGACTAGCCATCTCATAAATAGAAAATTAAAATCTTTTTCCATTCATCCTCTATCATTCATTTTAAGGTGAGGTAGGATTAAGTAGGATTTAATGAATATACCCATCTTTTTATTTTATTCCCTTCTATAATATTCTCCTTCAATCCTCTTTGAATTCACATCAAAATGGTTTACCTTAAATTCTATGCCACTAAATCATCATAGTTATCTTCCACATGCTTCACAAAATTTAAGAAAACAAAATAGTTAGCTCAGATTCATCAAATCCATGATTTAACTTGAATATTGGAACTCAACATCAAGATGTTGTCACTTGGCTTCCATACTATTCTTCCACTTGTCATCAACTAGATCATTTGGAAAACACTAAAGTTTACTGGTGCTCAGCATCAACTAAACTTTACTTGGCTCTTACTGTCCACTCAACATACACTAAAATTTGACTTTGCTCAGCTCCAATTAATTTTTTGCTCAGCTTGCACTAACTTTTCTTAGCACCTACTTTCCACTTGGTCAAACTTGGTAGACCTAATTCTTCTTACTTGTTCTTCTAGACTTTGTTAGTGTATCCAACCTTTGTAACCTTAAGTAGATAATCTATGCACTATATTATCACTGTCTTAATTGATCTTTGTACTCCTTTTTTATACCATGACTCAACCTTTTCTTTGGTAATTTTTCTATCTCATTTGATCAAATCTTCCTCATCAATCAAATAAATGATAGTACTCAAATAAACTAAGTAGTTATCTTACCAACAAGTAGCAGGTTTGACACAAGTGACAAAACAATAATTGAAACATGTTCTCATACTTACATATCAATATGTTTTCAACACTAGTTACTATAACTAGGCTCAAAAGAGTAAGAGGTATTCCAAATGTGAAGAAACCTAAAATGGCCATATGAAAACAATGTCTGATTGGAAAGATGGGTAAAACTAGCTTTAAAAGTAAGAATTTTAATACTAAAGAAGTCCTAGAATTAGTTCTTATAGATCTATGTGCACCAATAGGTACTAAAAGCTAGAATGGAGACACATATTTCATTTTGTTCATTGATGATTATTCAAGGATGATGACATTAATGTACTCAAAGGGTAAGTCTAAAGCTTTTCAAAAATTCAAGTGATATCTGGCTAGAGTTGAGAAATAAATAGGTATGAAGTTAAAATTCCTAAGATCATATAGATGAGGAGAATTTATCTCTAATGAATTCAATGAATTCTACAATGAAAGAGGAATAAAAAGATAGGTATGTGCACCTCCAGTACACCTCAAAAGAATGACATAGTAGAAAGAAGAAATAGATCTATCATGGGTTGTGCAAGGACATTAATGATAGAGAAAAATGTTGTAACCAAATACTTCAAGGAAGTAATCAGTACAATAGTTCATACCTTGAATAGAGTTCAATTAAAGAAAGGTACATATCAAACACCTTGCAAATTATGGTATGGCTATAAACCTAATGTTTGTTACTTCAAAGTATTTGGAACCAAATTTCATATATTGAAAGACATAAGGAAAAGAAAGTTTGATGTGAAAAGTGATGAAGGTATTTTTCTTGGATATTCCAACAAAAGAAAAGCATATAAATGCTTGAATCTTGCCACTCACAAGAATCTAGAGAGTGCACATGTAAAAATTGATCAGTTTGAAGAAAAGAATGAAGAGAAAATAAATAAGGAACCTAAAGATTATAGAAACTTTATTTACTTTGAGCCTAATACTTTACCTAGGGTTCAACAGATTTGTCTACCTGAGTTACCCAAGCCTAGAATGTCAACTGAGTTATAGCTAGTGCAACCCAAGTTACATCCAATATCTAAGTTGAAGTTAGTCTCACCCGAGCTGGAGATAGTTTAAACCAAGTCCCAAATAGAGGAACCTAAGTCATAGTCTATGGGAACTGAGTCTCGGTCAATAGAAATGAGGTAGAGCTTGGAGAATCATAGAACCTTTGAGCATGGAGAACTAAGTCAATCTAGTCTAGAATCTAGAAGTAAGATACCTATACTTGCTAGATATTTTAGAAGGCATCATGTACCTAAGAAAATAATTGGAGATCAGGAAAAAGACACAATGACAAGGAAAAAATTGTAAGGTACATGTTTGCTTACTGAATTTGAACCTAGAACTATTAAAGATGCATTAAATAATAAAATTTGGATTAATGCAATGAATGAAGAGATTGAACAAATTGAAAGGAATAATACTTGGACTCTTGTTCCTAGACCCATGGAGAAAAATGTAATTAGTTCAAAGTGGGTATTTAGAAACAAAGTGAATGAAAATGGTGAAGTATCAAGAAACAAGGCAAGGATAGTGTGCAAAGGATATGCTCAAGAAGAAGGTACAGACTACAGAGAAACATTTTCTCTTGTTGCTAGACTTGAAGGAGTTAGAACACTATTCGTATATGCTAGACTTTTACGATTCAAAGTGTACCAAATGGATGTAAAATCAGCTTTCTTGAATGGAATTCTAGAAGAGGAAGTTTACATTGACCAGCCTAAACGTTTCATTGATCCAAATAAAAGAAATATGGTTTATAAGTTACACAAAGCTTTATATCGTCTGAAGCAATCTCCTAGAGCATGGTATGAGAGGCTACATGGATATTTGGTAAAGATTGGTTTTTAGAGAACCAATGATAACAATAGTTAAACATCAAAAAAGGACCTCAAAATAAGATATTGTTATCAAAAATATTTGTGCATGATATATTATTTATAGGTCATGATGACTTATGCAAGTCATTCTCTGAAGAAATGAGGAATGAATTTGAAATGTCAATGTTTGGAGAAATAAAATTATTTGTTGGTTCACAAGTTCATCAAACTAAGGATGGCATTTACATCACTCAGTCAAAATATATCAAGGAGATATTGAAGATATTTGGAATGGAAGATTCCAAAATAGTTGGAACACCTATGTCTATTGGACATAAGCTATGCAAGGATGATGATTCAAAATAGGTATACCAGACTACCTATAGATCTGTGATTGGGAAACTTTAGTATGTTGTTCATACAATGCCTAATATTGTATTAGTGGTTTGTATAGTTGCACGATTTTTTGATAATCTCAAAGAAAATCATTTGATGGAAATCAAAAGAACTATGAGATATCTAAAATATACTCGAGACTATGGTTTATGGTACAAGAAAGGAGGAAACTTTGAGTTGAAATCCTTTACTAATGCTGATTGGGCTAGAAGCATTGATGACATGAAGAGCACCAGTGGAGGAGCATTCTTTCTTGAAAAAAAAGGTTAGTGTCATGGACAAGAAAAAAGAAGAATTGCATCTCCTAGTCTATAGCAGAGGAAAAATATCTTGTTGTGGTAGTTAATTGTTCCAACATAATGTTGATCAAGCAACTGTTATTAGGAATAAAGGAAGAAATCAAGGATCCAGTGGTTATCTACTATGATAACACAAGTGTATTCAATAAATCCAATAATCCATTGATGCACACCAAGACCAAACACATTGCACTCAAGTATCATTTTCTAAGACAATTAGTTCAAGACAAAGAGATCAAATTAGACTATGTGAACACAAAGGAGCAAGTTTTTGACATATTTACCAAGCCATTACCTAAGGATTCATTTTTGTATCTAAGAGGTATGCTAGGGGTCATTCCCGTATTTGATGCTCACTAGAGTAAAAATTAGTGATGCATTAACCAAACTACTTTGAAGATCTATCAAGTTGATTCAAAGAAGTCAAAGCTCATTGAATACATTAGATACATTGTAAAATCACTATGTCAAGTCTTTCTCATTTGATGTCAAAGAGGGAGAGAATCATGTCATATATTCATTGAGCGAGAACTCAATGTAATAAGAGAAGAATCAGTGGTAGTAATCTGCAAGAGGGAGAAATTGAACTGATGAAGTTTGAAGATACAATGGTAGAGGGAGAATCTCAGAGGGAGTTCTCATGGTTGAATAATAATAATCAAACTAAGGATATTTGCTCTAAGTTTTTGTTTTCTTAATGGCATGTTGTGTTACCATCAATGCTGAAGAGGGAGATTATTAATAAAAATTATTCAATTATATATTGTCCTTGATGTTACAAAAATGTTATACTCTAACCAAACGCTACAAGTTGGAACTGAATCCAGATGACTCCAATATTAGCCAAGAAAGAATACCAAAAGAGGCCAAGTTCGATGATCAAGTGTAGATTGAGCTAGGTTGGTTACCAAAATAATTCCTTTATTGACCAAGTCAACTTGATTAACAAAGAAATTTATTGTAAAGAGAGTTAAGTCAGTTACCAAGGAACTCAATGGTAACCAAGTGACCCAACTTTCAGTGTTAGCTAAACTTTAGCTAACAAGTTTTGTTTATTAGTTGGTTTATGCTAGCCAACTTAGTTGATGTTATTTGTTTACTTGAAAAGGTATTCAATCCAACTTTACTTTGGGTTTCATATATATGAAAGATCAAGATATGGATTGAAGAATGAGAATATATGGAAGAAGATAAGATGTGAATAAAGAAGGACTTCTAGTTAAGGGAAGAACATCCAAGGAGTTGCAAAGGATATTTTTATTAGAGAGGATCTAAAGGATAAGTTTGAATAGTAATCTAGTTGCTTCATAAATCAAGTCAATCATAGTTACTCTCTAACAATTGAAATAGTGACGAAATCACTTAACAGAGTTGACTTAATAGTCATTTTTTGTAAATCCTCCAACAAGGTAGTGTTTCTAGATTAAAGTGTCTTGAAGACCTCTAACAAGGCCACTCCTAATAGGGTGATTTAAATCCTTTAATAGGGTCACACTTAATAGTTTGTTTTGTAGCCTTTTATAGGGTTGGCTCCTAACATGGGTCACTTCAAAAGAGTGAAAATTTGTAACTGGTTGCATTGGTGGTTTTCCCAAATTGGGTTTCCATGTTAAATCTTGGTGCCTCTCATGTTCATGTTATTTTCTTACTATTGTATCTTTCTACAACTAAGTTACTAAAAGTTAATACTCATTAATATATCAGATTGCTTTGATAACTGAGTTACAATAAATATCTAGTTCTAACCAAGTTGTGAGTTAAAAGGAAGCTTGTTTTGACATCTAAGGGATTTGGAATTTTTTTAGTGGTAATTCTTTCACCGCTCCTCTCTCAATCACTCCTCTTATATTTCCAAGATGTTGACTACCCTAGGATGCTCCTACATAAGACATCCTAGGTGAAAAGACTATGTTCTTAACAACTAGAAGAATATCTTTTAGGATTCAACACACAAACCCCAAACTAATTCTTTACATATATGTCCTCCAAGTTATCATATTGTACACTCTTACCTTTTTTCCAGTTGTACGACTTTTTTCCTACAAATTCCATCTTCACATTTGTCTTTGGTGTGCCATGGGTTTGTTTCCCATACTACTCTCTAACACTTCAAGAATCCTTCAACTCATCTCACCTACCAAAACTTAGGTTCCTTCTACCAAGCTCTTCATTATGCAAATTAATTAGGGAGTAACACATTTTTATACAATCATGCATTGCCTTGCAATCATACTACCAAGATCTACCAAGTAATATGTGAAAAATACTCATGTCCACAATATCACACAACACTTGATCAACATATTATCCAATCTAAAATATTTAATATGAAATTGTTCCCTCACCTCTAAAGCATTTTCATCTTGCAACCAACTAATCCTATAAGGACAAGGATCTCTCACCCTCTTCAAACCAAGCTTCTAAACCATCTCCTCAGCAACTAGGTTATTAGCACCACCATCCACAATCACATTCCAACATTTACCTCTAGACTTACAATGAGTCCTAAAAAAAATTCTTACCTAACAAGCTTCCAACAACTTTTTACTGAGAAACACTGGCTAAATTAACAAGTTCTCCTCCTCGTACTCTAGCTCATTCATTGAATCCATATTCTCATTCACCACAAAAATATTTTATCTCTAGCCTTTTGGGACATTTAAAATATTTGTATGGTCAATCCTCAACAATATATATGTTCTTCACCAAGTGATTCTAGGTGCTTCTCCTTCCCTTGAGAATTACCTTGATGCCTTCTCTTCAACTTCTCCTCTTCCCTCATAGTGTACTAATAATAATCCTCAATTGAATCAATCTTCAAGAGACCAATCTCATCCTGAATATTGAATCTCAAAACATTAATATATCTAGCCATCTTTTACTTAGAAAGTTCTCTATGTTGAGACCAAATTGTTAACTTATAGAACTCCTTAGTGTAATCCTTCATAGGCATTTCCTCTTGCTTCAAATTTTACAATCTCTTAAACAATTCAAGTTTATAATCAATGGAAATGAACTTGTCATTCAATTTTGTCACCATCAATCTCCACCTAGTGATCTTCATTTCACCTTCCTCTTCTTCATCTATTTGCAATTATTTTCACCATAAAGTAGCATGTCCTTTCAAGTTATTTTGTGCTAGCCTCATTCTGAGTGGATCTCCAATATCCTCTAACTCAAAGTAGTATTTCAACCCAAAAATCCAATCAATCAAGTCTTTAGGATTCAAAGTACCTAAGAAATTAGAAATATTCATCTTATGCTTCAACTTCAAGTGAGCTCCAGATCTATTCGACTGACCAGTTCTATCTTCGATAGTTCTCTACATTAGATTAGCTCTATCTTCACCACTAAACCCAATATCCTCAAAATCTTCATAAGCTTCCTCATAACCATCTTTAGCACACCATCTATGGCTCTCATGATCTTAGTGACCATATCATTCTTCATCAACTCCATCTAAGATTTGAAAGTTACCTTAACCTTCTCTAAAATATTAGTTTCAACAACATCACATCGATTGAAAATCACCCTAGGGTCCAATCTTCCTGGAGGCATCTTCCAAGATCTTCTCAAACCCAAAGGCAAAAATTCACAAGATTAACCAATAGCAAAAAAAAATCAATTCTAATACCACTTGGTGTAGTGCAAGGCAGGTGTATCCCCAAAGGATATGACCTAACACCCAATAATACCCACACAATGGAATATAAAAAAATGTTAATCTTAGATTGATTTTAACAAGTGAGTGTCTATACGCTTAATTCATTTACTCTATTCATGTCAAACAAGTAACATATGCCAAGCACAACATGTAAGTTAAAACATGCTAAGTAAACAGTGAGTGCTAAGTCACTCATGTGCTTAGTCATTCAAGTATTGAGCAGATAGTATGTGATGATTGATTTAGGTGTTGAGGAAGAAATGAATGCCGAGTCACTCAGATGTTGAGTGACATCATTGAAGTCATAGTTAGTTCTGAGCACCAGGGACTTTAGATGTTGAGTAACATAGTTTTGATATAGTTTTTTCTATTAGTACAAATTAGTATGTAAACCATTTTTTAGCTGACTTAAGGATTGATTTATGATCTTTTGTTGATATGTGAATCCTTATGTATTACATGCATCCAGTCAAAAAAGGAAAGGTTTAAGTGTAAATATGGGTGAATCATAGTCAATTATTCATACCTAATCCTAAGCCACCTAGGTCTTCTTAAGGAGGACAAACCCTAAATGTTCTAAGTAGAGATAGGGAGAAAAGAGTAGAGAAGGAGAGTTTGCATGTGAAAATAGGACATTCATGGTGACTAAGGTATTATGATTTGAGTTACATTGAAAAATTAGTTAAAGGAGAATAGAGGAATGAAACAATGGACAATAAAGAGACATCTAATCAGAAAGGATCAAGTATACATCAATATGGAGGTGATCTGACATCAAGCAATAAAGTGTTAATTATAGAATCATTTCTGAGACACTCTAATAGGTGAATCAGTTAAATCTCTTAACAGATTAGTCCTAACAGGACATATTGAAATCCACTAACAAGGTGCTTACTTAATTATGAGTTGAAGTCCTTTAATTAGACACACTTCTAATAGGGTGTTGAAATCCTTTAACAAGGTAAGACCTAATAGTCTTTATAAGCGTTTAATAGGGTAGACCTTTCATAAGGTAGATCATGTTTCATAATCAAAAATTGTAACCTTCATTAGATACACTTTATTACTACAATAGTGAACATTTGTGGGTGTCATCCCCACCCTAGTTTTACCTCTTCATTGGAGGCTTTTTGGGTAATCATATCTTGTGTCATACATGTGTGAATTCTTATTTATTTACATACTTTAGATGTATATTCTTTATATGGTATTTCAATTTACTTGTTAAATTGTGAGATGGATGTATGGTGAATGTTTTTATGGGAAAAAGTTTGAAGCACTGATTCACCCCTACACCCTCCCCCCCGGCCTCAGAGTTTACCTTTCCTATTGTATTTCCAAAAATTGGAATTAGAGCTTTGTCCTCTAAAAGTAAAGCTTTGTAGCTTTGAGGAAAGCTCTTGGAAATGGAAGTCTACAAGTTGGGAAAGATTATTGAGAACTAGAAGATTGAAACACAACTCATTCTACATCAATTGAATGAAGCAAGAGAATATATAAAGAAATCATTGAAAAGAAGGAAGGAAATTTCTATTGATGAGAATGCCACATAATACAAGGAGATGGACACTACTAAACTATTTGCAAATGGAAACTCTAATAAATTTGATACAATAGTTGTAGATCTAATGGAAAAGAGTAGAACCCTAGCTGAAGAGATCAAAAATTTTAAGATAGAGAAAGAATCACAAGCCATATTACTATGTGAAGTGATTGTACATAAAAAGAAAGATATGGAGGACAAAGTCATGATTGAAGATGACAAAAGAGTTTTAACCAACATACTAGAAGAGAAATTATCAGAAATAAATAGGATTGCTCACAAGCAATTGGAAACAATGAATCAAGTCATGATTGCTAATCATGAAATAAATAGTAAAGACATTGAGATTACAACACTAAAGTTGCAAAATGAAAAATTGAGCAATGATGTGAAAAGGGAAAAGGAGTTTGCTAAAATTTTCAATAAGCCTAGTGAAGCCATCAAGTACTTTGAACAATTGATAAGATCCCCTAGATCTAATAATGATACATTTTGATTGGATACACAAGTACTGAAGAAGAAGAATCATCCAATAGTGTTGAAGAAAGAAGTAACAAAGCTAAGAAATCAAAACCTACTTGTCATAATTGTGCTAAAAATGGACATATTGTTAATGTTTGCAGAAGCAAGACTATAAATCAAAATGTTAAGTAGAAGAACATGAGCCACTACCATAAGTGCAATAAACAAGGTCATCAGGCACATGAATGCAAAACCAAGACCATGCACACTCAAAGATTTGAAGGATACTATTATAACTATCAAAAGTGTGGACATAGAGCTTTTGAATATAGATCCAAACTCAAATGGTCATCAAAAAAGTGGACAAAGGTAAAGAGCAATGCCAACTTTTATAATTGGAATTATAATACAAGGTATAGTTGTCACTACTATCAAGAGTATGCAAATACTCCTAAAAATTATATTAGAACACATTTTAGAAGTTATTGCAAAAGGTAGTTGAGTCAAACCCCATGTTTTATTTGTTTGAAGATTGGACACATAAGCAGATATTATCCAACAAGGTCAAAGGCACCAATTTGTGAGTTCAACAAAGGAAAAGGAAAGGTAAATGTTGCGAATGTCAGAAATGAGATGAACAAGACATGGAGGAGAAAGGAAGATTGCAGTACATCAAGTGTAGATGGGATCACTTCACCCAATGGGTCTGGTGATCACACCTCATCAAATTAAGAAATCAAGAGGTATGTGGGACTTATATTTAAAAGATATAGTGTATATTAGTGCCAAGGATTTAGTTTTGAAAAGATTACATATACATGAATAAAGATGCAAAGTGTTGTTAGGAATCAAGAATAAATCTTTAAGTTTTGTCAATTTTCATGTTACTGCTAAGTGTGAAAATTTTCATATGGTTGTTGAGTGAAATGTTAGTAGATGCCAAGATAGCAAAGGTTGTTAGTAAAGACCAAGCTTGTAGTGGTTGTCAAGCATATCGAAAAACACATGGATGCTGAGTGAGCTAGAAATTCAATTGAATTTGAGCTTACAGTTGTTTAAGCATTTAACATTAAATGCAATGTTTTAAGGGCTATTTGATTGATTTTTGTTTATTTGACATCATTCAAATTTTTAGAAGAGCATAGAAAGCTAAAGGTAATTTGGAGAATTTGATCTGATCATTTGTAGGAGTTTTAAAAGGTCATTTGACATCATTCCAACAAGATTCACAAGGTATTTATCATGTGTTGAGGTATGTAGTTTTAAATTTTGCAAACCCTAGTTTCATGTAATGGCATCTAGTTCTTTAGTAGGCAAAGATGTAGAGGATAAAGTGGTTTTTAATGTGCAATTGATAAGTAATGAAATCAAACATCCTACTTTTAAGCCTATCCTAGATGTAGCTTATAAAATAGGATCTCTCTAGTGCATTACCGATGATACCACCACAAGTTTTGATGATTCAAGATGTCAAAAATTGTTACACATGCAAAATTGGAAGCATAGTTGATATGGAAATCAAGGAAACATACGAAAAATTATGTTATTAAAATTGTTGAGAGAAAGGGTTAACTCATGCCCAAGGTTTCCCAACATATTCAAGACAAAGTGGATAAAAATTGTTTTGAGTAGAATTCATGATAACTCTATATGGCTAGAAAATGGGCAAGTAAAAATCACTAAGAATTGTTCACATAATGATATTGTATCCAACCCTAGATCAACCCAAGACCATGAGAAGTGAAGAAAAGAAAATAATTGAAAAGAAGATAGCGGCTATGTGGAATAAAAGAGGAATAAAAATTGATACTATCACTGATCCCCTGATAGCTTTTGCAGTAAGGATTCAAGATTACATATACATGAATAAAGATGCAAAATTTTGTTAGGAATCAAGAATAAATCTTTAAGTTTTGTCAATTTTCATGTTACTACTGAGCGTGAAAATTTTAATATGGTTGTCGAGTGAAATGTTAGTAGATGTCGAGCTAGAAAAGGTTGTTAGTAAAGACTGAGCTTGTAGTGGTTGTCAACTATATGGAAAAACACATGGATGCCAAGTGAGCTAGAAATTCAATTGAATCTGAGCTTATAGTTGTTTAAGAATTTAGCATTAAATGTAGTGTTTTAAGGGCTATTTGATCAATTTTTGTTCATTTGACATCATTCAAGTTTGTAGAAGAGCACAAAGAGCTAAAGGTAATCTAGAGAATTTGATCTGATCATTTGTAAGACATTTAAAAGGTTGCTTGACATTATTCTAGCAAGATTTACAAGGTATTTATCATGTGTCAAGCTACGTAATTTTAAATTTTACAAACCCTAGTTTCATGCAATGGCATCTATTTCTTCAATAGCCAAAGGTGTAGAGGGTAAAGAGGTTTTTATTGTGCAATTGATAAGTAATGAAATCAAACAACCTACTTTTAAGGCTATCCCAGATATAGCTTATAAAATAGGATCCCTCTAGTGCATTATCCATGATACCACCACAAGTTTTAATGATTTGGGATGTCAAAAATTGTTACACATGTAAAATTGGAAGCATAGGTGATATGGAAATCAAGGAAACATATGAAAAATTATGTCAAAATAGAGCATTGAAGGAAGAGTTTAAAATTGTTGAGAAGAAAGGGTTAACTCATGCCCTAGGTTTCCCCAACATATTCAAGATAGAGTGGATAAAAAATGTTTCGAGTAGAATTCATGATAACTCTGCATGGATAGAAAATGGGCCAATAAAAATCACTAAGAAGATTTTTCACATAGTGATAGGGTGTCCAACCATAGATCAGCCCAAGACCATGAGAAGTGAAACAAAGGAAATAATTGAAAAGAAGATAGGGGCTATGTGGAATAAAAGAGGAATAACAATTGATACTATCATAGATCCCCTAATAGCTTTTGCAGTAGGGTTATAGTACACAAGTTTTATCAATCTAGTAGATTAAATAGTGTACCCTACATTGTAGTAGATATGGGTTACAAAATTATGAAGAAGGATCATACTTATGATCTTACCAAGTTGTAGTTGGAAATTTTGATTGAGAATTTGGGAGCTATAAGGAAGACCAAAAGTGCACAATGTAAATTCAGATATATTCTTGCACATATTTTCTTTTATGTACACAACACATTTCCTAAATTTGGTAAGGTTGCATGGAAGGTGAACAGACCTATTGTAGTTCAGAAAGGTGAATTTATTGAGCAAGTAGTTGATAACTTTGAATATGTTGTGTCAAGTTATTTTGAAGGTTTGAAACATTCTATGAAGAAAAGGTTGAGGATACCAGTCTCACCAGTGGAGAAACATTTTGATGAAGTTTTCTTCCTAGTTGATACTGATTTCACATATGTTCAAGCATCAATTCCCAAGGTGAGATGGCTAAGGCCATTAGGATATGAAATATGACACAAATGTCAAGTTTTAGCCATCCACAGGAGACAAGTTTAAACACTAAAATTATCAAAGTAAAGGATGTTTCTGAGACTATTTCTCAAAACATCAATCCCCTTATAAATGATGATTTGAAAAGGATACTTGTCCAGTCCACTCTCCAAGCCAAACTATGTGACAACCTTGTACTGGTGAATGTAGATGAAACTTAGAAGACAGAAACAATAACTGCAGCTCAGAGGAAGTGAAAACACAAGAAACATCTATAATCACTCCTTAAGTCACAAGTGTACAACCTTCACAATGTATCAAAGGAAGTAGACATCAAGTTTCACTATTAGTACATAAATGTAAGACACTCCAGCCTCAGTGAATGTACTATAAATTGAAAAGGAAAAGGATCAAACAATTAGAGAAGACAAGATAGAAACACCAAAAAATGAAGGCACTCAAGGCCAAATATGTTAGCTAGATGCATCTATACCTCTAGCATAACATCAATGTGCAACTAGAACTACAAAGGAAGAAAAGGACAAGATCGAAGAGTCAATTTTGACACCCAAGCCAAAGGAGCTACTAGCTATTCAAGCATTGGTGACATTACCAAAATTTGGTACTCCTTCCAATCAAGCTCTTTGGAGGCCAAGCACATATGCTATACCATTGTGATTATCAAGGCTAAGTCCTAGCTCATCTAAAGCATAAGAGGTAACTACTTATGGAGATGTTAGCCTAGATAAAGAGATTGTATTGCCTAAATTTTATTATGCAACAATCACAATTGAGAAGATGGTTATATTACAAGAGGCCCTAGCAAAGAAGAAAAATCAAGAACTTCTTATAAGGGAGAATAGGTAGAAGTAAGCTTTGATTGACATCAAAGATATTTTCCTAGATGAATTCATTCTACTAACTCTAGATGAAAACAAGCCCATCATTAAACAATTAACCAATATAGTAGAAAGGGTTAGTAACATAGACCTAGATACTAATGTAAAATTACTAGAATGGTGTGAAAGGAAGTTTCAAAAAAAGGTAAATGAGAAGATATCAAGTGTTATTACACTAATACAAGTTGAGCTAGCAACCAAGATAGAGTGTGTGAAGAAGGTACTCGAAAATATTTTCTGTTTGTACACCAAACTTTGTAATCCTACACTCTTCACACAAGAAGTAAGGAATCACATCTTGAGTTTGGAGAACCATATGTAGTCATCCAGTGCTACTTTGCCTAAGTCTCCAACTCAAATTGAGAAACATTTTACATACCTCTTGCAATCCTAGATTAAGTTAGCATCATTACAAGCAGATGAAGCCAACATTATGACTAAATTGATCAACATCTAGTTGACATTGATTCCTCACATGGAGATATTACACAAGGAACTAGGCTATGTAGAAACACTTATGAAGAAAGAATCTAATCTTTCTACATTGGATGAATTAGTACACCTTGTTGCTAAGCTGGCCATCCAAATCAAGTCTTTAGAGGTAGCTTGTGATAATTGGGATGTAGCTCTTAAGATCATAGTTGAGGTCCATAATTTTTTTTTGGACAAATACACTATTAGTGTATAACTCATTGACATCAATGTCAAAAATGGGGAGTAAGAGCAATGGGGGATCAAGCAAGTAGAGAAAAGAAATATCTATACCCAAGGGGGTGTAGGAACAAAGGGGGAGTAAGAAAACAACAAAATGAAAACATCAATTCAATTAGGAATAGAGAAAGAGTATCAGTTGATGCAAATCTACTCAACAAGAGAAAGATTTTTGATATAGAATACATAACTGAACTAAACATCCAACTTAGGGGGAGTTATGAAATTTTGAGGTACAAGTCATGTGTTGTAAAATTTTCATATTTTGAAATTTTGTATAGATTCTGAATAAATATCTATGTTTTGATTAAGTAAAAGCAGGTTTTAAAGGACCCAAAACCTATACAACAACAGAGTTTTGGAAACAAGCAAGAGAAAAGATCTACAGAGAAAAGAAACCAAGACCAAGCATGAAATAGAGCTCATACAACAAAAAGAGGTCACAGAGGACAATGCTAGAAAAAATAGCAAAAGTCCAGCAAAGGAATAGCAACCGACCACCTAAGGAGTATTGATCAGATTTACAGCCTAGTCGACTAGAGAATGCATAGTTTCAGCAGTAGCTTTGACCTTGTCTTTCCTATTGGTTTCCTCAATCTTCTTAGAATGGGCCTGGGTACGCATACTTGGTCCTTGAGAATCAGCCCCCAAGGGAGAATCTTGGTCTTTACCTGCCTCATTCTTCTATAGGAAGGTAGAAACATTTTCCACCATCTGCTTAAGCTATTTGTCCATGTTGCCCAGTCTGGATTCAAGTTTTGACACCTTCCCCTGGACACTACTAATAGCCTTGTCCATAACACTTTGTTTGGCTTCCAACCCAGGAATCTTATGCATCAAATTTTTAACTTCTTTAGCATTTCCTATGACCTTTGAGAGCTTGTCAATATGTTGTCCTAGGGTTCTTTCCCCTCTCACCATTTTGGAAAATTGTTCCATTTCCTTGTTTAGTAAAAACATTTTATGCTTTAAGATGCCAATGTCCTTCTGAATAGAGCCCAAGTTGCCAAACATACCTTTAGAAAACCCTAACCCACTATCACCCCCTTCATATTTAGATCCCTACTCATCAATATCAGCATTAGAATCATCTTTAACTTTCTTAGCATTTTTATTGACCTGATGCCGCATAGGCTTCCTTTTCCTCTCCAGGTGTTGAGTCAAGGGCTCATCATTAGAATGCATAGGCACTCTCTCATGTAGACAACCCTTACCTTTACCTTTACTGCCTCCCCTATTTTTGATGTGCTCACAAAAATTTCTTCAACAAAGTCACTTTCCCTCTCCCAGTTAGAATTCTCCTTCTCAGTATTCTTCTTCTTTTTCTTATTGTTGCCACCAGAACCAATTTTAGGGCTAGCCAGACCTCCTTCAGCCTCATCTTGTGTATCAGAGTCATAGCCTTTTTCTTGAATACTCCCTTTAGTATCTTGATCTTCCACTTTAAAATTCCTTGGTTTCTAGATTTTTTAAGATTTGAGAACATTCATGATCAAAACCATAAGCCCTTCATGGCATACATGTTTGCCAGTTGGGTCACGTTGAATTGCTTGAGTAGAAATGGCAAGAGATTGCAACAGGTAGGAAGGAAAATTCATCCTAATATTATGTCAAAAATGGTTTGCAAGCACAAAGTGATAACCATACAATTTGGTATATCTACTATCCAAAGTTAAATATTCCATAATGACAAAGAAAATAAACCACCATGGACAAGACATAGAAGCCAGGTTAAAGTAAGAAGTACCTATCTTAACCAAATGGTTTCTTTCTTGTTCGGTCTCAACAAAATCATCAATTGCCTTGTCTGAAATCTTCCTTTCCCTATAGAAATTCATCTCGTCCAAATCCAACCCAGTAGCCTCCACAATGGTCTCAACCATAACCTCCATCCTCTGATTCCCAACCAAAATTGAGCCATCCTTCCAAGATTTTACAAACTGCATGATAGCAGGATTATTTCCTTTAAGTCTCTCCATGTAGCTCGTAAAATTGTCATGCTTGAGGATATCCCAAACCTCTAGTTTATTCTTCCATTCCACACAACTAGGCAGTTTGACCCGTTTTCACTTTCCCCCATAATCTCTGCAACAAACACCCTAAATTTCTCTGACTAAGAAACCCCAAACTCTCTGCAAGATGAGGCTCTAGTTTCCTCACACTGAAGAACCCCAATCACCCTACAATCACCACAACCTAAACACTGATAGAAAGAAATAACCCATAATCCATGTGAGCTACCCGCATTTCCAAAAATAATTACCCACTTCACTACGAAGAGGTAAAAATCATAATTCCCTGGCAGCATCATTATTAAAAGATGTTTGTTGGGATTTCCATTTTTCATGCTTGACAAACTCACAACCATCAGTAGGTAAAGTGGCATATGAATCCCATATGATTTTTTGATCATCATAACATGCCACATTGGAAGCCCAATCGGCTAAGCCATTTGCTTCCCTATAATTATGGGAAATAATGCAATTTTGAAAAGAATTAATAATACCCCCAACCTTAGATATAGTGTTACTAATGTTCCATGATGGTGGGTATATCTTCTTTAAGTAGTTTATAATGTTGAGGGAATCACCTTCAATCCAAATATTTACCAAATTCAAGTCTTTGGCATACATAAGACCATAAAGAGTAGTTGAGGCTTTTGCAACATGATTGGTTTGACACCCCAAAAGTATAGCCATACCACCAACAAAATGACCATTAGAATTCCTAATCACCACTCCATAACCAACAAGGCCCAAGTTCCCTTTCGAGGCCCCATCGAAGTTCAACTTAAACCAATTAGTTAGAGGACAATCCCATCTATCACTTTCCCTTGGGTTAGGATCCTTTGTATCTAGAATTAGGCTCCTTATATTCCAATTATTCATCACCCCCACATCCCAATCATTAGAAGGTTGTTGTCCCTTACCACAAATTTTGATATTTTCATGTAGAAGAACCTTGATTTTATGGAAAACCTGAATAGAGTTGGATTCCACTCCTTTGAAGATCCTATCATTACGTTCTTTCTAGATCCCCCAGAAAAGATAAGGAAGTATAAAATCCCACAATTTAATAATCATAGGGTTCTTAGAAGGAGCTTTCCAAGACAAAAAGAACAACTGGATAGTAGCATGAGGGACCCAGTCCATATTCATTAAGTCCCAAATTTTATCCCAAACGTTAGTAGTAAAGGGGCAATGGAGCATTAAATGATCCACCAATTCCTCATCATTCTTACAAAGAACACACTAATTAACAATGAAGAATCCTCTTTTCTTGAGATTATCAAGGGTTAAAATTTTGTTTTGCAAAAGGATCCAAAAATATATATTAATTTTAGGAGTCATGTCTTTTACCCAAGCCATTGCCCAATAGGGAACCTCATAATCTTCAAAAGAATTAGCAAAAGCTGATGAAGTAGAGTAAACACCACTAGGATCCTTTTTCCAAGTCAAAAAATCATCTTCATGGTTAAGACAATAAGCATTCAAGCATTTAGTGAGCTCAACAAGATTCAAATTCATGCTAAGAAGATTCATCCATGAGTCATTCTTCTAGTAATCACTAACTAGAGTACCAAACTGAGTCTTTTGCTACTCCATAAACCCATTCCAACTTGGATCCTCGCAGAGGGGGTAATCCAAAATCCAAATATCTTCCCAAAAAAGTATCTTAAAACCATTTATAGCCTTCCATTTGACTCCTTTCTTTAAAATGTGTTTAACTTTCTGAGCATTCTTCCAAATCTGAGATCCCCCTTGATCAGAATTAGAAAGAAGGAAATGCTGAAAATCAAAGTTATTCCAATTATATTTATAATCCCAAATATTCCTCCATTCCCCCTCCTCCTTATGCCATCCCCAAAGAAGTTTAGCCAATAAAAGTTCATTCATAAAAGAAATCCTCCAAAGCCCAAGCCCTCCCTTCCCCTTGGGAATGCAAACATTCTCCCAGGCAATAAGAGGAAGTCTTTTTTTAGTCTCCATACCTATCCACAAGAAAGTTTTATGTATTTTTTCAATAGCAAGTGTAAACTTTCTCTAGATTTTAAAGACACTCAAAGCATAGAGTGGCACACTTTGGAGGATAGATTTCAAAGCAATGACCTTCCTAGCTTGACTAAGGAGGGGTCCCTTCCAACCAACAAGTCTCAAGTGAATCTTATCAATCAGAGAGTTCCAAAAATTATCAGGGGGAGATAAACCAAAAGGTAGCCCCAAATAAGTTCTAGGCAAGGATCCACTTTCACACCCAATAATCCTTTTAATCTTTAATTATCTAACCTCACTAACATTAATAAAATAAATCACACTTTTATTCCAGCTAATGGTTTGGCCAAAAGAATCCCCATAGTCAGTTAAAGCCTTCTTAATATTCCTAGAATTTCTCATGGAGGCCTCCTTGTGACAATAGAATCATCCTCAAATTGCTGATGCGAGCACACTAGAGTAGAGGAGGAAGGGATAAGACCAACAAAGTCTCCTTTAACAACCATATTATTACTAAATGTTCCCAGGCATTCAACTAGGATAATAAAAAGAATAGGAGAGATTGGGTCTCCTTTTCTAAGCCCCCTAGAAGCCTTAAAAAAGGAGGAAGGGGAACCATTAACAAGAATAGAAAAGGAAGCTGAAGAGATAAGCATTAAGATAATATTCCTAAATCTCTTATTAAAACCAAATGCTTCCAAGCACCTAAGGAGGAAGTTCTCGTTAACTCTATTATACACTTTAGAGAGATAAAGCTTAAGCAAAAACCCTTCCCTCTTAGACACCACAAGAGAATGGATGTTTTCATGAACCGTAATTATGGAATCCAAGATCTGCCTGCTAGGAACAAAGTCATTTTGCTGACCAAAAATAATAGCTAGAAGAATGGAGAGAATTCTGAGAGTCAGAACTTTGGAAATAATCCTATAATTTTTTTTTCATAAACTAATAGGCCTAAACTGATCCAAACTATCAGCACCCAGCTTCTTAGGAATAAGGGTGATGAAGGTCCCATTTAACTCTCTAAGGATGTTTCTTGAACCAAAAAATTTCTTAACACCATTACAAACATGAGAACCAATGATATGCCAATATTTATGAAAGAAGAAGAGGGGAAAACCATCAAGACTAGGGTCCTTATCACCCTCAAAAGAAAAAATAGCCTTAGAAATCTCATCTGAAGAGGGAATGGAAGTCAAGACTAAGTTCTGAGCTTTAGAAATATAGGAAGGAATATTGTCCAAGAACATTTGTTGCCTTTCCATGTTCAAGTTTGGGTCACACTAAAACAAGCTACCAAAGAACACCATGGCCTCCCTTTTAATGACATCTTCATTATTAGTCATACCATTAGCTGTCATGAGTTTGGATATTCTATTAGCCATCCTATGCTTCAAGGTAGTCATATGAAAGAACTTGGTGTTTCTATCACCTTCTTTAAGAAAAACCTTTTGAGAATGTTGTCTCCAAAAGGTCTCCTCCTTAGAAATGAGATCATGAAGTTTAATCAATTTATTACTCTCTTCCTCCCTAGAGACCATCTCATAACCATCAGCTTGAATCTTATTTTGAATGTCTTTAAGCTCCTCCAATATCTTGGTTTTGTTCTCAAAGATATTACCAAAAGTAGTTTTATTCTAGATTTTAATGTGTTTTTTGACATTTTTCAGTTTGGTTGCCACTCTAAACATAGTTGTACCCTTGAAATCAATATTCCACCACTCCTAAATGAGGTTCTCCAAATTAGGATGAAGGGTCCACATTTTTTCAAATCTGAAAGGGAAATTCTTTTTAAAACTAAAAGGGTCAGTAGAAAAGAAAATTGGAAAGTGATCAAAGCCCACTCAAACTTGAGCATTAAAAGAGCATTTAAACTTCAAAATCCATTCATTGCTGATAAGGGCCCGGTCCAGTCTAACCTAAATAAGATCCTTACCAACTCTTCTATCTATCCATGTACATACTCAACCCCATGTAAATCAAGATCATGAAGCATATGGGAGTCAATAAAGTGCATAAGATTTAATCTATTGTCCAAAATGGACTGATTACCTCCCCTTTTTTCAGATTCCTTTAGGGGGGTATTAAAATCCCCTATCACCGACCACTTATCCTTAGCAAAAAGCTTTCTTTGATTAGAAATTTCTTCCCACAAAGATTTCCTCCCCCATTTAGTATTAGGGGCATAAACATTAGTGAGAACTCAACTAAAATTATCCTTAGAATTAACAAAATGCAAATTCATCATTTTTATATTTTGATAAATGAGTTCCCCTTGAATCCATTTGTTAATCTAGAACACTGCCAAGCCACCTAAAGCACCATTAGAGTCACTTCCAACAATCTTTCCTCCCTTAAAGATAGAAAGGTGTTCCACCTTATCTTTGAGCATCTTAGTTTCCTAGATAACAAAAATATCAAGTCTATTATCCCTAATCATATTTTTTAAAATATCATGTTTGTGAGGATTATTTAACCCTCGAATATGCCATGATATGATCTTCATAGTTTGACAAAATGTTTTGAATCAAGGATAGTTCTCTAAAAACCATTAGCTATACTCTTAATAGCCTCAACTATTCTTTTATGCTAATTAGAAGGTCTACCGGCAGAAGATGGCAAAGACCCAACATCACCATTCTTGATGGTGGCACTACCATTCCTAGATAGACCAATCTTACCCTTAGAGGCTTGGAATCAACTTTGGCTCACTTCTTGTTGTTATTCACTGGGGTAAAGTTCTCTCCATCTTTAATCGTTCTACCTCTAGATTTCTTCCCTCCTGCTGTCCCACAGGTCCTAGAACTATCCTTTTTCATAGCTACTTCCTCAACAAGGGATATAGTGAGAATTTCCTCAACCACTCCACTAACAAAGGAATTATCCTTCACAATAGGGGCCCGGGGTAAAGTCTCCTTGTGGGAACCATCAGAGACCTTAATCCTATCCTCTGTAAAAGGAATCTCCAAATCTGGAACCTCCAGAGGATCCAGGGAAGGGGTAGCAAAATCAACCACCATTGTCAAGGTAAGGTAGAACTAAGATCCTTTGAGGGACCTAACAAAACAATATCCTCCCCATCTTGACTTCTCAAGTTAGATATCTCCCCATTCTCCTTTGAAATATCATATAATACTGAGGTATCTTGGTGGGAAATAACATCGACACCAGTCACATCCACTACAACCTTTGGATTGCTATAAATTTCCTTATGAGCTTGGTTCTTAGTAGGAGAAGGCACCTCAGTAGTCGCCACAACAACCTCTATACATAGAACATTCTTTTCCCCCACTAAAGTGCTTCTTCTATCCAAATGAGCAAGGTCCTTTGAAGGAATAGGCCCCACAACTTCCTTATGACCTTCCTTGGAGATTTCCAAATGAGCTTGCTTCTTAGTAGGAGAAAGAACCTCAACTATCACCATAATAGACTCTTTAGATAGATCTTTCTTTTCCCCCACTGAAGAATTGCTACTATCCAAATGGGCAATGTCCTTAGGAGGAACATGCCCCTCTACTCCTGCCACTTTCTCTTTAGGTTGGGCTTTTTTAACCCAGATTTTCTTGCTCTTCTTAGCATTCTTTTTAGCTTTTCCTTTCGATAAAGGACATTTCTTAGCCTAGTGACCTGCTTTCTTGCAATGGAAGCAAGCAAAAGGGATAGATTCATATTCAATTCTTTGGTCCCAAACCCCAAGTTTAGATTATAGAGAAATAGATTTTGGGAGGTCTATCCCATGGGATACTCTAACACAAAACCTGGAAAAGTTCAATCTCCTCCTAGAACTATCAGCAAATCTAAAGAGAGAAGTTTGCCGAAGGTTTTGGCTATGCCTTTGAAAACATCTTCCGTCTAGAATTGAAGAGGGATACCATGAAGTTTCACACATACAGGAGCTTGAATAGCTAAATCATCCAAGGAATAAAGATCGGGGGCCCATTTCTGTTAAAGCATGGTATGCTTCCCCATAACCCAAGGACTACTACACAAAATATCTCTTATCCTCATCACAAGAGAAACAAAAAGAAAGCAAGCCTTTAGCCATAGTAGAAATATCCACTTGACCCTTCAAACACCATTTTCTCTACACAAAAGCTCGCACATCTTCAATATTATGTTGTACACCAATGAAATGCCTAATCTGAGTAGACTCCATACAAGAGATGTTTCTATCAATAATCTGATCAGGAATCTCAATAGAAAACTTACCTTTCTCCTTTGTTGAAATGTCTTTAACCAGTAGAAAAGCATATTTTCTTGTGGGTTGAGTCCCAAACAAGCTAGACCATTTTTTATTCTATTTGCGCCCCCCACCCACCCCTCCACATTTGCCAAGAACCTACCATAATCTGCATCCCCAGATTCATCATCATCCCTAGATTTGATAGGGAGATTCCCAGACTATTCTCCAGGTACAAGGGGATTCAAAATCCTATTCTCGCCTGAATTCTCATTGTTCTCACTCTTGTTTTCCATTCCACCGATATGGTAAATTAGTTACTAGACACAAAAATAAATATTTATGTTATGCTCATAACAATCATGTCAAAGGGGGAGATTGTTAATCACAGATTTATTTTGACAAGTGAGTGTTTATACACTTAAGTCATTTACTATGTTCATGTCAAACAAGTAACATATGTTGAGCACAACATGTAAATCAAAGCATGTTGAGTAAATAGTGAGCATCAAGTCACTCATATGCCAAGTCATTCAAGTACTGAACATATAGTATGTGCCAAGTGATTTAGGTGCCAAGAAAGTAGTGCATTCTTAGCCACTCAGATGTTGAGTGACATCATTGAAGTCATAGTTAATGCCGAACACTAGGTACTTTAGATGCCAAGTAACACAATTCTTACATAGTTGTTTGTATTGGCACAGACTACTATGTAAACCATTTTTGAGTTGACTTAAGGATTGATTTAAGATCTTTTTCTGATATGGACGTGTTGATCTTAGATTATTTTTCACAAGTGAGTGTCAAAACACTTAAATTGTTTACTCAGTTCATGTCAAAATACTAATACATGCAGAGCACAACATGTGAATATTAGACCATGTTGAGTTGTAATGAGTGCTAAGTCACTCATGTGCTGAGTGAACTCAAGTGTTGAGTAGATAGACCATGCCGAGTGAATTCAAGTACCTAGTAAATAGTGGATGCCAAGTAGTTCAAATGCTGAGTTAGAAGTAGAAATATAATGTATACCAAGCATTAGAGGCTTCATATGCCGAGTGACACAAATTTGACATATTTGTTTGAAATGGCACAAATAAATATGTAAACCATTTTTGTGTCGACTTCAGGATAAATTTTGATATTTTGGAGATAAGGACAAATCTATATGCAGATTCCCATGCAATTGCATGTAGCCAATTAGAAAATGGGAAGGTTTAAGTAGAAAAATAGATGAATCTTAGCCATAGATTCATACCTAACCCTAAGCCACTAAATTATTTTGAAGGAGGAAAAAGCCCTAAATTTTAAATGATGATGAGAATAGTGCACAAAGGGTGAGTGATCAAATTGGAAGAGAAAACAAGATAGTTTGCAGTGCATTCAAGGTGACTTAGCAATAAGAGTGAATTGCAAAATCAATTAAATGAAGAATAGATCATAAAGAAGGATACAATATTGATACATTAGATCATGAAGGATCAATTAGAGATTGGATAGAGGTGATCTATTATCAGGCAAGCAAGTGCTAGCCACATGATCTATGCTAAGACATTTTAACCGGTGATTTTAGTTAAGTCTCTTAAAAGAGTGGTCCTAATAGGCTATATGAAATCCTTTAATAGGGTGCTTAATTAATTGTAAGTTGAATTCCTCTAACCAGACACACTTCTAATAGGGTGTTGAAATCCTCTAACAAGGTGGGACTTAATAGTCTTTGTAAGTCTTTAGCAGGGTAGGCCTTTCACAGGGAGATTATGATTCATGGTCAAACCATTGTAACCTTAATTCGATACACTTTATTGCTGCAATAGTGAAGATTTGTGGGTGTCATCCCCACCCCAATTTTAACTTCTCACTTGAAGAGTTTTTGGGTAATCATATATGGTGTTATGTGTGTGTTTGATTACATGTTTACATGACTGATGCATATGTTTTACATGTTTTTTTAGTTTATTAATGCATGTAATGGATGAATGGTAAAAGTTTAAGGGTAAAAGTACAAAGTTGTGTCACCTTTTAGGATAACTTATCAGAATGATTGAATTTGAGTATTTCTGTCTAAAAATTAATTTTGTTCAAACATATGATCTAGATAAACAAATTCTAGCTAAGTTATATATGGTCTCACATTTTTCCAATTGGAAATCCAATTGCAAATGTCTATTAAATCCATGTTTTATAGTAGTTTGTATCCAATCACTAAAGAAATAAAGTTATTTCAAAAAGGTGGAGTTTCAATAGCTCTTGCAATTTCTTATGATACATTTTTAATAAGATTTAAACACCATTTTATAGAGCTTAGAGTCAAGAACATTCTCATATATATTTTATAGCGTTTTAATTACATATAGTATATTGTAATTAAAAATTTCTTCAAGAACATATTTTAACACTTGAAAAGATGTCAATTTTGAGCAAGAAAAAATATTAAGTCATATGAACAAAAAATAAAATTATATGACGTTCTAGAGGAGAGAGTCCTCTTTTAGAATGTATAATTTTTCTCCATGTTAGAATAGATTTGTTTTGAAAAATGTGGTGGGAGATGAAAACTATTGATTTCAGGTGAGATGAAATTTGAATCATTATAAAAGAGAAATTATAAGTCTAAATCTAATTTTTATTTTTGATTGTTCTAGTTATATATGTTATCCATAACATAGTCTAAGATCCAAGGGAAATAAATTTATTTCTATATAGTTTTGTGGTGGGAACTAGACCCCTATTTTTCAGCAGCTAAAATATTATCTATAATACTTAGGAAAATATATCAATTCTTATTCCAAATAATTATTAAAAATTATAATCCTAAATTTCATCCATTTCTACACATTTCATTAGTTTACTTCCTTTTCAAATTCAAAAATAATAATATCAATTTTATGTCATTTAAGGTGAATAGTTATACTTTTGTTAGCTTTTTCCTTTACAAAAGGGTGACATAGGTTTGTACTTTTACCCTTAATAGATCCAATTTTAAAATCTTGATTCAACCACCACCCCCATCCCCTAGAAGTTTACACTCTTCTCACTTGTATATCCAATAATTAGTATCAGAGCCTAGTCCTCTGAAAGAGAAACTTTGCAGCTTCGAGGAAAGATCTTGAAATGGAAGTCTACAAGCTGGGAAAGACTATTGAGAACCATGAGATTGAAATATATGTCATATGAAATCAATTGAATGAGGCAAGAGAGGAACTAAAGAAATCCTTGAAGAGAAGGAAAGAGATTGCTATTACACAAAATGACACACTGTACAAAGAGATAGACACTACCAAGCTATTTGCAGATGGTAACTCTAGTGAATTTGATTCAACAATTGTAGATCTAATGGAGAGGAATAGAATTCAAGCTGAGGAAATCAAAAATCTCAAGTTGGAGGAAGAATCACAAGCTATACTTCTATGTGAGGTGACTAAACAAAAGAAGAAAGCCATGGAAGACAAAAGCCATGATTGAAGAAGACAAAAGAATTTTGGTAAACAGATTGGAAGAAAAGTCTACATAGCTAACAAAGATCTCCAACATGCAATTGGATACTCTAAGTCAAATGATGAATGCCAACCATGAATTGAATGTCAAGGACATTGAGATAACCACATTGAAGTTACAGAATGAACAATTGTAGAATGACCTGAAAAGAGAAAAATAATTTTTTGAAAGTTTCAACAAGCCAAATGAAGCCATCAATTACTTTGAGCAATTACTGAGATCCCCTAAATCCAAAAAAGATACTCCGGATTGGGCTAAATAAGTACTAAAGAAGGATAATCATCTAAAGTTGCTAAAGAAAGGAACATCAAAGGTAAGAACTTCAAACCCACTTGTCATAATTGTGGAAAGATAGGACATATTGCTAATGTGTGTAGGAGCAACAATACAAATCAAAATGTCAAGCCTAAGAACATGACTCATTGTCATAAGTGCAACAAACAAGGTCATCAAGCACATGAATATAGAACTAGGACCATGCATAAAAAAAAATTTAAAGGACATTGCTACAACTATCAAAAAGATGGACATAGAGCCTTTGAATGCAAATCCAAATCCATGTGGTCATCAAACAAGCTAGCAAAGGAAAGAAGCTATGAAAACCCTTATAATTGGGATTATAATACAAGATATAGCTGTCACTATTGTCAAGAATATGGACATGATCCTGAGAATTGTATAAGAATACACTTCAGTGGTAACTACAAAAGATGGTTGAGTCAAATTATATGTTTTAGCTATTTGAAGACTGGTCACATTAGTAAGCTTTGTCCAACTAGGTCAAAGGCACCAAGTTGTGAATTTGATAAAGGCAAAGGTAAGGAAAATGTTGTACACATCAGAGATGAGATGAACTAGACATGAAAAAAGAAAGATTCTTGCAGCACATCAAATGCAGAAGGGGTCACTTCACCCAGTGGGTCAAGTGATCACACCTCATTAGATTGAATAATCAAGAGGTATGTGGGACTGATATTCAAGCAAAATATCATACATCAATTTCAAAAAGGGATATAATACTAAAAAGACTACATTAGCATGAAAGAAGATGCAAGATGTTGTTATAAATTCAAGTTAAATCTTTAATGTTTTCATGTTGTTGCCAAACATGAAATGTTTCCTATAGATGTCGAGTAGAATGCTAGTTGATGCTAAGTTGCAGAACTATCTAGTTGATGCCGAGTCTATAGTGACTGTTGAGTGATGGTAATATTAATGGATACTAAGTAATTCTGAAATTGAGTTAATTCTAAGTTTATAGTTGTATAAGCACTAAGCATTAAATGCAAGAGTTTTGAAGGGTGTATGATCATTTTTCACTCATTATTCATCATTTTGAGTTCAAGAAAAGAGAAACAAAGTGAAAGGTGATTCAAAAACTTGTGCATGGCATTTGTGAAGAATTTGACAATGATCTTACACCAGTTCTCCAAATTTTACAAGGTATTTATCACAAGCCAAGCTATACAGTTTTACTTTGCATAAAACCTAGTTTGACAAATGACACCTATCTTGAGGAATATAGAAGGGAAAGAGGTTTTAAATGTTCATCTTGTCAGTAACAAAGTCAAACAACCTATATTTAAGGCCATCCTTGAAATAACATACAAACAACATCCTTTTGACACCTTATCTATGATTCTACCAAATGTCATAATGGTGCAAGATGTAAGGAGATGTTATAATTGCAAAATTGGAAGCATTGGGGACTTAGAAATTAGAGAAGCATATGATAGATTATGTGAAAATGGTATTCTGATGGAAGAGTATAAAATTTTTGAGAAGAAGGGTTTGATGTGTGCCCTAGATTCTTCCAGTGCATTCAAAACTGAATGGATTAGAATTGTGTTGAGCCGAATACATGATGGATCCTTATGGTTAGAGGGTGGACCAACTAAGATCACCAAGAGGATAATTCATAGGGTACTAGCTACCCAACCCTAGATCAGCCCAAGATTCTGAGGAGTGATTCCAAGGAAGTGATAGAGAAAAACACAGGGGCAAAATGGAACAAAAGAGGCAAGACGATAGATACTATTACTGATCCATTGTTAAACTATTTTGTTAGGGGAATTTCTCACAAATTCTATCAATCTAGTAGATTGAATAGTGTACTCTATATTGCAATAGATGTTGGCTATAGAATTGTGAAGAAAAATCATACTTATGATCTAGATGAGCTTCAACTACAACAATTAATGGAAAATCTTGGAGCAATCAGAAAGACCAAGAGTGCTCAAAGTAAATTTGGTTAGATACTTGTCTGTATATTCTTCTATATACAAAATATATTTCCTTCCTTTGGTACAATAAGCTAGAAAACAAACAGATCAGTAGTAGTGTAGATCAATGAATTTATTGAACAAATGGGACAAAATTTTGAATCATTAATGACAAATTATTTTGAAGATTTTACAAAATCAATGAAGGAAAGAATGAGGATACATGTTTCATTGGTTGAGAAACATTAAAATGATATATATTTTTTGGTTGATGCTGATTGCACCTTTGTATAGGTTGCCACACCAAAGGTCAAATAGTTAAGGCCACTTGGATATATGAGATTAATGTTGATGAAGCATCAACAACTATAACTACACTCTAGAAGAGGAAATTGACAAGACTGCTAAAATCTTTGGGAACTATGATGTGATGAAATCAAAGATTGAAATGGAGTTGAAAACTGCCTCTACACTTTAGAAGAAAGATAAGTTAGTAAGGAAGCTAAATGCTAAATTTAGTGAAGGTGCAAATGAGGAAGAAGAGGAAGAAGATGAAGAGGATGAAGAGGAAGAGAAAGAACAAATGCAAGGACCTCTTGCATTGACTCAAGGCATGGGAGAGGATAAAGAGGAGGAAACAAAAGGTGCCAAGGAAGAAGAAGTTGAGGAAGCACCCACACATGTGGAGCCAAAGAAGAGAAAGGCTAAAGCATAGCCAATGGCTAAGGTAAAGAAAAGTGCTAAACCTAGCCAAGCCAAGCTAAGTACACCCACCACTAGAGCCAACACATGAGCCACAACACAAAAGGCCAAGGAGATATCTAAGAAAACAAAGCAAGGAGGCCAAGTGCGAAAGAAGAAAAGAAGAAAATATGTTGCACAACAAGATTTAGATGAAGAAAGGACTGAATTGGATGACATAAGCCAATTCAAAGTGGTAAGTCAAAAACCACTTTTTGATATTGAAAATTTGTGTGAAGATGTCAAGAATAATGTATATTTTTCTAGATTAAAGCACACTGATTTTGAGAAACTTAAGAAAGAAAAGAAAAATCTAGTGGTAGAAGCCCTATATGTAATGATGTCTAGATTTAAGACTACACCATTAGAATTTTCCAACTCAGTACCCAAGAAACTATATGACTTAGTTGAGAAAAAATGGTGTTATTGTTTAAATTTGGAAAAAAAAATAAGGGAAACCACTTTAGCCCAAGTTATGCCAGAAATGACAAAAGGGCAAATTGCTAAGGCTGCTAAGAAATATGGAGTTAGGTTTGCACCTAATTATAGAGACTTCAACATACTTCAAAATAATATTGAAGATGTGGTCAAGAAATCTACCCAAATATGGAAACTTATCTATGGGTTGATCACTATTAAACAAGGAGAAGTTGATCCCTCTGAAGGTAAACTTGATGACAAAGAGGATGATAATGATGATGATGACAAATTAAAGGATGATAACGAAGATGATATAGTGGGGAAGGAAACTAAAAAGCAAACTAGTGACAAGGCTACAACTGAATAGTTGGAAAATGAATAGAGTGTGTAGGAAACACAAGTGCCAAGTGTTAGTCCCCCACATGACACAACCAAGAATACTGAAATTGTTATTGTAAAGGATGTCTCTACTCTTTTAGCTTAGAAAATAAGACCTAAAGAAGATACTAGACCAATCAACACTAAATGCTAAGTTATTTTATAATCTAGTTTTGGTCAGTATAGATAAGATTCAAAAGGTAGTAGTTGATACCACAAAGGAAAAGGTGAATCCATAAGAACCACCTTCTTCCATCCCTTTAGTTACTCAAGAACAACCTTTAACCCAAAAAATAGTAGATACATCTATCAAGGTTGATACATCTATTAAATTTGACACAGTGGAGTAGAGGCAGACTGAAGAAGAAAATGACAATACTACTGGACAATAGGAAGTAGGATAGATAGATTCTTCTGTACCTAAAGCACAAGGACAAGGTGTTATTCATTTTATTGTGATAAACAAGAGAAAATCTAAAGAAAGTGAGAAAACACCTAAGGTAAAGGAGCAAGAAGCCATCTAGGCATTGGTAACTCTACCTACGTCTAGCACGTCTCCTACAAAAGTTCTTCAGAAGTCCAACACAGAAGCTATACCATTGTAAATCTTAGTGCCAAGATCAAGCTCTTCAAAATTTGAAAAAGTAATTCACTATGGAGAAATCATTCTTGATGAAGAGATTGTTATTCCTAAATTTGGTTATGATACAATGACATTAGATTGAATAAGCATTTTGCAACAAGCTTTAGAGAAGAAAAAGCATCAAGAAAAGGCAGAGGCAAGCACTTCAAGACATTAAAGACATCTTTCTGGATGCATTTATCCTACCAACTCCTGATGAGACCAAGCCACTACTAGAACAATTGTTAGATATAGTGGAAAAGGTCAACAATGAAGACATTGATACTAATGCTAAACTTTTAGAGTGGTTTGAAAAGAAATTCCAGAGCAAGGTAAATGAATTTTTGTTTGGTGATATAGCACTCACTCAAGTTTCATTGGCAAAAAAGGTTGATGATGTGAAGAAGGTACTTGAGAATATATTCTCATTATACACCAAATTGTATGACCCTACACTCTTCACCCAAGAAACTAGACATCATATTCTAGGTCTGAAGAGAAATATAAACATAGTAGGTACAAGGCTACCTTTAAACCCTACTCAGAGTGAGAAGAATTTTCATACATTGCTTCAAACACAAAGTTAATTAGCTATGTTAATAGTAGAAGAGGCTAGTATAAGAGCCAAATTGACATGTATTCACGCATCCCTCACCCCAGACATGGAAATACTGCACAAGGAACTACGTTATGCAAAAACTCTATTAAAGAAAAACCCCAATATTTCTACTCTAGATGGGCTAGTACACCTTGTTACCAAGCTTGCTATCCAAATCAAGTCATTGGATGTTGTATCTGACCACAAGGATGTAGCTCTTAAAATCATAATGGAGACCATAAATCATTTTTGGACAAACACACTATATGTGTATAGCCGATTTGACATAATTGTCAAAAAAGGGGGAGAGATAAAGAAAAGGGGGAGAATAAATTGGACATTGGGACCATTGGGGTAGATAAAGCAGAGATAAACCATGGGGGAGAGATCAAGAAAGAAGAAGAGAATAAAGAAAGGGGGAGTAGAGAATAAAAGCAAGGAAGAAACAACAAAGGGAGAGCCTAATAATAAAGTTATATCATTAAGGTGATATATATGATTGAGATATTTTGAGATTCATTTTTTGGAAAGAAAATGTAGTAAATAGATATAGATATCAGCCATAATAGAGCATATTAGATGAAATAATATTAGATACAATGAATTGAAGTTAGAAAGAATCATAGATTATGGATACAAAACAAACACATTAACTCAAGGGGAGTTATTAATCTTGAGGTATATAGGTTATTGCATAATTTTAAAAATTTTGAAGTTTTGTATATATAAGCCAAGCTAGAAGTTAAGTAGAACATTGTATATTTAAGCGTTTTTGACACTCATGTCAAAGGAGGAGATTGCTCATCTTAGATTGGTTTTGAAAAGTGAGTGTCAACACACTTAAACCATTTAATCAGTTCATGCAAAACTAGTAATACATATCGAGCACACCATGCAAATGTTAGACTATGCCAAGTTGCAATGAGTGTTGAGTCACTCATGTGCCAAGTGAACTCAAGTGCCGAATACATATACCATGCTGAGTGAATTCAAGTGATGAGTAAATAATAGATGTCAAGCAGTTCATGTGCTCACTTAGAAGCAAAATAACAATATATGCCAAGCATCAAAGGCTTCATATGCTGAGTGAAATAGTTTTGACATATTTGTTTGAAATGACACAAATAACTATTCAAACCATTTTTTAGTCGAGTTAAGGATAGATTTTAATATTTTGGAGATAAGGATGAATCTATATGTGGATTCTCTATTTAATTGCATGTAGCCAATCAGAAAATGGGAAGGTTTAAGTGACAAAATGGATGAACCTTAGCCATAGATTAATACCTAATCCTAAGCCACCAGAGTCTTCTTAAGGAGGATGAAGCCCTAAATGTTAAACAATGATGAGAATAGTGCACAAGGGGTGAATGATCAAATTGGGAGAGAGAACAAGACAGTTTGCAGAGCATTCAAGGTGACTTAATAGTAAGAGTGAATTGCAGAATCAATCAAGTGAAGAATAGAGGATAGAGAAGGATACAACATTGATACATCAAATCGTGAAGGATCAATCAGAGATTAGATAGAGGTGATCTATTATTAGAAAAGAAAGTGCTAACCATAGGATCTACGCAGAGACATTTTAACAGGTGATTTTAGTTAAATCTCTTAACAGAGTAGAACTAATAGGCTATATGAAATATTTAACAAGGTGCTTACTTAATTGTAAGTTGAAGTCCTCTAACTAGGAACACTTCTAACAGGGTGTTGAAATCCTCTAACAAGGTGGGACTTAACAATCTTTGTAAGCCTTTAACAGGGTAGGCCTTTCACAGGGCAGATCATGATTCATGGTCAAACTATTGTAACCTTAATTGGATATAATTTATTGTTGTAGTAGTGAAGATTTATGGGTATCATCCCCACCCCATTTTTACCTTCTCACTTGGAGGGTTTCTGGGTAATCATATCTAGTGTTATGTGTGTGTTTGATTACATGTTTGCATTGTTGATACATATGTTTTAAATGTTGTTTCAGTTTATTAATGCATGTAATGGATGAATGCTGAAAGTTTAATAGATCCAATTTTAAACTCTTGATTCACCGCCCCCCCCCCCCGCTCTAAAAGTTTACTCTCTTCCCACTTGTAAATCTAATAGGATGAATCTTAAGTGTGATTCCCTATGTATTAGATACATCCAATAAAAAAAAGGGAAGGTTTAAGTGGCAATATAGGTGAATCATAGTCGTTGATTCATACCTAATCCTAAGTCACCTAGGTATTCTTAAAGAGGAAAAACCCTAAATTTTCTAAGTAGAGTTAGAGAGAAAAGAGTAGAGAAGGAGAATTTGCATGTGGAAATAGGACATTCATGGTGACCAAGGTATTATGATTTGAGTTACATTATAGAATTAGTTAAAGAAGAAAAGAGGAAGGAAACAATGGACGACAAAGAGACATCTGATCATAAAGGATCAAGTACACATCAATATAGAGGTGATCTAACATCAAGCAACAAAGTTATAATCAAAGGACCATTGTTGAGACATTCTAATAGGTGAATTAATTAAATCTCTTAACAGAGTAGTCCAAACAGGCTGTATTGAAATCCTCTAACAAGGAGCTTACTTAATTGTGAGTTGAAGTCCTTTAATCAAGCACACTTCTAATAGGGTGTAGAAATCCTTTAACAAGGTAAGACCTAACAATCTTTGTAAGCTTTTAACAGTGCAGACCTTTCACAGGGTAGATCATGTTTCATGATCAAACATTGTAACCTTCATTGAATACACTTTATTACTGTAATAGTGAAGATTTGTGGGTGTTATCCCCACCCTAGTTTTACCTTTTCATTGGAGGATTTCTGGGTAATCATATCTTGTGTCATACATGTGTGAATTATTATTTATTTACATACTTTAGATATATATGCTTTATATGGTATTTTAGTTTACTTGTTAAATTATAAGATGGATGTTTTATGGGTAAAAGTTTGAAGCACTGATTCAACCCCCTTCCCCCCCCCCCCCCCCCCCCCTAGAGTTTACCTTTCATATTGTGTTTCCAAAAAAAAAAAAACAATGATTTAGGTCCAAAATAATGTCTATTCTCGTAGTAGAATCACAAGATTTACATCCAACATGTCTGTTTGTAACGCCTTTTGGTTTATGGCCAAATAAAAAAATGTTAGACTAATATTTTTGCAAGACCTCACAAGATCCAACTCCTAGCTATCCTAACTTCACAATCTAGTAGAAAACCCCAAGTAGAATCTAAACTTGTGTTTGCAAGCCACCAAGAAACATTCTTGTTTCCCAAGCCCACATGGAGCTACTAGCTCTGTTGAACTTCACTCTTCTTAACTACTCCATGTTGAACTTAATGACTCTAGACACCACAAGATCCTCTATGATCCTCTTATTATAATAAACCAAGCCATAGGTCAGCCTAGAAAGTTACAATAAACAAACACTCATATTAAATACACTCTCAAGACACAAGTCAGCTTGGCACCAAAACTTAAATACATGAAATAACTAAATAATTAGGATAGACCCCAAGTTTATAATGCATAACTAACTCATATGACATCATAAAAGTATGTGTGCTTAGTCATAGGTCCACGTGTCATCCAAAAATCCAAATCCAAGAGTGCATGAGCTAACTTCCACAGATCAAATATTGCAGAAATAATCTCCAAAGTCTGTCTAGGAAATCAAGAACATGCTACTAGTACCCACCAAAATGACTCTAAGTCCAACACGATTACTCTAAAATTTATGCGCATTTAGGACAAGGTTCCCCAATGTGCCTCAAACACATCCCCAATTGCATGAACCATAGATCCACAAATATGAGTATGATGGTCTTGTATATAGGATTGCTAACTACCCCAAGATGCTCCTTCATCAACAAATGTTAAAAATCTATTGTTACACTCTCATCTTCTTCAAAAAAATATATTCCTAGTAATCTCATGAACAATATTTGCACCCCATGATCTTGATCTACTCTAATACCAATTGTAGAATCCAAAAGAAGGGAAGTAAAAATTACACAACAAATAAATATTTTGAACACCAATAATTTACAAAAATTTGACACAAACACAATTTCTTTTATTGATTCAAGAATCCATTAGATATTGCCTCCAATATGAGGTATTTATAATCATTGTAGGTTGATGTTACTTTCTATTTTGCAACATATAGACTATTCAAAATAAATTAGAATAATGGAAATATATTTATTCGAGATTTCACCCTAGTTCCTAAAACAAATAGACTTTTACATTAGTTTGAGAAATTTGTGAGTTGGAATTATTCTATGCAAACATTGAAGGGCTAGAGCCAAGACTTTGACTATGATAAACTTAAACTTATTTAATCATGCAATCCGAAAATAGTGTAGCATACATACACAATCATGCTTGTTTGAAACTACTACAAATTGGAAAAAATAAATGGTTGGAGTGTGGAACTAGAGTTGAGCAACAATTCTCCACATTGTCAATCCTTTAAAGGATTCAACATCCCAAGATATTTCCTTTGATAAGTCTTTATT
Source organism: Cupressus sempervirens (assembly GCA_028749045.1). Lineage (NCBI taxonomy): Eukaryota > Viridiplantae > Streptophyta > Pinopsida > Cupressales > Cupressaceae > Cupressus > Cupressus sempervirens. The sequence continues at coordinate 441,195,481 of CM053785.1, read as the reverse complement.
TGATAGATCAATATATTTTACTAATCTCAAAATTCTTCCATACTCTAAATCTTGTCCTTTATTTGTTATGACCATTTGATCTATATAATGAAGAGAAAGAAAAAATTCAACCTCAAGATTTTTTGTGTTTTCTATCTGATTTGCCATTGCACTCAAGTTCATAAAGCCACCTGGAGTAATGCATGTAAATACATTTTTCTTGCCATGTTCAAGATCTAAAGGATTAGTAAGTTTGATAATTCTAAGGGCAACTTCCCATTGAATTTATTTGATTTTAGTACTAAGATATGAATACTTTGCAATTTTTTAATCCAATTAGGAATTCTTCCATGAAAATTGTTATTATTCAAATCTATGATTTCCAAAGATTTGCAATTTGCAAGGGATGGTGGGATGTTCACTCTTAGCCATTTCAAGCTTGATTGCAACATCAAGTTTCTAGAAAAGTTATATTTTCAAATATATTTGGAAATTTTCCCTTGAGATTATTTTTCAAGGATTTAAGATAGACAACATAGAGTATATTGGTTTAAACTCAAGGGAATCTTTCCACTAAGCTTAAATTATTTGACAAGTCTAAAATTATGAAATTTTTGATTAAATAATAGAATCAAGAATGGTGCCACAAAAGATTATTTTTGGCCAGTGATAAAAATGTGAAAACTTGTCTATGTTTGCCAATTGTTGTTGGAATAGATCCACTAAATAGATTTTTTGAAAGATTAAAAAATGTATGATTTTGTAGAGGATGGTTCCAACATTCCTTATAACTTATTATTTTTCAAATAAATCGATGAACTTTCAAATCCAAGTAGCTTGGAGGGTAATATACCAACAAACTCATTACAAGGAAGATTGAGAGAATGAAAATTTATAAAATTCCATATCTAGTATGCAATATTTCCTCCCAGAGAGTTTTGGGACAAGTCAAAGTAGGCTAAGAAGTATTGAGTTGAAATGAAGGATGGAAAAAGCCCTTCTATATTACAAGATCCCAAACCTAAGCATTGAAGTTGAAAATTGGGAATATAGGTGTGATTGACTATTTTAGTCAACTTATTCACTGAGAGAGACAACCATTGGATATATTGGGGATTTTATCAAGAAATGAGAGTATCTAATTATTACTTAGTTGGTCATTGTCAAGCATAAGCTTTGTGTGTTTTGATAGCTTACTCAAAGATGTTGGTATGGTGTCATTCAGAGAGTTATTATCCAAATAAAGGCATGCAAGCTTTGATAACTTGTCAAATGATGTTGGGATGGTTCATTTCAAAGAGTTATCGTAGAACTGAAGATATATGAGGTTTGAAAACTTACCAAAAGACTTTGGGATAGTGTCATTCAAAGATTTACCCGACAATTGAAGATATAAAAGGTTTGACAACTTATTAAAAGATCTCAGGATAGTGCCATTCAAAGAGTTATCAAAGAGGGTAAGTCTTTTGAACATTGAAAACTTACTCAAAGATATTGGAATGAAGTCACTCATGGCCCATTTGGTAGTGGGAATACAAGTGGAATAGGCATATGTAAATTCTTTTTTTGGATGCACCAAATCATAATTGAAATACGAAATAAAATAGGAATATGTATTCTAATTTTGGCCCCATCAAATTTTGGTTGAACCAAATAGAGAATAGGAATATGTACCCCCATTTTCTATTCCAAAATATGTATTCCTATTCCTGGAGCCAAATGGGCCCTCAAAGAATTATAATATAGAGAAATTTTTGTGAGCTTTGACAAATTACCAAAAGATATTAGAATGGTGCTACTCAAAGAGTTATAACCTAAGTTAAGTTTATTGAGCTTTGATAACTTACCTAAAGATGTCACCCATGGTGCCACTTAGAGACTTAAAACTCAAATTATTCCCTAAAATATTTGAAAGATTACCCAAAGATATTGGGATGTTACCACTCAAAGAGTTAAAAGTCATATATAATTTACAAGACTTGACAAATCACCTAGAAATATTGGTGTAGTACCCCTCAAAGACTTATAACTTAGAAAAATAAAAGTTAAACTAGACATTTTACCAATTTGTATTGGAATTTGGACGATAAAATTAGAATTGAAAAAACTTAATTATCTCAACTTGTGGATCTTTATAAACTATGAAGGGATGGAAAGATGAGGGAAGAAGGTGAACTCCCTCTAAGGTCCAAGATCTCTAGATGCTCTAACCAAAATAGCCGCCCACACATTTCCCTCAATGATATGAAAAAACCTTCATTATAGTCATCAATAGTATATGAGGCATTAAGGTTGATGCAAGGAGGGATGAAGTAACTAGGGTCAAATGCACCCGCAGCTATTCAAACCACCTTGTAGAGTAAACACAATAGAAGCAAATAATAGAGAGTAGCACAAAGGAGAGAGAGAACAAAAGACTTTTATTGATTGTTCAAGTAATCAAGAAACATGCCTAGCTGTAAGGCCTTTTGGGTTATGGCCAGATACAAAATACACTCAAGGTCCATGATCTATGTTCAAATTCACACTTCTAGACACATATGTGTCCCACTTTCAAACCCTCTAAGCTCTCCCTTTAACCTAATCCTAAGTAATCTATTTATACTTGCCAAAATGGCTTATAGAAGATTCTAGAACATTACATCAAAGAAAGGTTGAACCCAAAATGGTCAAAACTCATCCCTAAACAAGATTCCATCATTAAATTCACAATTCGAATTAAATACAAATTTTGGCTCCTACTAAGAACTAAGAGACAAACAACTCGATAGGAACTAGCACTCGGAAATAATTGGAAGAATGAACAAAAGTGCAAGATTACAAGGAAATCTAGGATGTTCCTACATCAAAGGTGGTTAGGATTCAGATAGCTTAAACATCATAGACTAAAGATTGATTCTTAGATTAACAGTATTTGAATAGTTAAAGTAGACTTACTTTTTGTAAGCTTATTTTCTCCTTAATGTATAATATTTAAGTGTGAGCATCATGATTGGGATTCAAATAAATGAAAATAATTCTTAATGCTTTCCAAGATTGTATTGTGGAAAGAGAAGAAATGAAGTCAAGGCCATCTTTGATATCTAATAGGGAGTTTCTATCACCTACAAAACATGAGGAAGAATAAAGCAATAGTCCTAACAATGACATAAACACTAACACCCACACCCACATTATTGTTGGATGTGAAATCCAACTCTTCATTTCATCTTCCTTGACTATTTATTTCCCATTTGACTCTTCATCTTATGTTGAAGACTGTTGTATAAATATAAGGGAAAATCCATGTGTATGTAAGTTGCATTGACTAAATAATGTAATTACTCTTATCTCAGTTTCGATGTAGCCACAAGTTGTGGTGAACCATGATAAATCTTGTCTCTTATTTGTATATATGTGTTCTTAGTTTGTCTTTTAAATTAACAATTGGTATCAGAGCATGTAAGATCCTAGAGAGTAGAGAAGATTATAAGAGCCATGTGACAAAAAGAAATTTATTGAAAAGAATGCTATTGGGGAGAGAAATGGGCAATTCTCTAGTGTTATCTCCAAAGTAAAATTGATAGAAAATGGATAGCACGGAGCAGAAATAGTGGCTCTATAGGAAAAGAGTGGATTATTGGTAGTAACAAATAGAGGGCATGTGGTAATTCGGCGAGAGCTAACACCATGACCCTCGACCAACAAAAATAAAAAAGAAAGAGTTATTAATGTGTTCGAGGAAGCTAGAGGATCTAAGAAAGTAGAGACTTTCCAGATCCTAGGAATCCACTACATAAGGGACTCGAGAATGGAAGCAATGGTTGCCTAAGTTAAGCTAGATAGCATGATGGCTTTTACCTATATAGCTATTATGATTGAGTGTTTGGCTACCAAGGTGTTTAAATTGGAAAGTGTTTGAGAAAATAATAGAATGATAGAAGAGAGTGCCAAGGATAGAATGAATTAGCAAAGCATAAGAGTTTCATGAGAAAATGATGGATGCATAAATTTATTAAAATCTTGGGAATAATTTGTGTAGTCAAAGATATGCATAAGGGAACATTGTGTGTGGAGCCATAATCTTGCATGAAGTTTGCGGTCCCAAGTCCAAATGATTTTGAGATTATAGCATGTGTGGTGGGAGCATCATGCTCAATATTGTGTGATGTATGAGCTTGCATGGAAGGTGTGGACAGAAGGTGTTATTTAAGAAAGAATGCCTATGGGTGAGGCTCCAAGATGGAGTCCATTGCACCCATGAAAGGATTTGAGAGAAGCAAGAATGAAAGGGTCAAGATGTCCCCAATACTGGGTGTTTTGTAATGAGATAGGATAGTGTCAAATAGGTTGGAATCAAAATGATAGGCACGAGCTGAAGAGATAGGGGAAAGGCTTAATGAGGCAACACTAGATGGTTCATGTGAATATGGTTATATCGGTGGTCCAATTGAGAGATGATGCTTTTGACTCTCTTCTATAGATCACAGAGACATAAAGTTGTGTAGATGGTTGGCAACAAAATGTGTGTAGATAATCTTGAAGAGTACAAGATTTTAAGGAATGTACAAGGTGTTAGTGATATTAATGCAGTTTAGATAAAGCAAAATGAACGGAGAGCAAGAAGCAAAAGGATGGCGCATGATATTATCTCTACAAATTAAGAAGTTTTTGTGGTTTCAAGCATCACTATTTAGTGTGACGTTTGGTTATGCTCTTTGGAGAATGTGATTTTCATGTGGAGATCAATTTTTCATATTATTTTCCTAGGTTATGCAGACATGCAATTGGAGTTTTGACAATTGGTCTTGGTTAGCACTCTTGGTATCGAGTACTTTGGCAGGTTGACCACTGAGGAGCTCTTGAAGACTAAGAAGCTTGGTTGAGGCTATTATTCTCTTGGATTAGAGAATATTTGTTGAAATAGTTTCTTTTGGAGGTTTTAACATGAAGTCCAAGGAGCCTACACATGTGGATGGACATGAGGTCACTATGGACCTAGTGGAAATTATTCTTGGAGAAGAGTCATTGTGACTTGGTGTATCGTGGAAGATCATTCCTACCCCCCACACTTGGTCTACTTGGAAGATTTATCTCCTTGTGCATTTGAGTTTAGGAGATGGTTCCTAATTTTTGGAATGTTTGGAGTTTGATCTTCTTGTGTATAGGGGCTTTCATCCATGGTGTTTGGGTATTGTAAATACTGTCATGTAGGGACCTGTAAAGGAGATCATGCTTGACACAATTGAGTACTTGGTGGTGTTGGTAGAAGGATAAGTTATATTTTGCATGGGTGTTCCTCCCAAGAAAGGATTCAAGGAAGAGGTCATGATATTTTGCAATAGGTTGGTTGCAGTTTGTAGATTAACTCAAGTTAGTGCCACACCTTTAATGTACTGATTGCTAGATTGAGTCAATTTTTTGTTGATATTGCTCATTTTTGTATGAGCTGGATAAGTTTCAACATAAATATACTAATGTTTTGTAGTTGGTTGGATGTGGTTAGCAACTGGTTTTGGTTTCTATTCAAATTGTGATGATTATCTATTGACAATTTCTCACCATAAGATTTGGTAAGGGAAATAGGAGTTTAAAAGGGGGAAGTTGTTCAGATATGAGGTTGCAGCATGAGTTGAACTTCAAGTGAAAGATTATTAGATGTGAAGTCCAACTCTTCATTTCATCTTCCTTGACTATTTATTTCTTGTTTGACTCTTTGTCTTATGTTGAAGACTATTGTATAAATATAATAACAAAGCTGCAATGACTGAATAAAGTATTTGCTTTACTCTTGGTGCAGACATAGCCACAGGTTGTGGTAAACCACGATAAATCTTGTCTCGTATCTGTATTTGTGTGTTGTTAATTTATCTTTTAAATTAACAATTATCAACATCTTCATTGCAAATTGCATAATATCTCATATTTTCTCCCAACAACTTGGTCTCTTTGTATGTATGATGGGAACTAAATGAAGCCCATTTATAACTATATTTCTCCTACCAAATTTGTGGCACAAATTTCTGCAAATTTATTCTACATTTATTCTACTGGCCAAAGTGGGGAGGAATCTCCTCCATTCAATTTTCTCTGTTATTTTTGCTTGAATTGAATTTATCTCTCACATCGAGCAAATTGTGATTATTGGTGACAATTAAATCAAATCGCTGAATTTATGTTTTGTTACGAAAAGAAAAAGCATGGTTTCATGGGTTGGGGAGAGGGGATGACCTCCTTATGGTAGGAAGTTCTTTTGAATACAATATCATTGGGGAGAGTCATAGGGTTATTACTTGGAGTATTAAAAATATTCAATATTTATTAAAAAATAAAAGTACAGCTAGGAGAAAACTACCTAGACAGGGCAGAACAATGTCAACAAAGGGGAAGAGTCTTGATCATCTTTCTTACTCCATACAATCAGTAGAGCTAAGGGTCTAATTGGGAAAGTACCACCTATCTAACTCTTCATCTTCATCATTCAAAATTCAAAATAATGTTTAAAAAATATGAACAATCTTAAATTTTAAAGTAATATTAAAAAATCAAATGGTACATGTTTTTCATATATTAATTATTTATTTTTAGCTTCAAAATGAGATATATTATCCATGCTATAAAAAAAATAGAACACTATAACTCTAGCTTAAAATGTAACAATATGCCAACTTTGGATTCTTCAAACACCTTCTACCTTAACTAATAGATTCAAAAATCTAATCGTCATTAACTATTTACAACACTATATTCCATGTGATTCTCTCAAATAATTAAGGTAGTAACTATATTTCTACATTGACATTATGTACATTTAACTTGGTTGACTATGTTTCGAACATTGATTAGAGAAATAATATTGATCAATATGTTAAGATGCTTTTAAATTTGATTAATTGATGCATGGGTGTATGTTGGAATCATGTTTTAATTACGGATGACATTATTTCATTACAATATATGATCATGTTAATGTTGATTCATGTGGGTTAATGTTGATGAATAAGGAATACTGAATCATTTTCATGTGTTCAGAGTCTTGATTACAGGGGCAACGAGACAAGAGTGTGGTTGAGGTAGTCTTGACTATTTGATTATTAAGAATTTCTTTTATGAGTAAATTTATGAATTGTGTTTTACTTCTATTCTAACCTCTTCAATAGAAACATGCAATTATGGAAAAGAGATTAAAAACATTATGTTGATTTTTATTGCGAGTTATACAATAATGTAAGGAAATGTTTAGTAAACATACATGAGACCATGAAATATGAACCCTAGTAGTAGCTTGCTTAATTACATTTAACAAACATGAGAATTCACATTATAGAAACTTATTAATCAGTAAAATATCCAGCAGTGGAAAAAGGTCAATTTTAAACCTACATCTGAAATAAAAGCGTTATTTTCTGGAGGCAAAGTAAAATCATAGGAATGGTGATGATTTCTTTTATCGGATAAGGAAGCAAAAGAAAACTAGGTCACTCACGCAATTGTAAATATTACATATCTACCATCCCAAATCCTGAGGAGAACAGACAACGGAGATGGGAGGCGGTTGGAGAGCTGGGAAAAGGAGAAACGGACTTGGGAGAATGAGCTTTAACCATCAGGTTACCCTCTTGTTTATGCAATTTACTAAATTTCATGCTATGTGTGAAGAATAAGTGTTAATTATTGGTAGATTCTTCACTTTGAATGCATCTTTCCTTCTCTTTCTGTGCAATTGATTAGAGCTTGATATCATTATACTCATTCAAGATATGACTCCTGATAAACCCTACTTTCTTGCACTAAATCTAGTTGTAATCTTGGAAGACAGTTATACTAAATGTCCAAGTGATGTTCCTGTCTAGACGGCTTGTATTCTAATTATACCACCATTTCCACATTTTCTAATATCTCTCTAGATCAACAGTACTTGACCATTTGTTGTGGGAGTAGTATCAATCCATATCAAGCCATAAAAGGATAGAGGTTGAGAAAACAATCGGCTTGAACAATTAATCAAATCATAGATAGTGAAATGTTCAGCCCATCCACTTCTCCTCATAAAGGCATAATGGATTTGAAACCCTCTGTTGGCATAGCCGCGGTGCCTATCAAACAGTTTATAATCTCTTACGAACACCAATTTTGTTAGAAATTTGATTATCCTATATTCGTATTTCTTTATGGTCCCATATTAGTAGGAACATAAATTGGATATCTATCCTACTATCGAATTGGGAATTTTGTCTTAAATTAAACAGGCGGTTGAGAAGAGTATATTGTTTGTTTCCTCCTCTATTGTGAGTCGATAACTTCAACATATTGTATAAAATTATGAGTTTATCTGGCATTACATGTAAATGAATGACTCGAAGCAACAATAAAGGTAATGTACTTTATTAAGTCTCCTACTGCTAAAACTGTTTGGCGTCTAGAGCTGCCGTGCTGAGAATAGAAGTGATGAAATTATATTGTATCTTTACAATTAGTCACTCAGAATTATATAACACGTTATACAGAACCACTTATTGGAAAGACCAGTGAATTATATATATATATATATAGTAGCTCTTATATACAGTGGACAGTTTGCATCAATAAATAGAGGACAAACTGTGCTACAACATTTTGGTAAGAAGAATTTAGATTTTTTGGATCGATAAGATGTTTTTGATGTCTAAAAAAAGTATAGGTTGAATCGTACCGGTGTGACTACTCTCCAACCTGCTGTACTACAGAGTCAGCCCCCTTGACTGTTTTCTAAAATATCAAAACATTTTGATAAATGGTTCATTAGTAAAGTAGTGTACATATATGTTGTATTGTGTAACTGAATAGACGTTCTATTGTCTTACTGTTAGAAAAGAATATAGGTTGCCTCATCATGTTACCAATGAGCGATATGTTGCATTAGTTATTGGATAGATGCTTCAATATTTTATTAATGGACAAGGTATACAATGCATAAAAAGTACTTAGATTAAAGTTGTTCATTACGGGTGTAAGTTCATTATTGACTAATGAACTAGACTTATGCTTCCTTATGATAAATTGGATAAGAGTGATATGAATCCTTGTTCACTATTGTTCATGTATAAGAATTTTTTATGAAAGTTTAAAGAGCCAAGTTCTAGAAAAACAAACTAATGTGCTTATGGTTATTTAATTGATTTCTTGCATGAGTGTGTTAATTGTCATATGGGATGGGTGCTAATGTGACTAATTAGGGAGTGGGATGGGTGCTAATGTGGCTAATCAGGGAGTGATAGAAATGGCTACATTGTTTTTGTTTCTTTCTATTTGTCAGACATTCTAAATAGAAATGGATACAATGTCTTTGTTTCTTTCTATCAGTACTCTAAATTAAGTGCTTTGGCCAAATGCTTTAATTGCATATGTAGATATGTTTTTTATTTTCCATGCCACATTCTATGGTTAACACTACTTAGACATATGTGAAAAGTAGTATGTTTCATGGTTTCATAAGATTCATCCAATCCTCTTATTTCGGATTGCTAGGCTTCTTGGGAAAGGGTCGGGGCATTCTTCATGTCAAGAAGAATCCTAGGAGAGCTAAACACTTTGTGGTTAGTGTTGTAAACATGTCTTAGCCACACTCCCATCTCAACTAGCAAATGTACCATGTTTGATGGTTGAGGAGACCAAGCCTTGCAGATGGATGAGGCAAACTTCTCTTATGTTGTAATTGATACAATCATTTTATATTGAACATCTAGATGTAATTATGTACAATGTAAATGATGTATCCATCTTGATATTTAACAATAAAATGTAGTTATTTGAATCACGCACATTGAGAGATGCATGACACGTAGGTAAGTATCCTTAGATAAATGCAATGTATTAATGTTCTAACTAGTCAACTAGGATTTCTCGTGTATTTCCACATTTTGTGCCTTTATGCTGATGTGACAATGCTTATTACAATTGAGATCTTATACATTGTATGTCACTATTCACTAAAAAATCTAATCCCAAACACTAAAATTTAGATCTTCTATTTTCTAAAAGAGAAGGGTATTACAACTCCTATTGAGAACTCAAAACTTAGACCAAAGAATCAAAATTTTATTTCCTTATTCCAAGTGCTAAGGCAAAAAAAGAATTTATAATCTTTCAAGGCTGAATTCAACTCCAATCTTTGATCACATCAACTACTCCTCACTTGTAATGCCAATCTGCTAGCTCCTTAAGGATTTAGTTAACTCCTAAACTATTATTTCATTCTATATGTAGGCTACAAAGCATCTCTCCTTTCATCATTACAAATAACTATTCTATATTGATGCCTTCTCTTGGTGATAAGTGAAATAGTTGGCTATATGTGACAAAACATAAAAAATGTCTACAAAATTGACTCAAGCACTAGCAAATGTTACAAAACCATTTGTCAATAAATGAGTTCTAAAGATTATCTTTATCAATTGCATTTATAAGGAAATGAGTTTTACAAATCAAGCTTGTTGATATTAGTATTTGTTTGCAACCAATCCCATGCCTTAAATAGGGTGTAACAAGAGTCTAGAATTAAAAAATAGAAGGCCAATTTCTAAATGTCTATTCCTACAATATCCTTGAAATGATTTTGAAAAGCAATGAATTAGTTTCATATCTAATCAGATCTAACAAACACGAGAAGGGGGGTGCATTTAAAGAAGTTGAAAGGAAAAAATTGTTCTGATTTGCTCTATGTATTTTATTAATGCTGAAATGCACTATCTTCTTTAAAGAGGTAAGTTTTAATTTAATTATTATTTATAATTTTATAAGACTATATAAATAATAAAATTAATTTAAAAGAATCTTTTAAAAAAAGAATAAAAAGAATTAGGTCAAAACTATCTTTATATTTTTTCTTTTCATTCTTTCAAATACAAAAAATAATATTAAAAGACACTCTTATGAAAATATTATAATAAGAAAATGTATAAATTTTTAATGAGTTTTCAATAGATAATTTTGTTAAGTTGGCCAATGCTTTATGTTTACAGTTTGCAAAATTGGTTTGATAATTTTATTAATAAAAAAAAAACCTCATAAATTAGAACATACTATATGAAGATGTGCAGATTTCAAAAATACAGTTAATCACAAACTGGTGACTTGAAAACATTATTCTTCTACATATAAAATTAGGGATTAATCATCACTAATTTACACTTAAGGCATAAACATTTCCTAAAAGTTGCAAGATGTTCACCCCATTTCAATAGGGTGATAGCGATGGTTTATGTGGGAGGGAGAATGTATCATTTCTGCTATGGGATTGACAAATTAGAATATTGCCATCCACAGAGGAATTTTGAAGCCATAGTATAAAGGAAACCAATACTAATATATCTCCCGCTCTAAATAATCCATGTTTAATGAGAGACACAATGCATCATAGTTCCTGCCTAACGCATAATGGTTGTAGAAGTGTAGATGAGTGAGAATCTAAATTAACATTGTGAATGCATTGATTTTTGCCTAGAAATGCACTTGTGATCTGATAGGATTGCTCATATTTTGTTGTTAAATTCTCGTCCTAGAAATGTGCTTGTGATTTGATAGGATAGCTCATATTTTGTTGTTAAGTTCTCATGCTATATTATTATATCTTTGGGCATTTAAGCTCAAGACTACAAGACCAAAGTCCCCAATATAGCACTAGGTACTTAATATCATACTACGATCAATACATATGCTTTAGAAAAATTTGCACCTTCTACATTGACAACTTAAATTATGTGCAATGAGGAAATATATCCATACCAATATTTGAATTACAAAACTTGAAGAAGTGATAAAGCATTTGGAGTATCACATTATATGTTTAAGCATACCATGCATGCTACTAGAGAACCATAAGTAGTTGGAATAACTCCCCCAACTATTTATTATTCTTATCTTGATTATCAAATGAAACTCACACTATTTTTAATCATTAGCACTAGACAAAAATTAGGATAGAGATATAGATAGAGATAAATACCAGTATACAACAATAACAACATAACCGTATATGTAGAGGAAAAAAAAAGGATAGATAATATAGAGGAGGAAGAGGAAGAGAGATAAAATAGTAAGATAGTTTGATAACAACATAAGTTGTGTGTGTGTGTGTGTGTGTGTGTGTGTGTGTGAGAGAGAGAGAGAGAGAGAGAGAGAGATAGAGATAATTATTTTTCTTAATAAAACAAATAGTCAAAATAAAATCATGGTTATAATAAAAAATTAAAATATATTATATTTTAATTAATGAAACTAAAAATTTAATTTTTATATTAAAACTCACATTTCTATAAGAAAAAATGATATGTATTGAAATATAAAAATATTTTATAAGTAAAACTAATTGTTTAATTTTACACAATTAGAAAAAGTTCACTATTTAATGTTTTGTATTTCCAAACTTTTCATACAATTAAATAATTTTTAATTATGAAATAATATCTATATAATTTAATATGTACATTTGTAAATAATAAATAAATGTAATATATATAAATTTGATGTTGATGAATAAATATGATGTAATAAATAAGAAATAAAATATAACTATTTAATTTTAATACATAGTTTATAAAAACATAATAATAATTTATATATCTTTTAGAATTGAATTATTTCTTTTTTGTGGTTATTTCTTTAGTATGTTTTTTTGATATAAAATATAATTATTAATTTAATATTAAAATATATATTTAAGTTTTAAATGTATTTAAACTAAATGATAAATTGTTTAAATAAAAAATATTAATAATAATGAATGATATAGTTTATATATTGTAACACTTATCAATTATACATATTGCAAACACTATTATAAAATATAATTAAAAAATAATATTGTTTAATTTATTTTTATAAAAGTAAAATAATAGTAATAATTTAACTACTTTTATGATAAAAAAATTTTTTTAAAAAAAATTAAAAATTCGAATACAAAGATATAACATATTGAAATTATATTAAAAAAGACACATTTATTAGTTATATATATAGAAGTATAATTTGAACTTATGCATTACATGAAGTTTTAGGAACAAGTTATATCAAATAGTAAAAAAAAAAAACATTAATGTAAAACTAATAATAAATATATTTAAAATAAAAAATAAAAAATATTTAATAGATTGTGATAATTAATATTGATTAGAAATGTTGTGTGAGGTGGAAGATAAAATGATTGAAAAAATAAAATCTTATCAACTTGTCACAAGATAAAGTTGTAATTAGTACATTCATTAATACAAAATAAAGTTGTTAGATAATTGTGATATGAATATCAGGATTTAACTGTGTGATTTTGAGTCAAACTCGATGACCCATGTTTCATGAGTAGTGATTCAACATGAATCCATCTCTCATGAGAATAAATGGAACACTTAGCACTCATTGGATCTAGGTGATGCTCACAAGGGTGAAGCAACGGGACTTCCCGGGAGGTCACCCATCCCAGTACTACTCCAGCCTGAGCGCATGTTATATTTGTTAGATAATATTTGTATTTGTTGTTAAAGAAAATTAATTTTCTTCTCCACCAAAAATAGTATTGATTGATAGGATGGATGAAAAATGTGATTTATAAAATAATAAAAAATTAGAAAAAGATATAAACATTAGAAATCTCATATAATCTTTTAAATTCTTTGATTTTATTGGTTGGTGTTAATGTCATATTTGCATTGACATGAATGCATAAGTATTCCTGCCTTGACAGGAACAAACAAGTTGTTTTACCTAGTGATGGATGTAGAGGTTCATGGTGGTGTTAAGACAAACTATTTTGCAGTAACCTTTATTCGTACCGTGCTTACTTTGTTACATCACCAAAAAAAACAGTCAAGATTTCATTTTTAAATCAGTGTTTTAGATATTCTACCTTCAAATGTCTTTAATCTTCCCAGGGGATACTTAGAATGGACATAACTGTTACTTCAATGTTAGCCTGCACAAAATCAAATTCAACTGTATTTTTTATTTCCGCATTTATTAGTTTTTTATTTTTTTAATATAAATTTGAATTTATTAGTTTTTTATTTTTTTAATATAAATTTGAATTTATGAACTTTATTCTAGAAACTTTGAACTAATCATAAATCAACATATGGTCAAAGTTTTATAACCCAAAAAAAATAAGAAATAGACCAATCAGAAACCAATTAAACTGTAAAAGATCAATTATTACTACATAGATGATCCATTATTAATACATGTACTATATCTTTGAAATGTTTTATGAAACCTAATCACAATCATTAGAACATAGGCTCAAGTGGCTCGTTTCCCCTCATTAAAAAATAAAATATGAGAATGGCAAATGTTTCCATTAATATCAAACATATTATTATTATTGATTATTGCAATTATGCCGTCTGTCATCATGCTGGGATAACATAGACGAACTAAAACAGAGGGTAAAACATATTCATTAATAGATAAGCAATTAATAGAGGTGTCATATAGCTGCGTAGGTATCCATGAAATGTGCAGGGTTGTCCACTTTTCCAGCGACCATATCATTATAGAAAGCTTGCTCGAATTGGGAAACGGTGAAAGGCCTGTAACATCGTGGATGATCATCGTCCACAAGCTTCTCCGGAGCAATAATTTCTCTGTCTGGAGGATAACGCACAAAATAGGGTATGGATATGCGCTTCTTCCACCCTTTGTAAACAACTCTGTGCTCCACGCTGCGATACCTGCCGTTGCTCCATGCCTGTGCACAGAGCACATATTCATCCAGTCACACACAAAAATATTACAAATGAAATTCACTGAGTGTTAGGTAATACTGTTCACAAATGTTGTTGAATTAAGAAACCTTAGCTAATTGGCTACACTGAAGATAAAACAATTAACTGATTCCAGAAACCCTAAACAATTCGGTGCATTGCAAAAGAAACAATTTTGTGTTATTCCAGAAACCCTAGATAATTTGGTGCATTGCAGAAGAAGCAATTTTATGCATTCGAGGAAGGAACCCTAGGCAATGTGACAGGGCATGAAAAACAATTTGCCAAAACAAAATTTCAGACCTTTAAGCAGTCGGCCACATTGACGACAAATGAATTAGGAAGGGGCTTAACGTCCACCCAAATCCCTTCCTTTGATCGAACTTGGAGGCCCCCTTCGTTGTCTTGATAAAGAATAGTAAAACATCCGACATCTGTATGAGAACGCGGGATCTCCTCCTCCATTGACATCTTTCTATCAGAGGCATAGAGGATTATACGCATATGACTCCGGAGGTCTTCGAAGTCGCTATGGTAGAAAGTCTCGACATCCAACCCTAGGCTAGCTACTATGATTTTACAGATCTTGCTTGCCAGATCCGCCACAGACATGACATATGTTCGAATCGCCTCGCTGCCAAAACAGGGTTCAAATTGCACACAATCAACAAACAATCGGGTTAAAAAACGGAATAAACAGCGGCCGCATTGAGAAAACCTACCAGAATTTAGGGTTTCCTTCCTCCGGCCATATCTTTTCGCATACTTCCTGTACCGAATTTGAATAAGGCAGTTCCGTGAAGCAGAACTTCTCAGCCCAAGCTGTACGAATGTATCCATTCTTGGCTTCAGAAAGGGCAACCTTTCCTTCAATTTGGTTACGGTTAGAAATGGTGCCGCTTTCTTGGACTTCTTCCGCAGGGTTTGATGTGGCAAGCTTTTCTTTAATTTCTGGAGGCAATGTACGCAGCTGTGCGGCCATGGACTCAACATTTTGTATTAGATCTGCTGAGACATCATGGTTTACAACATACAAAAACCCCCATTCTTCACATGCCTCTCTGAATGTGACCAACGCTGGATTGCCCGTCTCTTGCTGTCTTCCAATGGCACCGGAAATTTGTGAAATGTCGACCACAGGGAAAATGAGCTCATTTTCCTGCGAAGAAGACATGGCAAGATTGAGCCTTTTTTTCATCAACAGCGCAGTACAATACTATGTATGTTACAGTTCATTCAAATTACTCTGGATATTCTTAAATAGGTGAAGAGGAAGATAAGGAAAATGACAGACAATAGACAGAAACATTGAAAAATGTAACTGGAAGGGTTCACTGAACAGACAAATACGAAAAAAAGTTGTGGAAAATGTTTCCATGAAATGGAAAAGAGACACAGAGCTGCACAACTACGTAATTTCAAAGAATATGATGACAAGAGGTACATGATAAGTATAAAAAAATTGTGGACGACAGGAAGGGTGATAATGAAAGCAAATAGAATAATCTCTGAAAGAGTAAAAATCAAAATTGAATTTGGCTTTTGAAAGATCTTTTAGAGTGAGCCATACATTCACATTTAGTACATATGAAAAGACAAATATGAAAAAAGTCAGGGAGAAAGTTTCTGCGAAATGGAAAGTAGACACACAGCCGCACAACTAGGGGAGAGGATTCAATAATCGTGATAGCTAACTTTGTCAATATGTAATTGTAGAATGGAATGTCTTAGGACCTCCCTTTTTTTTAATTTTTAGAAATGTAAAATAGCTACTTAACTAAGTACAACTAAGGTTTGAAGCTACCACTCATTTGGCAACTTCGAGGAAATAATCAATTTAGTTCAAAGTGTCCTAAAAATGACTTTTTAGAGGTCTTGACCAAACCTTAATAATATAATAATTATCAACAATTGATTGTTTAAACATCATTTCTTATGAAAGTATATTCCAATACATTTTATGAATGCAACTTATTAAATACTTAAAGAATCCTAATATTTTTTAATAATATTTATTTTAGTTACATTTTACTCTTATATAAAACAGCAAGAAATCAATAATTGATCATGTTTAACACAATTTATGTTCAAATAATAATATATTATAATTTAAAAATAACTTTAAAAATACACTATTATAGTTAAACCTATTTAAATTCTAATCTATTTATTTCACTTATATTTACAATTTACTAACTATGTTTCCCAAAACAAACATCCAATGTCTAATTTAATACACCTTACTATCTAAAATTGACCCACAATTAACCGAAAAGAATAATGACGAACCCTATAGTTGGACACTTCATGATCTATAATGGTAAATTTTTCTCCTAAAAATCAACAATATAATACTAGATTGATAGATAGATAGATAAAATTTTAACGTCTACAAGGCCAAAAATAGCCTATGGGACAGATAAAATAGCCAAAAATACTAATGATGATAATAGTTTGCCCTATTATGTACACGTGTTGATTAATCTACTCTCCCCATTCTCTTTCCAGAAGTTTCATAAGCTTCTCTCACTCACACGGTGTTCATGCTAGGGTTTACATATGTGCAGCAGCTGTGTGCGTTAGACACATAATGTCTTATGTGTTTAAGATCTGGGGAGTACAGAATTTGAAGGTGATAGCCTAGACTGTTATATACACGATTTTATTCACTGTAGTGTTTACTGAGGGGCATAGGGCGAACCAATAGGCCAACAAGCGGCGATCCCCATACCTTCCATAAAGCAAATAGATCTGAGGCCCCTCCATCTTATCTGCCTTCTATGCCCTACCCTGGAATAAGGATTCGATATTCTTCATGCCGCTGCGGAATCAGCTACTATAGTTTTGGGAATCAACAGAGAGGCGCATTCACCTCAAATCCCAGTTTTCTTTGAAGGATCAACACGTTTTGGTATTATTCAAGCTCTGTTTCAGTGCATGAAAGGTCAGTGCTCTATCATATGAAGAATCTAAAACAATCTCAATCAAATCAATCATTCACTCTCTTCTAATTTTCAATTTAATTTACACGGCTTCTTTTAGATTTTATTTTTGAATTTTCTTTTTTGTGCTATTTGCATTTTTTTTTAATAAAGAAATTTACGATCTAGGGCTTCTGTATTAAGGGGTTTTTGTGAAACTTGACGCAGTGATTATGCAATCTAGGATTTTAAAGTATGTTGGTATTTGTTAGGGGTTTCTGCACGAACATCGTTTATAGAGATCTGCTAGGGTTTCTAGGAAAATTAGAATTAGAGGTTGTGGTATCCTGAATCATTTATCATGCGGACATTGAAGGTTTTCTAGGACCGTGCTACACAAGTGATCTTTATGGCCACTTAAAATGGGCATTCTCGAATCTATCATAACTCGTTAATATGATTTTAAACTTCGGTCTTCTTAATTTTTAACACTCTTTTTTGTTGATTTCTACATGAATATATGATTTCTACAAACTTAGCATTTGTGGGTGTATGTATCCTTGCAGTTACCTGCTACTGCTTTGTAACATTAATGTATTAAAGTATTTTGATGATTATGTTGTTAAGAAGGTGAAGGTTTCTGAAAAAAAATTTGAGCTAAAAGTAGCTTAAAATAGGTTTAGAGCTAGTGTTTTCGGTTAAAAAATGATTAATTTTGCAGACTTACCTACAACAATCAAGAACATTCAAGCTTTCAATGATTTAATCAATAAGAATTCCCCAATAAATTCTCAGCAATTTTCTCTAGAACATGTAAACTATACGTAGGTATTAGATATCTTGGAAAGGGCAAGCATGAGATCCAATACTTTTCTACATGTTTTGTTTTATATATCTTTAAGGATTTGGACTTTTTTTGTATCTGTGATGTCAAAGAGAGTTTCAATTTACCATAACAATCAAGAAATTATAGTTTTTCAGCAATTTAAAGCAGTCAAAACATTCAAATGAGTGGTTTCCTCTGCAATATAGGATTTTATGATATTTGCTATTATACTCAAACGTTGTGTTTGAAATTGTTTTCAGATTTCTTTTTCATTTTTGAGTTCCAAGCTTCTTCTCCATGTTTTAGTTATATATGCCTATGGATTTGGACATTTTCTTGTCTGTGATTTCATGTAGTGTTATTTTCTCCATTTTATGCCATTAGTCAAGAACTTGTCAATGCTAAATTCATTTTTATACCTGTATTTATCTGTCTTGACATTGATGATTAGCATTTTTTTGATGAAAATGTTGACTCTTGAAGTCTCTAGCATGTGTCATCATTTTTTAAAATATTGTGGTTACTTTGTTGATGTTGCATGTCTTTTTGAGTAAATTTTTTCAGGAATCTGTTGGGGTTTCTCATATCCTGTGCATTTTTCGTTTTCCCAATATTTGCAATTGTTTCAAAGGTGTGTATTCACACCATAATTGCACTAGAATGAAGTTTTCTCCTTTGAGCATTCAGGAAATACAGATCATGATTCTTCAACATTATCAAAAGATCTAGTTTGATCAAAATTACCTTGAAGAGGGGAACTAGATGGTTCAATAGCCCATTCTAATAAGATATTTTCAAATCGTGTATCATGAGTGTATGCCAACTCAATAAATGGAGTTTAACCATTTGCAATAGTAAACTATATGGAATGGTTCATTTTTTTAGATTTTTTTTGTTATGATGCTCTTGAATTTTTCTGTCCCAAACTTTGATAAGTTCAATACCTAATATAATGGCTTATTTCTCTAGTTTGCAACTTCTCCCATTAGCATAACATTCTTGCTTCATTATTACATTTATCGTCATTTCTCGTAATTAATACTTCCTCTAAACACATTACTAATGTTATAACTTCTGGCTTCCTTGGAGGTGAGTATTATTTTGCATGCAAATATTATCTACACATGATGTTTGTTTACAATTCAACTAGGGTTTGCTGATTTTGTGAGAGTTTATACCCTGTATCAAACTAACATATTTGATATTTCCCATTGTAGGAAATGCCTAGTCTGTAGTTGAATCTAGAATAAATGATAGAGTTAGAATTCAACATTTTTCTATCAGTCATATAATGCTCATTAATCCATTAAGGAATGAATGAAAATAATTGTATTGTTATACATTTAACTCTTGATTCCATGAAAATCTTTCTCCGTGCACAATTTCTATATGATTATTGTAGGTGTATGATATTGTCAATTGTATATATATAAATATGCATTTACTCGTATATGTTTATTATAGTATATAGTTATGTTAGAGATAAAGTCAGAAAAATACATTAACATATGGTTTCTTATCCTCCATTCTCCAATAATAGTATTCAGTTGCCTAGCTACTTATTTATTTAATACAATCAGAAAATCTCAAACTACTTTTAATAAAAAATCAAATTGTTCTCTTTAGCTAGATTATGATTTTTATAATGAAATGAACATAATTAATGTGGAACTTATACATGTATCATGTTTTAATTCAATTATTTCATAGTATGATACTTCATCATTAGTCCATGCTAAATGCCAAATTAAAAATATCGTATGTATCTTTGACTTGTGAATGTTTTGCATTTTTTTTGGTGTATAGGAAGTAGAATTGAGTTGCATAAAAGGAGGCAGAAGTCACTATTGATTTTAGGTGAGGTTACTTTATACCTCACTAAGGCAATGATCCTTTTAGTTTTTTTTTTTCATGTTACTGAATTTGTATTTTGTTTATTGTTTTAAAAGTTCAATTCTTGTAATTATTTATAGGTCAATTATAAGCATAATGCATGAACGTATAGAGGCATGCACAATTCTAACACATTTATAGGTCAATTAAAGCATAATACATGAACATATTGTTTTTCTCAAGTAACATCACAATTCTAACACATTTGCACTAACAAACTTTATATATCATAAGTCATAATTTGGTTTTAGGTTACATCAAGTGCATGGTTTGATCAATCATGTAGCTAATTTCCATCCAAAAAATTGTAATTTCACAACATAAGTTATCATTTGCTCTCGAGTTATGTAAGTATATGTAGTTAACCAAAATACTTAATTAGGACATGGTATATCCAGTTTCAAGTAGCTCAATATATGAAGTTAACCAAAATATTTCATAGCATATAGCATATGGATAATATATGAAGTTAACCAAAATATTTCGTACATATGGTATATCCAGTCTCGAGTAGCCTACATATGGTGTGATCCATCATGCACCTAACTTCCATCCCAAAAAATCTAGGTTCAAGTACTTTTACTCCAAAAATATGATTTGATGATGCATGTACCTACAAAAGATTCCAAAAAAAAATCAATTTCAAGGAATTTTTACTCCAAAAATATGGTTTTCTGAATCATACATCTACCAAAAAGCCCTCAAAATAAAATAAAAATTCAAGGAACTTATACCTTCTAAAATAGTATTTGGCATACAATCATATTAGCTTTTATGCAAACCTACACCATCCATGGGTATGGCTGTAATATTAGAACTTAAGCTTCCATTAGCTATGCTTGTATTATTAGAACCAGATCCTCCATTTCCTTGCTCCTTGGAAGGTGTTATGGAAAGTTGTAGTTGGCTTGCACAAATCTGATTCTTGTTTGGACAATTGGCAATAGAGGAATAAGCAGGAGTGTAAATATTCATTATATCTCTCAGAATTGAATTTTCTAGAAGAAGATCTAAGGGATTGCTTAAACGCCTCTACCTTACCAGCTTCTTTTTTGCTTTTTCAATTTCCCTCAATCTTTTGACTTGTTCCTTTTTTTGCTCTTTCTCTTTCCTTTGTATCAATCAAAGTTGTTCTTTCTTTTGCTTCTTCATTGCATTTTCTAGTTTCTTTTTTGCTTTCAACTCTCTTTGGATAGCTCTACTAGCTTTTCTCTCATTCGATTGTTCCTTTTTTTGGCCTTCAATTCTGCAAGCTCTTTCTTTTTGGCTTTTTGTTCCATGTAAAGTTACATGAACTCATCTCCTATGAGTATTTGGGACTATCGGCTAAGCCTAATTGCGCCACTACCTTCATCCAAATATTTTTCATTCACCCTTGCATTTGGTAACTTTAGGAAAGATGATAATACTGACATACAATTACCTTCTAGCTGGCTACTATGTGTATTTGAAATTTTTTCATCCACTGTGTCATCATTGTCATCATTCTCTCTTGACTGAAACTCTCCATCCTCTACACCAAACTTTGTTATTGCATAGTAATGAACCAATGTGTTTGGAAGAGATGGAGGTGGGGATGGCATTAACAATCCTACATCCTCATTATCTAAGTTTAAGTTAACACAAAGGTTTCTAGCACCTTCCATGATGCAATTAGGTATACTCACTTCAGTAGGGATACTTTTGATGTATTTTGTGTAGCATGAACCATAAGATGTCCCTGGTCAGTAGTGGCAAAAACATGTTGTCCCTATTTAGCAATGGGAGAAACATGTTGTCCCTATTCAATAGTGGCAGAATCATGTTATCCTTGTTCAATAGTGGCAGAATCATGTTATCCTTGTTCAATAGTGGTAGAAACATGTTCTCCTGGTTCAATAGTGGCAAAATCATGGTGCCCTTGTTCAACAGTGGCAAAATCTTCTCGTAGTTGCATTTCAATTACAACATTTTCTCTTTGAATTTGTTCTACTCTTTCTTGAATATCAAAATCACTAACTCCTACAAATCTTAGAATACTTTCAAGGGCAATTGCTTCATCTTCATCCTCAACACCAATTTGAAATGCCCTGCTAGGATTCATGTCTTTCATAAGTGATGTTGGGTTCAATGGCCAAATACTAGTTCTCTTAAATCCAGCCTTGATATTTTCTGGAGTGAGGGCCTTTTTGAATGCTTTGCTACATAGGGTAGCTAATTCAAACTTATTTATTTCTAATATGTGATGCTTTGACATCCATTCTGACCTCTTTTTTTTGAAATAGTTCTTAAAAGGAGAAAACATCCAAAGGTTGGAGACCGTGGCTTGTGTGACCTGGCAATGTAAGGAGATCAATTCCTAGAATTCTTGCCTCTTGAATTGTCAAAAGTGCCACATGGCTCCCATGACCATCAAATATAAGTAAATGTATATTGCTAGGTGAAACTCCACCAGGTACAGATCTGGCAAAGCGATGCAACCAATTAAGGAAAAATTCCTTGGTCATCCATGCATGAGGTTGGGCTGCCATATAAGCCCCTGGTTCACAACCTACAATATAATTTTTTATTTTTCTTTGACCTTTAAAGATGTAGAATCCAAGAATCCTCTGTCCTGCAATATTAACACAACTTAATATGGTGATCCATTCTCTACTTTTTGACAATACATAAGGCACACTCCTTGAGCCCCTTTTGGCTATTACCTTCATTCCATAGTTTCTCCCAGCCTGAACACCCATTTCATCACAATTCCAAATTTGGTGTGGTCTATATTGTCTATCTTTGTAAAATTTTGCCAAGTTGTCATAAAATTTTGTTGTTATGGATGGTCTAAGCATAGTAGCTCTGTCTTTATCTAAACCTTGTACAGTTCTTAATGCCAACTCAGGATGCCTTCTTTTAAACCCTCTCCACCATGACTTGCCAGGAAAACCATTTTTGAAGGGGTTTGGCCTAGTCTCACAAATCTGATCAACATGTGCTTTTAATTGCGATATCTCAAGACTGTATCCCATCTCTGCCATTTCTTGACACCATTGCACTATTTCCATTTCTTCTTCACTTGATAATATAGTGGGTGGACCTCTCTTTGTTCTAGTTGTGATACCTTGCAACCAATATGACAAGGTCATAAAAGGAATACCCCATTTCTTGGCAGCAACTCGGATGGAATACAAATTATCTTCAACATCTTTGATTGCATTGTACATGTCTAATTTTGACCAATTTTTGCTTACTGATGCATTCTTTGGTGTACTAGACATTGGTGGTGTAGTAGAAACTCTTTGCACATCCAGTATATCTATTGGATTTGGATTTGGTACTTCAAGATGATTTGATATGTCATTTTAGTTTCTAGTATTGCTTTCATTTTCTAGATTGCAGTGAAGAGTAATCCCTCTTTTGTGCATTAGTAGTGGCCTTGTTCTTTGAACTCAATTCTTCTTAGAAGCTCTCATGGTGAAATATATGTAGTCTATGCAAAATTTATTATATGCAAAAGTAATTTAATAAAATGGTTATGTTAGAACACTACTTTCTTTTAATATAAGATTGCAATCTATTTCAACAATGATTGTAAATACTTTTAACAAAATAATGTATTTGACCAGAAATAAATATCTAATGATAGAATGACAAAAAAAAATGATAGACCAGTGCAAATGCTTTTGTCAAACATTTTTTTTTGATAGCTATTCAGTTTACAAATCAGAGTTAAATAGACTATATTTCTTTTCAAACAAATCATTATTATGCAATGAAAAATAATTTTAGAATATTGCATTTCATTTCTAAAACAAATGCGTCAAGAGAAGAGAATTTGGTGGCTCAAGATATCTTAATCCAAGCCTTAAACTTGTAGTTGTGATTGAAAAATAACTAACAAATCTTTCATATGTTCTTTTTAAATTTTGTTGTGCATGTTATCTGCTCCTTTCTTATACATGTCTGGGAGTGTTCTCCCAGTTTTAGATTTATTAGAAACTTAACTTCTTTCTTATCCGAATCAACTTTTTGGGATATCTGTGTTTTTCTTAGCATCCTCCAAATCCCCTATGTATCCAACTAAGGATTTTTTCTACATGGCATTACTAGAAGGTGTTTACAATTTATGGAAATTCTCAACTAATTCTTTCAACTATAAATTCTTCCAAAAAATATTTGCAAGTACCAGTTTCCTAAAATCTATGAGCTAAATCTTTTAGCATTGGTTGCTGCCATAAAAATCATTGGAACCACTTGACTGTGAAAATCTCCAGCAGCACCTACCGAGAAATTTTGGGTAGCCCTCCTCCATGAGTACATAGCCTTAATTGTTTTCTATGTGTAAGATTCAAATAAAAACAATGCAAATGTTTTTTAAAAATGTTTAAATATGGATTTACATAGATATATAGTTTTGGACAAGGGTTATTTCATCCAAAAAACAAATAGATAGATTTAAACATATAAAATAAATAGAAAGATTTAAACGACGAAAATATAAATGGAAATGAATTGAAATTTATGCACTTGTCTGCTTGATGAGAGGATAGTTCTAGATATGGTTGATTCCAAATATAAATCTACAGTGAAGAATTCTACAGAGAATAAAGAAACTACTATCCATTCATTTTATAGATTGTGTTAACACTTATTTAACCATGATTAAATTTAAATTTCAACTGGTTAGTCTTTGTTAATATCCAAATTTGATTGGATGATTTATGTTGCCACAGAGTGAGCCTTTTTTTCCCTAAATTTGATTGGTTGAATTTTTTTGCCACGAATTAAATTTTGTTGCTCTGATTTGAATATTGGAGTACTTGATCTAATTTGTTGTAAAAAATAAAATTGTGTTTTCCTTATTTTTTAAGGTGAGCCTTACAAGTTCTCTCTTTTTATAGGTGATATGTTAAATAAGACAATAAATGCATCTACTTGGAGCAAGCTGGGATGAAAAGTAGAAATAGATTGTTGGCATTAGATTTGATGGTGTTCCAGTAGTTGTACACTGCTGAGTATTATTTAAAAAAGAAGATTTGTTTAGATCTGTGAAGTTCCTAGTTGTTGTACACTATTAGGTGATATTCAAAAAAGAATATTTGTATAGATTTGAAAAGTGTTCAGAAGTTGTACATTCAGTGATGGTATTTGGAAACTAAGTATTGGGTAATTAGTGCAAGTTGTAATATATGTCAATCACAATCAAATATTAAATTGTGACAGATTGGATCTTAAATTTATATAATTATTTCTAATTGTGAGATGCAGTAGATCTGTTTAATTTTTCAAGACATGAATTTATTTATGAAAGACTCATTATAGAAAAATTCATTGCATAACATTTAATAATGCATCTATAAATTTTATTTTTTATTTAAAGATTACAAGAACTCATGTGTACAATTATTGGTTCCATATATCACATATCTAATTATATTTCTATTAATAGATGAAATCTGTGTAATCAAGATTTAGTATTAACTTGTTCAACTAATAGTATTAATATTCACAATTGCTATAATGACTATTGGACCTTGCTCAACTATTGGGTCCTCTCCCCTACTTAATTTCAATGAGTAGGATGACAAAAAGTCCAGAAAAAGCCACAAAAATGAGGATTATAGTAAAAGCAAACAAAATACTTACCAAATGATGAAAAATCAAATTTGAATTCATACTTTGAAAGATCTTTTATTGAAAGGAACATACCCAACCATATCGGCACAGTAGACTCTTCCTAACAGCAACAATGAGGTAGGTGGAAAGGTCTGTTAGGTCAACTGGAAAATTTTTTGGTCTAGATTTTGTATATATTTATGAAGAATTATGTTAATTGAGAGGTCATTTACCAAATATACACAGTAGAAGAAGATGGTGAAGGAGATGAGGAGACCCATATAGAGAAATGGAAAGTTGGTTTTAGAGATGGGAGTAGATAAATATGGAGGGGAGATATTGAGAGATATTTATAGGGATAGGTATAGGGGAGGAGAGGTGCACATTAGAAAGAATTGCATATATGATGAGATTGAGATAGAGATAGAGAGATAGATAAATAAAGAGAAGTCGAGATAAATATAGATGAAGAGAGGGAGGTGGAAATAGATCAATATGAGGATATTGAGATAAAGATATGGACATTTGAGAAGTGAGATAAGTTTATATGGGAAGAGAAGGGGAATAGAACATAATGATATAGATTTTTTAAAAATAAAATGGAAAGAGAGACTAACATCACACACTGAGATTTCAATTGCTAGTTTAAAATTCTTAAATAGTTAAAGTTGATTTACTTTTTCTAATATTAATCTTTTCATACATGAGGTTTATGTTTGGAAACTATCACCCTTGCATTGAGATTAACGTAATTTATACTAATATAAAAAGTATATAGTGTATTATATTATATTAATATGAAAAAGTTATATTATACAATCTAATATATAATAATTTAAATACACAACTATAGTAAACAAAATTATAATACTAGCACTAGCACTAGAAGGTGCAGTGTGTACATTGATAGTAGTATATGCTGTACATTTTCTTCAATGTGATAGAAAGACAATTTTTTTTTTTGTTGTAACTCTTTGATTTGGTAATTGTTGGGATGTTTTTTTGTCTTATGTGCAATTAATTTGAACAATTTATAACAAATGCACATTATGAAATTGTAAAACTTACTTTTTGATTGTTTCTTTGGTACCATGAATGTTCATATCAACATGTCCCTCCATAAAGTTTTCCAATGAATTGTTCATACTTGTAGCTTGTTGTAGGACTATTTGTTGGCATCATTAAATTCCTAAGAATAAGTATTTTTCACTACATGTGCATTATTTTGCTAACATACATATATGTATCGAATAATAAATAAATAGTAGGTTTGCATACTTTCATTGTTGAAAGGGCAAGTTCTTTTAAGCGCATTTCTTCTTTTGTCCTTATGGTTGTGAATGGATTATTTTGCATTCTTGAATATCTTTCAAATGAGAAGTGTGGATGAATGCGTAGGCCCTTTAATGACTTGAGTCTTGAAATTACTGTGAATGTCAAACCTTACCTTTTTGTTTTACCAATGTCAATTGTTGCTTTTTGTAGTGTAAGCCCTTGCAATTTATGAATTGTTAAAGCCCAAGCCATTGTTATTGGTACTTGTCTTCGCGATACCAATGTCAAAGGAATAATTGGTATGACTTTTGGATCATCTATGTTCCAAGGTGGACCACTGTAATTATCAACCCTTGCTATAACATATAATGGAAGCTCTGGTGGTTTTGAATCTGCGCTTTAAATGATATCAATAATTTGACCAAGTGCTCCATTTACAAGGCCGACTTCTGTCCATATGTTTTTTTTTAACATGATCCATTGCCCTTTTCATATGAGAATTTCCTTTTCTAGTCGTTCATCTGCAGTTATGTACTATATGCTATTTGTAGTGCTTGTTGCTATACTTAGTGCAACTGGAACATTCAACTGTTTCAACATTTTTTTGTTGTGTAGTTTGACAAGATTATTTGTAGCAAATAGATGTATTGACATATCGAATACTTCATTTTCATTTAGGGGAATGTGTTGATTTGTGCATGCTAGTAGGAGCTCCCAATCTTCCTTTATTACTTTTGCATTTCGTAGATCCTGCAAGAGTTCCTGAAACAATTCTTGTTGTTGATTACCACTTTGCTATCGAAAAACTTCCTCCAATGTGATAACTATTTTGAATTGATGCCATAATATTTTGGCATTAGAGTGTGATGTGTATAGAGGTTTGTCCATCACAGGTGGTAGTTGAGCGAGGTCACCAACTAAGATTACAGAAATGCCACCAAAGCAGAGTTGGTGATTTTGAGAAAATGCTTATCGCAATCTACTATCTATTTTGAGAAGTAGTTTTGGGTGAATGAAACTTAGTTCATCGATAAGCATGTATTTTATTTCCTTTAAGTCCTCTTGAAATATGGTCAATGCTTGTCCCTGTAGTGGTTGCATTTGTTTTATTGGTATCTTTAAAGCTGTATGAATTCTTGATGCATGTATGTTGAATGTTGCAACACCTATAGGAGCTACTGTCAGTAGCATGTTCTTTTGTTGGTCTTCATCACCATTTAGTTCATTTTTTATTTTGTTAATTAAGTATGATTTTCCTGTACCAGATGTACCTTGAATTATCATGTATAGTGTTTCGTTTGATGCAAAAAATTTATGTCTATGGATTATTTCAAGTGCTACTTGTTGTTGTGCTGATAGTGGATAGTTTGGTACATGTTCCTTCCCTAGAATTTTCCCATCTTCTATATTTCTTTTACTGGTATTTATAAAATGTGTTGCTATTGCATGTAGATGTTGAGGGATAGTATTCTCTGCCCAGTTGTTGTTGTTATCAAAGTCACATCTTCTAAGCATGTCAAGTTCGTTGATTGTAATGCTTTGTGAAGGACCCATTTTTGACAACATTTTCCATTCATTTTTATTAAGTATATCATCCCTATTAGCATCATCATTGTTATCATCCTCTTCCTCTTTTGAAATATCTTTGTGTTCATCCTTGCGATTGACATGCCATACTTGATATCCATTTGAGTTCATTTGGGTCTAATTTGTAATCATTGATTCTTTGGTTAGGTCGATATCGATTTCTATATCCCAAAAATGCTTGTATAATAGGAGCTCACTCTAGCAGAACACTTCAAAATGTTCTGAGTTAGAATGTGGAATTGTATTAAATCTTGAATAAACATTGACAATTGCTTGGATGTTTCTTTTTTCCACTTGTTTTGTGTATGTTTTGCAGACAATGTATATGACCATGCTGACTCAAGAAGTGTTATCATTTCAAGCTCTAGCGGCCTTTGAATGTATGCCTACAAATATGAAGAATCTATTTGATTTTGTCTTGATCCATTTGTTATCCACTGAAAAAAATTTCTTCCAACATGTAGAGATGTAAAAGGATGACTACACACAACAAGAGGCAATTTTTGAAGCATGTGACATGTTTCTTGTGCACTTATGTCATGCTCAGCTACAATTTCAGTCATGAATTTTTTATATGCTATAAGAGCTGGACTATCAGGTTTTTAGGCTGAAGAAATTCTTTTCAACATGTTAGTGTATGTCTCTGATGTTTTTTTTGCCTTTGATGCATATTGAGCAATGTATTTGAAAACAAGTTCTTGTGAGATGACTGGTTGGCAATCTATGTTTGCTCTCCAAATTGACAACATTTCTCCATTGTGAATATTTAGCCTTTCATTATTTCTTGTAAGTTAAAATTTTCTTTTACCATTTTCATCACATGTTAGAGTTGAAATAGTTTGTTGTTTCCATGGTGTTTTGTAGCGACACTCTAATTTTGTGTTTTTTTTCCATAAGCATGTGCCTTGTCTACATCTTGTATGAGGTTGAACCCTATTGATCAATTCTTCATAGTCATGGTCATTATTTGCAGATAGTATATCATCAGTATTGAGCAAGCATGGGTAATCTAGTGGACTTCGATAAAGTGTATTATTTCTATGTGATGTTTCACGAGGGTTCCAAGCTATAACATACCTATCAAAAAATAGTTGTGCTCTTTCAACTTCATCTACATTATTCTAGTCAAGTTTATCCATATCAGGTGCAATTTTTATCCAAATCACTCCATGTATATGTGCACTTCCTCTATGTTGCCACTCTGTTCTATACCAATAGTCTTGAGCATGGAGAAGTTTTTCAATAACTTCTTCAGGAAAAATTGTAAATTGGTGATGCATGTATAATGCTACTGTATGAGGGTTATTGCTGATGTTTTCTGTGCGTTGCTTGTTTGATAACATTGTTGGAGAAGTATCATTTAACATTAACTGATGTAGGTCTAGCCATTTTGTGTCTGCTACACTCAATGTGAAGAATAAAGTTGGCCACCCAATCTAGTTGATCATATTAACTAAATCTATTTGGCGACTGCTCCAGTATGGTCATGTACCTTGCATTGAAGAATCGTAGTGCATCAATTGTTGTGCCAACTGATTTTTTGACAAATCTTGTAGGTGTGCATGGAGGTTTTCTATAGTAGTAGGCATACTATCCTCTGCATTTCTTTTAATGAATATTGCTGCAATTGCTTGGCTACGATGTCTACCCATTAGATTAAAGAGAAAATATGTAAAGTGAGGATGTCTTCCAAATCTGTTGTCATAGAACCTTATTAAGTGTTGTGCATATTCATGTAGTTGAACTTCCCTTATCCTAGGTTGCATATAAAGTGCAGATTCTTTTGGAAATAGAGTAGGAAATGCCATATCCAATAAGCCCTCGATGTTATATTTATTCACTGGACATGAATCTATCTTTGGCCAATCTATTATATCACCTGAATTTCATTTAAGGTTTAAGCTTTCTTTTATGATTTGTAGCTCAAGAGTAACCTTCGATGGCTTACTAATAAAGGATGTTGTATATGTTGTGCTAATCTCATTATCATGTCCATCCATTTCCATTTCACTTATTATGAATGGTATGTCTTCAGCTATCTCAATAATTTTAAGCATATTGGATACATTTGTTCTTGCTTCAAGGATCTCATCTAGATGATTTGCATGAATGGTGACATCCTTATAGTAGGGGTCATATTGATCTTGTATTGTAATGCATCTATGATATGACTCCTACAAACATAACAATCATAGGACTGGCCTATTGTATGTAATCTTTGAACAATATCTATATCTTAGATCCTTCGTGGTAGTATTGTTGCAATCCTTTTAATATCCTATGCAAAGCTTATTGTGTGGCCATGATATTTATATTGACCTCCATATTTTTGAGTAACTTGTAACACTAGGTTAACTCTAGCAATCAACATTTCTTCAACCTGGGTTAATCTTTTCAGTACAAGAGGTTGGTCACTCAGACCTATATTGTTTAGCAATGAAAATCGATGTATATCTTTTTCATGGTAGCATCGGTTAAATGTGGGAGTTGTGTTTGATAATTGAATGTGTATTCTTGGATAGCATTCTTTGCATATAGTGCATATCTGCAACTTTCATAGTTTATCAATTCATTGTCAAAAATTTTCTGTGCCATTATATAGCCTATATGTTCAT
Organism: Cupressus sempervirens; assembly: GCA_028749045.1. NCBI lineage: Eukaryota > Viridiplantae > Streptophyta > Pinopsida > Cupressales > Cupressaceae > Cupressus > Cupressus sempervirens. The sequence goes on along the minus strand of CM053785.1, from coordinate 441,164,094 downwards.
GTGTTCGCATTTGTTCATTACTTTTTGCTTGTAATGTTGTTTGTTGAAACTGAGAATGTTGGTTTGCTGAACTGAAATTAATTTGTTGTTCCATTAATTTTTCACCATTGTCCATCTGTTGTATATGATTTTGAAGTTGTTGCAATCTTTTGGCATTCCTTTCAACAATTATTCTTTCTTTATTATGGGCATAGTATTCTCTACTTCTTTTCCTGTTCTGGTCTTGTTGTTGTTGTAGAAGTAGATTTTGTTGCAAATTGATGCTTTGTTGTTGTATTGGGCTTTGTTGAGCCTCTAATGGATGGATCTATAATGGCTGAATTGGCTGCTCAATGGATACTTTTGTAGTACAATAGTTTACTATTTGTTGTGGTGGATGTGAATGTTTCTCTAACAACTTTGCATGTCTATGAGCAGCTATTGCATCTTTATTATGTGCATAATATTCTCAATTCCTTTTTCTATTTTGTTCCCTCTAAATTTCTGATGGTGCATCTTGTGGTAATTATTTTGGAGTGGGAGTTGACATTTTTTAGCAGTTGTACATATAAAATATATCAGTGCACATTTTATCTTGATGAGATAGGTAACATAAAGTTATCTAAAATGGGTAAAGTATTGTATCCTCTAATTCAAATTATGCATGAAACAAATATATTTAACATGTTTCTTTTTGTCTTGTGTATAACGTAAATGACAACTTATCATTTTATTTGTAATAATGCATTGTATATCCTAATTGATAAAGTTAAGAGAAAAAGTATGTGCAAAAAATTAGTTTAGTACAATATTTTTCTTCAAAGAATGTAAACTATCTAATGAATCAACATGGTACACCTAAAAAAGTTATTTATGATATTACTCTAAGAAAGACTTTATTTTGGCAGACAAAAAGCAATGGTTGTTGTTATAATTGAAAAATGTAAGATAAATTCTAAATTCTATATACATGAGGTGATAGGTAGATGTTTGTGTACACATCGCAGTTTACATTATTACACCTTGTAATTGTATTTGTGTCTAACATGAAAGAGGTTTTACATGTTCCTTTTCCATTTATGCATAACATCAATAGAAATAAAACCTTGTAATTATAACTAATTATAAAATAAAGAAATTGATAAAAGGCACACAAAAATAATGGGGAGATAGTTGTTCAAGTAGAATATTTTAATGCAAATAATTTAAATTGTACACTTATTCCACATTGTATACATGAAAATTTTGATACCATATTGAGCACTGCAAAAATGAGTTGCTTAAACTAAAAGCAATAGTGCTTTTTGAAATAGAAAAACATAGCAAGGTGAACAAAAAATACTAACAAAGGAGGCATTCAAAGATGTGTCTATCTCTAGCTAAAATTACATCATTCCATAATGACTGTATTAGGAATCATGTTCTTCATTTTTGCAAGCATGATAGAAATTTCAGCAGAGAAGTTGACTTCCTAAACCCCTGTGATGATTGCCTTTAATCGAGATTTATTGTCATACATCTCATTTTTGCAAGACAAGGTAAAAATGTATTCCCTATTACTCGCATCTCTTATGATTTGTTCACTTTCATTTTCTTAAGGAGTTGAGAATTGTAAGGTGTACAAATCTTTTGCGAATATTTTCATCAATTGTACTGCCCCTTCATCAAATGCAACTGCCCACATTGAGTTTGTATGATCTTGTAGCTTTACTTGTAGAATATACTTGTGATTACAACCATTTTTAGTCACATCACACTTTGAACAAAACCACTTTCCTTCATTATCTTGAGTCATAGCCTTTTTACATTCTCGCCCATTTGATTGGTTGGAACATGCTGGATAAGACATCTTGTCTCTTTTGATGTGTAATACCAGTGCTCTCAACATGCATTTAGTAGAATCAGTTGTCATTTTACTCTTTTCTTTAATATCTAAAATGGTCATTCACAGGGCATCTAGCCTTACTGTAGCTGGTAGCAAGTTTTAACCTACTTTGTTGAACCATTCCTTTAAATCCAATGTCGTATTCTTGGATGTGTTGAGAACCTTACCATTATATTTAGAAATTTGACATTTTTTACTTGCAAGCACAATTCTTTATTTTTGTTCATACCTCTGATGTAGTTGACCACCCATCTTTTCAGCTATTGGTCTTCAGAGATTTAAATCTATAGTTTTCTCAAACATATCTAACAATGTTATTTTACGTCGTAGAGTCTCTATACCATCTATTCTTCATATTGTAGACACAAAATACACTGATGTGATAATTCCTATTACATCAATATATGTATTATTACTTTTTTTGGCTATTTCATTGATAGGTGTAAAACTGAATTGTACCTTTACAATTGATGAGTCATCCTCACAATGGATGATCTTTGAGTTAGTAGCGAGAGTGATTTCTAACCCACTATTCAGCCTGTTATAATTTTTGATAGCATTTTTAATGGTTCCACCTGAAAGTGTATAAATTACACCTACATGAACTTTGTTGTAGTGTGCATTGCTTGCATCATTGAAACAAGTTACTCTTGTTTCTATTCCTTTGACATCTATAAGGTCAAAGCTGAAAAGTTGGCCTACTCGAGGGTTTTTGTAGTGTACTATTTCACTCTTTGTTGTGACATGACCTTTTATGGTCCACCTAGGTTGATAAGGATTCAGATTCCTTATAGGTGTAATTATAGTTGGTGACTCAAGATTGTTTAGTGAGGATTGCATACCAAATAGTATCTTCCGACGTGGCACTGGTAGCGGTGGTGTAGAAATGCTGAACTGATTTGACGTACCTAAAACATCCACCATTTCTTTTTGTTTGTTGTCAGATTTATCTAGATCAATAGGAATAGGTGTGCCAAATATCTCCTTTTGTGTGGTTACAATCTAAAGATCACCAATGACTATCCACCTACAAATGTGTTACAATTATCATTGTTAATTGAGGATAAATCCAATAATAAATCATATATTTCATAATGATATGATAGTAACATAATAAAAAAATTAGTGTACTAACCTATTTGTGCTTATTTGTGGGCTACTATACTTTATTAACCAAATCATTGTTCCAACCTCCATATCTCTGTTGAGTATAAAATGATTGTATCTGGTTGGTAGTGATGCTCTTTGACTATGGAAACCATCTGATACATATAATTTGTATCGTCTATTTCTCTCATCCATGCCACCAAATTTGGAAATAGCAACAATTTGTATAATTGGTTCACTGATGATTTGTCCACTATGTATCTTGGTTATGGCATGTGGGCTCAATTGTAGAGCCACGGTGTCCAAACTTGGTGCATCATCTTGATTGCTAATTATTTCATCATGACTTTGTTCTATGGACACTATGTTATTATTGCTGTAAAACAAGTAGAAGAATTAAATTTTCAATTGCAGATCAACTACAAAATTAATTTTGGGTCATAATATCCTAAGTGAAAAGGACTTATTGTAAAAAGGAATGTACAAACAAACTATCATCTTAATAATTAATATGCTAGTTACAAAGGTAGTTGATATACATAATCAAAGGGAGATGTTTGGTTAAAAAATATGGATTTAGATTTCCAAATAGAACAAAAGAAGAGATACAATAATCTCCAAAAGAAGAGGGAGAAGAAGTTGATGCAACAATGGATTTCCATGTGGTCTTGTGAAAACATTAAAATGTTGTATGATATTTATGGGTTTTGAATCATTCATTTTTCTTCTGCTTATAAGCATTTCCAATGGTGTTGAGGATGTAGTTAAGTGTCACTTCAGTCACCTCCTTATGAATAATTGAATCATATATGTGTTGTCATTTTTTAACAAAAGCTCATGTATATAGTAGAATATATGTATAGCGTGTTTTGAGAATAAGACTTGTTTTTTCATGAATGTCAATGAACATTTTTCATGAATAATTGAGATAACTCAACATTGATAGAATAGATAAAAATGTCTATAAAATTCACTAAACTCAATTGAGATATGCAAACATTAACAAAAGAGATAGGGATGTTTACAAAACCCATAGTAAATAGGTCTCAATTGTCAAGATATTGACAAGCTTATTGTAAGAGAGAATGCTGAAACCTATGACAACTAACACAAAATATGGTTTCTCACATGCTTCCAATTGTCGAGATATTCTTGAACTTATTCTGAGGTAGATCATCAATTGTCGAGATATTGACAAGCTTATTGTATGTGAGAATGTTGAAACCTATGACAACTAACACAAAATATGGTTTATCACATGCTTCTAGTTTTCGAGATATTCTCAAGCTTATTCTAAGGTTGATACAATGTTGTCATATATGACTAAATAAAGTTAGAAAAGCCTTTGGAAGGTATGTTCAATCGTTGTAGCATTTCCTTAATTGTAATAGTGGTCATAGTACAACTCCTTTAAAAGATTGGAAAGTGCCTCAATTTTTTTGCAAAGATTGCGAAAGGTTTCATGCACATTTTCAATGGTTGTAATCTTGATAGGTTTCACATTATTTGAATGAAGACCAATATCCAGTATGGAGTCGTGTATTTCTTCACAACTGTTCTAAATCATATCCACAAGTGACATAATATTAGTTGTGGGTAGCCCTCTCGAATCCACAGACATGGAGGCTAGAACTATTGATGGACTAGTTTCCTTAGATTCATCAGTTGAAATTTCTATAATAGTGGGTGAAGGGGGGTTAACTGATTCATTGCCTTCCATTCTATGAATAGAAGTATATGTAAGACATAGAAATTTAAGGAAAAAAATATACATTAATCTTTACTAATTAAACATCTAAACCAAATTAAATATATCTTGTTGTTCCAAATATTTTCATGTGAAGGTGATCAATTGATTATAGAAATTCAACTTAAGCCATTAATATTTATGAACAAAGTTTAAATTCACAATAATATTAACAAATATCCTAAACATAATAAATGTGTGGATAAAATTACTTTAACATTAGTTAGAGTTTCTAAATTTTTAAAGTATTGCATCTGGAATTTGATTATGTGAGATTTTGTTCATCACAAAAATCTCACACAATCAATTCTAGAAGCAGTAATTCAAAAAATTTGCATGGATTGTGGAAACTCACTCACTATTACATAGACCTATGTTCCACTATTTCCTTCCTGCTGAATGAAGATATTGGTAGGTTGACAGATAAAGAAGATAATTGTAGAATTGCACTGACTATCCTTATGTAGTCCTCAAAGAACACAAACTGAACTGACTCAAGGTCTCTAAAAACTACTGCTTGCTTTTAAATCAATAATTTCATTCTTTCCAATTGGATGCAAGTAGTAAATGGAAGGCTTCAACAATCATAACATATGAGATCAACTGAACTATTTATGAAAGCATATAGTTTGAAAACCATAGATTGATGTTAGCCTCATTTTAGGTTTGAACAATACAAATACCATGTAGAAGTGAAATAAAAAATGAAGCTATCATGTTGAAGACAAATGAAAATGAAGATATCATTTAAAAATCAAATGAGAAAGAAGTTTTGAATAACTTATGAAAAAAGAAATCAAATAAGCCAACATAAACCCTGATATCATTGAAAACATATATGATAAATAATGTAAAATATTCAATATTTGGACTGTGGATCAATTGTGAATTCAACCATTATATAGTTTCTTCAAATTAATATACATTGTAGAAGAAGAAAGCACAGATCAAACCAAAGCATAAAGGAAGGTGGAAAAGAAGAAATGGAACCTAGATAAATGGAAGCTAGATAAGTAATTTGATTGAGTCCTTCCTATGATTGTTGTGTCAGCTCTTTGAGTTTTGTAAATAAAATGTAAATCAGAAAATTGCAAACATCTGACAATAATTGATATACATAGTAAGTAATGTGATTAAGTCATTCGTATACATGATATATGTTTGCAATTAGAAACTTTGAATTGCCAGTATTTCTCCATATACAATTTAGAAGCATTTTAAAAGATTATCTAAATTTTTCATTCTAATAATTTAATAGAATAAAAACATATACTATTCACTAGAGTGGTTAAAAAATAATTTAAATGACACCATAGCTACAACATGCATTTGGGAAGAAGTTTGGTAATTTTATTCAATCATATCTTTAGAAATCATTTGGAGGGAATTTCATGCTAAAATCTTCTTGCCACAATGTGCTTTCTATCCATTTTCATTTTTAATTATTCAATAGTGGCTGATATGGATTGGGAGAAAGGAGAGTAACATGGTTTGATTTTTTCCTAAATAGGTGGTCCTTCTTAGCTCGTGTATCCAATAGATGGTCATCAAATCAAAATCAAATTCATTGGAATCTTTGTTTCAATTTGCAAATCTGATCATTAGTCTGATGTTTCTTTTATGGAGATGGCTTTTAGCCAATATCACATTGCTACTAATATATTTTTTAGTCTAATTGTAGAGTTTGACTTAAGAGGCTCCTTTTTGCATGATTAATGTTCTCCACTCACAAGTTACCCTATGAAATACACGTTGCTGAAGCATTATTTATTTATCGAATGTGTATCAATACTCTAGTCGGCTAGTTAGCCATTGGCTATGACATGTGCCAAGGAAAAAAAGGAAGTCATTTTTCTCAATATGTGCATTGCAATAATTGAAAATAATTCTAACAAGCATAAGAAAAATATAAAGTAGTTGTAAAAATAGATCTCTTTCCAATGAATGAGACAACAGAAACCACATGAAGATAACTGTCTCTTCACAATAGTTGCTATAAACACATCAAAAAAGGCATTCAAAAAATAGTACTTTGATAGAATAGGAATGGTGGATGAAAATTTACTAAAATTCAATGATGCACAAGGCAAAAACAACAAAAATGCAAAAATACATTCAAGGTAATGGATGATTCGACAATTAATCTAGGAATGAATAAGTCAATATTTGGTTGAGATCTATACATAATATTTAATTACAGAGGATTCATATCACATAGAAGATGGGAAAATTAGAACTCAAGATATATTAACAACCAGTTATCCCTAACAATCCATGAAAACATAGCTAACTGTCTAGTGTAGCAATCTTCTTATCCATCATTTGGAAAAGTCACAAGGTTGGAGAATTACTTGCTAAGAAAACTCTATTTCTCTTTTTCTTTCTTTCTTTCATAAGATATAGACTGTTAAATAAATCACTATGATTGGATTGGATGGTAGCCAGCTGAAATATGTTGGTCAAACCTTGCATAAATAGGTTAACAATAAAGAAGAGCAACATAGTGGTATTGCTTCAAGCAGAATTCAAACAGAGTAACAACTAAATGATCCGGTTATGATTTTATTACATCATGAGTAGAAAGCATACACTAGCAATACGTTATACTATATGTCTATGTATTGATAGCCCAATTGCTCATACAATTACAAAATAAAGATAACCAAATGAGCATCTAGGCACAACAGGGTAACATGGCCTTCACCCAGGTCTGCAAATTTATTATACAAGTTATAGCTATAATGGAAATATCTTACCTTTTTCAAATCTTCATTTGCTTTCTCCTCTCTGTGCAAAGTACATTTCCTTAAGAACAAAAATGGCCGCTTTAAATTGAAATCATTTGCAAGGAGTTGTTAAGAAAATGCTCAATATAGATACCCAAAATAGATTTCACGAAGGCAAGAGATTTACTTAGAGAATTGTGGAAAATTAGTTCTTGCATGTAGAAGAGGAGGAGGAAACCACCCGCATGCATTGTACCTAGTTCCTACTCATTCACATTGGAGGGGGTGGTGGATGGTAGTTGATAAAGATCGTGCCACATTTACTGGGATGTGCATTGGATTATGGATGGGCTGCACTCACAAAGAATTTCCATATAATTCCAACCACATATTGGATATTTTAAAATTCCAACATGAATCGTGTTTTAGTGGGTGCACATATTAATGTAGATGTCATTTCTAATTTCTAGGCTCTTTCCAAAAAATAAGATAGCTACATATTCTGGAGATACTTGGAGTAGGTTAGAAAAAAGCAGGAAAGAAGGCACGTCTAGCTAATAGAAGATGCTGCCATGTGGAAAAAGAAACTGGAATCAATGGAGGGGTTGAAATCTTTACTTTCTTTTTGGAATCAACGGAGGGGCTAAAATCTTTACTTTCTTTTTGTACACATGTTTATCTTCCCATATTATTGTTATCCAAATCCTAACTATGATGTTAAATGCTCTATGCTTATAAGAAAGGAAAAAGTCATTTACTTGCCCAATATGCATAGTTTAGATAACATAAACACATATAAAAGTCATTTCTAATTTTTAAATAAAAAAATCTAATACAATCTCATAGAAACAAATATGTTGTACATACATAGCTTTTGACATTTTCTATGTAAACATTATAAATATAAATATACGAGTTCTTAATTAATTAAAGATAAAAGAATCCAATGCAATCTGATTATCAAACACAAAAACAATTTTGGAAAACAACATAGAAAATACATTAAAGACAAACGAAAATAAATAAATATTTCTCAAGTGAAAAAGATGGCTTTTAAAATATTCAAAACATTTAAAATTAGTTTTCAATAAAGCTCTAATAATTATTGAAGCAAGTAGGATTCACTTTACTGAATTGAAATGCAATCACCATCTTCCTTCTCAAGACTGATATTATGGCCATTTATTCAAGTATTTCTGTATCAGCTGCCATTCTCTGCTTGACAATGAGATTATGTGTTGGGTATATCAGACGTTCTCGGCTTGCCATTGTGTACAATTTCAAGGTTATATGTATCTTCCATTTCATAATGTGGTGAGCTGATTTCCAAGCAATTGCATGGATCATAGCTTTAAGGTTACTCTCAGCATCAGGTTGAGTTGCATTTATATTTTATTACTTCTGCTCTTTACAACCATCATTTTCATTGAAATAGGTTACTTCTAGGATCCACAAGCTTATTATTTTGCATTTTCCAAATAAGAATTCCGACCAACGTCTGTATTTTCCAAATGAGAATTTCGGCCATCCAAATGTGAATTCCGACCAACATCTGACAGTTTTCAGATGTAAGACAAATATCAGGCTATTGTGTTCCAAATGAGAATTCCAGCCATCCAAATGTGAATTTTGGCCAACATCTAACAGTTTTTAGATGTAAGACAACTATCAGGCCATTGTGTGCCACAATAAAAAAGCCTACCAACTTAATTATTTTAAAATAAATTTATTAGTTTAAATTATATGATATAATATATAGTAATAATAAATAATATAATCTCTAAAAATATTTAAAATATATAGCATTGTACATAATATAACATATATATCTTAAATGTTAATATATCTAAATAAATTTATAAGCATTGAATTTGATGAAAAAACCACATGTGGGCATATTTTATGTATAAGTGTGAGAAGAATAATATCATTAAAAATATATTTAAAACCCACCCTTAATCGAATCCTAATCATAGACAATTTCTCTATTTTGAACTTTAACCTTTATTGTTTAGGATCACCATACCCTAGCTTGTGTTCATGCATGTGATCATTGTGCACATGGGGGTGGCAAGGGGGATTTCTATTTTTTGTGGTGAGTTGTTGTGTAGAGGCTGCATATTGGTGTCAAGAGTCTTTTCTATTAACATCAAGGTTGGTTTGCAAATTGGAATTGGGGGGTTTATTTGGCAAAAGGGGCTCAGGATTGTCCATTCTTCTGTCAGTCATCTCTACTTCACCACAATTGTTTCATCACTGGATTTTTAGGTGTGTGTTGTGTCCTTGGGGGTCTTTTTGTTTCCTAATGCTAGGTGGACTGGCATTTTGTAGGGGTACAAGAGTCTCAATCCCTTCTTCCCTCCCCATTTCCTTTTTCTAAAACCTAGGTTTTGTGATCATGGATAATCGAGGTTTAATTTCATCTCATATGGGTTCTAGAGATCTTTCAAGATGACTGATCCATCTGCTTTGCTACGAAAAAACAAAAATAGGACTAGGTAGATCTAGAAAACAAAAAATGGCTTAAAACTCTAGATGGATAAAAAAAAAACCTAGGACGTCTAGAAAACAATACTCTCCCTCAATTTTTATCTCTCCTCTCTCTCTCTCTCTCCTCACTCTCTCTACTCATCCTCTCTTCACCCTCTCTCTCTTTCCTCACTTTTTCTCTCCTCTCACTCTCTCTCCACTCTCTCCTCACTTTCTCTCTCCTAGATTTCTCTCTCCTTTCTCTCCTCACTTTCTCCCCACTCTCTCTCCCCTCACTTTCCCTCTCCTCACTTTCTCTCTCCTCTCTCTCCTCACTTTCTCTCCACTCTCTCTCTTCCCCCTTACTCTCTCTCTCTCTCTCTCTCTCTCTCTCTCTCTCTCTCTCTCTCTCTCTCTCTCCTCACTCTCTTATTGCTTTCTCTCCCTACATTCCTTTTCTCTCCCTCCTCACTTCCTCTCTCCTCACTCTCTCTCCTCACTTTCACTCTTATCACTCTCCCATTACTCTCTCTTCTTGCTTTCTCTCTCCCCACCTTCTCTCTCCTCAATGTCATTTTTAGATGTATGTAAATTTAATTAATTTATTATCTATGCATGTACATTTAATTTATTTTGATGCACACATGTGTACATTTATTTTAATTTATAATACTTGTTAATATCACCTATTATGACCCCTTAAGAATTTAAGATTACAAACAAGACCTAATAGTTCACATATTAGTTTTTATTGAATACATGTTCTTGTAATTAGACACACACACACAGACACACACACACACACACACACACACACACACATGTATATTTATATATATACACTCAAGTACTTAATATTAAGTTAATATTTAGTTCACACATGTTACTCATAGATGGATGCAACACCTAATAGTGCTTAGGTGACTTGTAGATAGAATTTTAAATTAATTCAATACTAGACACATGTACTTGCATCAATAAATTTAAATTTGTATGAATATTTTAAATTAGTTTGCATATATACATGCACATCTAATTAATTGTTGTACTTTAAAATTTGTAGGGGTCAATTAATACTCCATAGACAATGATGCTCATGAGTTTCAATTAGAGGGTTGCTTTGTTCAAATGCATCTAGATGACTCTCTAGTTTAAGACATGCACATGTTTACTTTATTAATGATCTTCTTGAGACATATACATTTATGATTTGATATTTATATATGTATTGATCTCTATACATGTATTTATGGTTCATTTATAATACTTGTCATATTTATATGATTTGATATATGATTGGACATGATATATATGTTTCTAGTTTATTGTTATATATGTTTCTAGTTTATGATTACACATGTGATATAAATGTCTAATTTATTATTAGACACATTATTGATTCAATCTATTATTAGACATTCAATTGTAGACATGTGATTGAACATTATATGATTAATGATCAGACGTGATATATGCATATTTCTAGTTTATGATTGGATGTACACGATTGGTTCAATTAAGGTGATTCAACATTATTGTGTATGATTAAATTTATTAGACACATGATTGATTCAATTTTAGATGATTCAACATTATGTAATGAATGATTAATGAAATGAACATACATGTATATAAGTCATAAACATGAAATGAGTTCATGCATGTACATATAAATCCTAAACATGAAATGAGCTCATGCATGTACATATAAGTCCTAAACATGAAATTAACATGTATATTTATATATGTCCAAAATATGAGTCAATGAATATGTGTACAAATATAAGTCCTAATCATGAAATAAACATGTGCACATATACTTGTTCTAAATATTGAATGAATACATATACACATGTATATAATTCCTAAATATGAAAATGAATACATACAAACAAGGGAGAAGTTGGAATTTGTATGCTCTGCAACTCTGCTCTACTCTTTAATGGCAGCTAATGATGACTACTACGCAAGAAAATTTGGCTCCATCTACCCAGGAGGTCTGCCTAGACTTATGGTTGGTCTTGTCAAGTGGAAAAGGCCTCGATACCAGGGGTACCTTCAATGGGAGGTAGTTGACATTCTCAGCTTCATCAGATCTACTAAAGGATTGTTCATTCCTAGTCTTTGGGGCCTAGGGTTCCTTAGTCAGATTCAAGTGTGGTTAACCCTAAACCAAGATGAAAAGGTGTGTTGGTGGGTAGTTTTGCCTCCAAACACACACCTGAGGTTCACCCTATTGTCCTATATGGGATTTTGGCCCAAAGATCTATTTTCATGACGTAGTTGTGGAATATGTTTCTAGAAGATTTTTGCTAAGCCTTGTCAGAAGATTTTTGGGCTATAGACCTACCATAAAGGTTAGGAAATGGGCCTCTAACAAGTGGAAGCTCAGAGGATTGGTCACAATTTCTCTCATGATAGGGACAATTTAGATCCATTTAGGTTTACAAATTAAGAAGATAAAAAATAGGTTTTGGTTGGATCCTAGAAGTTGGGGAAACACATGCTAGTTGTAGCCAAATCGAAGCCCAATTTTAACCCTGGTGCTGACCTATAGATAAATGGTCCCAGTTTAGTTTTGTCTCCCAGGTTTTCCATTGGAATTGTGGGACCATAAGGGCTTCCAATGGATTAGGGATTCATTTGGCCATTTCATGAAGGTGGGCACTATTACGAAAAACATGTCTCGTTTAGGATTTTCTAGACTTTGTGTGAATGTTGATGTTAATATTACACTCCCTAGTTGTATTGTTCTGAGATTAAAATGGGAAACATTGAGGTAACCTATTAGTTATGAGAATGTAGAACTAAATAAAAAAAATTAAATAGTATGGTCATGTGGTCTCTAGATGCAAAATGAATCTTAGGAAAAGGAGTGATAAATAGTTGGAAGCAACAAAATCTTTGGTTATCATAGATACAATCTAGTTAAAACCTTAGTGACATCCCAAGACTTGCTCCTAAAGCTAGAAGTTCTAGGGAAAAAGTGAACCAAGATGGAGCTAAGTCTCAGATTGGCAATGATGACTTGGATAAACTCTTAGAGGAGGGCGAAATCCAAAAGGAGACAAATGAGGTGGGACTACTCTAGACTGACAAGGCAGACACATACACATGGTTAGGGGGATTCCTTGGAGGCTTTGGGGACTAGCATGGAGGTTGTTGTGGAAAGGACAACCCAGAAGGTAGAAATACCAAAGCCTTAGACTGAAGAGGAAGAGACGAATCTAGACCCAAGGAAGTTGAGTGTGTATAAATGCAAGAGGGTGAAAGAGTGTCTCACCTCCATGGGGCACCCTCATGATTAATATCCCATGTATTAAGATTCAAATGACTTTAAGATGAGATCATCATTCTCAACTCTAGGCACCCCTTATATGATAGGGGGGTGATAGGAACCCAAATGAAAGATGCGAGGCCAATTATAAGGTAGATGTGGGCTCATAAATAAGGATTGGTAGGCCCCCAATGATAGTTGCAAGAACAAAGGCTACCTCTCAGGAAATAGCTAATGGATCATAGAGGATGTTGGAAGATACCCAAAGAGGTAAAAAATAAAGTTAATCCCTTGGAATATCAGGGACTTATATAGACCTAGGAAATAATTTTTTTAAAAATCTATGATCAAAGATCATAACATGGACATAGTTCTCATTTAGGAAGTCAAGATGAGTAAACAAAAATTTGATAAAATGACTAGCTATCTATGGCCAGGGAAAATATTCTTATAGTGAAGCAATGGGAGCTTTCCAGGGGATCTCCACTATGTGGAGCCCCAATAAACTTAGAGGAGTGGAGCTACATTGTCACCTCCATGTTGTGGTAGTTTCCCTTAATGAGGAGAATCACAATTGGGTGTTGCTAAACATTTGTGCTTCGAACACTAGAGGTGGATGATTTCAGCTTAGGGTGGAAGTTTCTAACTATATGAAGAAATGAAAGGATACCTTTTTTATGTATGTAGGAGATTTTAACACCCCCTTATACCCTTTAGATAAAAAGGGTGGCTTAGATGATATATTAGAGAGCTGCAAGACCTAGAGGGATTTTTGAGTAGAAATGACCTCATGAATATTGAGCTTTAGGGAGTGCAATATATTTGGTCTAATAATAGGATGGGAAAGAATCTCATTAAGGTAAGGCTTGATAGAGTGCTAATATCAACAGGATGGGAAATCCTCCCTTACACCTCCCTCGAGGGATTCCCAAGGTTGGTCTTCGACCACTCAATGCTCCTACTCACTTGGCATTCCAATAATCACCACATGAAGAAACCCTTCCAATATGAAATCATGTGTTAGTCACATCCTTACTTCAAATACTAGATCAATCATTGGTGGAGCACTAGAATACAAGGATTTGATATGTTTTTCATAGCAAGAAAGCTATGAATCATTAGAAGGAAATTTGGCAAGTGGAGTAAAAATTTCTTTGGGGATATCTTTAAATAGAAGAAGGAAACTAAGCGCAAGTTGGAAGAGCTACAAGGTAGGATGGTTGAAGGTGACCTTTTAGTGGATACCCATGTAGAAGAATAGGAGTGGAGACAGAAATGGAACATTGCAGTTGAAAGGGAAGAGGTTTCCTAGAAGTAAAGATCAAGAGTTCAATGTCTTCTAGAAGGAGATAGGAATACAACATTTTTGCATAGGTCGGCTTCCAAATAGAAGAAGAGAAATAGAATCCCTAAGCTATTCAATAATGAAAACATTGAACTTAAAGAGGAGGAGGATTTGAAGAAATGGGTGATTAGCTACTTCTAGGAGATTTACAACCCCCCAGTGTTCAAGTTAGTCCCCAGACTAAGTCTGACTTCATGAAAGTTATGCACCTAGTCATTGACAATGACACAAACTGGAACTTGATTAGGAAGGTGATAGAGGAGGAATTTAAGAGTCCAGTTTTTTCCATGAGTGCCTTCAAAGCCCCTAGACTAGATGGTTTCCCGCTACATTCTTCTAGGAATCATGGAAATTGTCAAGTATGATCTCATCCATGTAGTGGGGGACTTCATTAGGATAGGTAAGATTCTTAGAGAACTCAATGAGATTTTTCTAGTTTTGATCTCTAAACCAATTGAACCTACCAGATTGGAAGATTTAGATCGATAAGCCTCTGTAACACCATTTGGGTCAAAGCAAAAACCTGTGTCACCCTTTTGTAAAGGAAAAGGCTAACAAAAGTATAATTATTTACCTTTAATGATATAAAATTACTATTATTATTTAGAATTTGAAAATGAAGTAAACTAATGAAATGTGTAGAAATTGATCAATTTTAGGATTATAATTTTTAACATTTATTTTGAATAAGAATTGATATATTTTCACAATTTTTATAGATAATTTTATAGTTGCTGAAAAATGCTGAAAATTAGTGGTCTAGTTCCCACCACAAAACTATATGGAAATAAACTTATTTCCCTTTGAGTTCAAAATATGTTATCGGTAAGATATATATCTAAAACATTCAAAAATAAAAATTGGCTTTAGACTTATATTTCCACTTTTATAATCATTCAAAGTTCAACTCACCTAAAATTGATAGTTTTCATCTCCCAACACATTTTTTTAAAACAAATATATTCTAACTAGAACAATAAATATACATTCTAGAAGAGGACTCTCTCCTCTAGAATGTCATATAAGTTTTAATTTTTTATATATGATTTAATATATTTTTTTTTCTCAAAATTGACATCTTTTCGAGTGTTAAAATGCATGCTTCTAGAATTTTTTAATCATAATATACTATATCTAATTAAACACTATAAAATATACATGAGAATATTCTTGACTTTGATCTCTATAAAATGGTTTTTATAAGTTGTTAAAAATATATCATAAAAAATAGCAAGAGTTATTGAAACATCAGTTTTCTAAAATAATTATATTTCTTTAGTATGGATACAAACTAGTATAAATCATGCATTTAATAGACATTTTGAACTATAAAAGTGTGATACCATATATAACTTAGCTAGAATGAATTTATCTAGATCATATATTTGAATAAAATTGATTTTTAGATAGAAATACTCAAATTTAGTCATTTTGATAAGTCAACCTGAAAGGTGACACAACTTTGTACTTTTACCCATCTACGAGATTTTTTGAAAAGTGATGGTCAATAGAATGAAACCCATCATGGAAAAAATTATTAGTCCAACCCAGAATGGATTTTTTCCTAGGAGACAGATCCTTGATGCTATCATCACTTCTCGTGAGGTCCTACATTCCATGGAAAAGTGTGGTAATCCCTCAATGGCTTTGAAATTAGATATCTCTAAGGCTTACAACAAGGTAAGAAGAGAGTTTCTTATCAAGATTCTCATGACTTGGGTTTGGGGAACGCACCATCACCTTGATTGGTGTGATGACTAATACTATCCAAGTTTTTGGTGATAGTGAATGGCTCACCAGGCCCTTTCTTCCTAGTGAAGAGGGGGATTAAAGAGGGGGACCTACTATCACCTTGTCTATTCATAATGGTTATTGAGATTCTTGGTATAAATTTTCTTGAATTGGTGGCACACAACAAAATTAAAGGGATTAAGTTTGCAATGACTCTCCCCCCTGAGGTTCTTTAGAAATTTGTTGATGAGACCTTTCTCTATGGAATATCTTCCATAAGAGAGGTGAAGGTCTAGAAAAGGACTCTGAATGGATATGCTAAAGTGTCAGGACAACATATAAATTATCAGAAAAGTAAATTATATTTTTTCAATATGGAGATGGCCACTCAACAAAGAATTACCAAAGAATTGGAATTTCAAGTTGCCTCCTTCCCTAACACTTATCTATGTCTCCCCCTCACTTTCAAAGAGGTGACCCCCCAATTCTAGAATACGATGGTTGAAAGGATGTAGAGGAAGATGGCAGGTTGGAAGGAGAAGGTCTTAAGAAATACAAGTAAGCTCCAATTACTCTTAGCTTCCTTGCAAGGTATCCCTATTTAATTCTTGTCTTTATTTAATATATCTAGTAAATTCAAAGATATTAATGAGAAGATACAACATAATTTCTTATCGATAGGAACAAAGGAAAAGAAAAAGTTAAGTCTAGTTAGTTGGGACAAAGTAATGCCTAAATCCCAAGGTGTTTTGAACTTGAACCTGAGAAGAATTAGAGATCCTAATAAATCCCTCATGATGAAGGTTGGATGGAGGAAAATTTTTTCCCTTTGATGTTGTATTACGAGTGCTAAGTATTTGAATTCTTGACCTTTCTCCCAGACTCTTTCTAGTGAAGATCTCCCTACTGGTCCAAAGGTATGGAATAACATCACAAAGATAAGGAAACATTTGAAAGGTGGTATGAGATGGACCTTGGGAGACGATAACCATATCAAATTCAAGAAGGATAGATGTTGGGAAGAAGGTCCTTTGAAAGGAACAAAGTTTGTTTTGTTAAAAGGTAGGGGGAGGTAGGGATAGGAGAAATGGTCAAACACTATATTCCAAAATAATCAAAGAAAGTCTTTCAGCTTAGATAACTTAGATGGGAGGAACAAAGCCTTAGATGAAGAGCTTAGCACCAAACTTAAGGGGACATAGATCCATTCCTTGTCGGAGGAGGATAGGATTATATGGGACAAAAACTCAAATGGAGAATCTAGTGTGAAATCTACTTACACTTGCCTAGTGGGTGATAGGGTAACTCCAGAGTGGAAAAACATTCGGAATCCTCACTTTATACCCAAAATCAACTTTTTATGGTGGTCAATCATGCATGATAGTGTTCTCACCATTGATAACCTCAAGAGGTGAAACTTCTTGATGTTCAATAGATGTGTTCTATGCTAAAAGGAAGAAGAGTCCATCCCATTCCTCTTCATTGACTGCCCTTACTCTACCCAAGTTTAACAAAGTATTCTTGCACATATTGGAGTATCATTGGTATTCCACCATTCAATCTCCCAATTTATTCTTAGGTGGTAGTGCCTTCTACAACATCACCTTATTATAATGATCTGGAAGGCTATCGCCCCATAAGTGAGTTGGAACTTATGGAAAGAATGGAATAGTGACATATTTAGAGATACATGTACACCCCCAAAGGTGGTCATTTACAAATGTATGGGACAAATAAGTGAGACAGGCTTAATATGGAAGTGGAAACCTCCTCCCTACCTCTTGGCTTGCATTGAGTGGGCCTAAGTGATATTGTGGCACATTAATCAAATTATTGATAGAATGGATAATTCAAAGATAATCTAGAGGGTGTAAACTAAATGGAAGCTACCCCGCCGAACTGGTTAAAGTTGAATTTTGATGATCTAAGTGGGTGGAGGGAGCTATTGTAGGAGGAATAATTCAAAATTCTCTAGGTGACAATATTCGAGGATACTCTAGGAAATGTGGAAATGTATCAAGCAATGAGGTTAAGATGCTTAAACTTCTAGTGGGGGTCAAGTTATTTAGGAGCATGGGAATTCATAATTTTATTGTAGAGGGAGACTCTATGATACTCATTAAAGTTGCTAAGGGGGAGAATAAGATGAGTTGGAATGCCACATTGATTATTAAGGAAACCTAGTGTATCATGAATAATCTTAATGACATTAGAATACAACACATTTACAAGGAAGGGAACCAAGTGATGGAAAACTTGGCAAGATACAAACATTAAATTATTGATCATAAAGTTTGGTGGGACAAGCAATATCTCCAGAGGCGATCAAATAGCTTGTTCATAAAGAGGCATTTAAATTTTGATACACAACCTAGCATATGGTAAGGGTTGTCCTTCCATGATGGGTTTAACAATGGTTTATAGCTATCCTACCATTTTAATTGGGTGTACTACAACATGAGATAATTTTAGAAGCAACCTTTATTTATGGTGCTACTTCTAGAGAATAGATGGTAATCATTATTCACAATAGGCAAAGGAAAGTTGATATTCCAAACATAATTTGGGGAGATTTCTCATGCCACACAAGATTGGCTTCCAAATCTTAAGATAAGGAGTTAATAAAATGTCACAAGGATTTGGTGATCTGACCACTTGATTTTAACTTAATTTCTACAATTCCCAAAAGATATTTATTCAATTGGATTTCCTTTAGCTATGAATGCTACTACATATTTTGCAAGGATTCATCTCTATTTTTCATTGAAAATGTGATCAGTTGGGTGGAGGAATGGTGGTTGAGATTAATGAGGAAGATGAGGAATTGGTTGTCAACCTAGATGATGATGAGATTATGGATGGGGCAAATTTGAGACTGGAATTGTCGAGAATTGAGAATATTGTTAAGGATGACAAGTGCCATGGTCCTATCTAAAAGAGGGCAGATTTATCACATTTATGGAAAGCATAGAGGGCCATGATGAGATGATTACCTAGAAAATTTTCAAGATGGGTCACCATTAATGGGGTCACTTTTGAGCTCATGAAAGAACTAATAGCCAATGCCATTGGAATCTCATTAGAAGGAAAATCATGGAGGAAGTAACCTAGAGTTAAAGATGAGGTGAGCCTCAGAAGTTTCTTCCACTTTGACGAAGCCCATGTTCACTTTTGTGGTGGATTTTCTCATGAGAAGCTTCCACAACCATGTAATATGGTCTTCTATGTTATCATGTGCTATGCCACCCTTGAAGATAGAGTTAAGGTTTGTTATTACTATCATTTCACTATCCTAAATAATTGCCAAAACAAAGAATGCATTTCTTTCCCTTTTCTCTTGCTTCATTTTATGGAAGTATGTGTTTAAAATATATTGAAAAAATGTGAAGAGGAAAAAATTACACTCCCTACCACCAAGCCTTGATCCTTCATTTGTTTAAATTTTATAAAGGCCTCCACCCCCAGATTCTAAGTATTAGCCCTCCTCCTTTGAAAATAAGTTCTCAAAGGTCGACTCCCTATTCTCAACCCACATCCAAATAGGATCTCATGGCCATGAATAAGAAAATTAAGCAAGATAAAATTGAAGTTCTGATATTGAAAAAATTAGAATCATGAGAAACAACACTAACTAGGGGAGAAAGAGGTTGAGAGAGAAAATTCCCTCCACCAAGCCCGTCATACCAAAACTAGATACCTCTAGGAAAAAGTCTAGGCCTCATCCTAAATGTAAGGCCACTAGAAGGAACTATGGTGAACAACAAGAAGAAGAAAAAGAAAGTGAGGAGAAAACCAAGCATATGGAGGAAGCCAACCCTTGCCCTCAAAGGTTTTTGACACATTTAGAATTGTTGTTTTAGATTCTAAAAAGTATGAGAATGTTGAGCATGGCATAGAAACCTCACTAGTTTAGATGGGCACTTTGGATAACCAAGCCTAGGAAGAAAACACATGGGGAGAACAGGAGGCTAGGGATAAGTAGGGGGGATATCAAACTCAACAGAAAGAAACTACAACAAAAAATGAGAGCACACTATGTAACATTTGGGGTCAAATTATGATGAAAATTTGTGACAATGGTGTAATTTGTGGTCATTTTCATATTTTTTTTGCAATTGTCCTCAACAATGTCTCAATACTGACATTTAAAAAACAAAAAAACATGAAAATAATTTGTTTTGATTTTGGAGAGAGCTACACATGAAAGAGGTGGAGAGGTACGAACATTGTCATGACACCCTTGTGATTGGTGCATTTGGTTCTTGTTCCCTTGTGATCTCTACATTTTTTTGTCATGCCCTTGCTTTATGGTTTCTTTGTCATGTTGTGCCCTTTCTTTACAATTTCATCATCATTTCATGCCCTTTCTCTGTGATTTCATTATCATGTTGTGCCGTTGTGATCTACATGCCCTAGCTCTGTAATTTTCTTCAAGGGAGAGAAGGGGTACATATGTAAATGTTTTTTCTTTTCCTTGTAAACATGTATGTCTTTATATTTCCTTCTAATTAAACATGTATCTCTTTATATATTCAAAGAGATCTTTTTCAAGGTGCTTATTACATATATGATCCAAGTGCATACATATTCTAGAATCCAAATAATAAAACAATAAAACTCACTCAACCCATGCTAAGTGACTTACCTCAAGATCCTACACAAAAATAATGTAAACCACAAAAAATGGGCTGAGTTCACTAGAAATTTAACAAAAACATATCATAGCATATATTTTTAGAAAGAAACAAGCCATAAAAAATTAAATGGGTCTTGTTGTTGATTAGCTAGATTGATGTATATCTATATTTAACATATATGTATATTTAACTAGGTTATGACATCTACAAGGGAACGAGCCTCATGATTATGCATACTTGTTTGGTGCATTTCTTTCCTGTGATATATCTCTACATTTTGTTCTTGTGCCCTTACTCTACGATTTGGTTACCATGCCCTTGTGACCTCTGTGTTTCCTTTTCATGTCCTTGCTCTATGATTTTGGTGTTGTAACCTTGCTCTGTGATTTCAGTGTTGTGTTGTGCCCTTGCTCCATGATTTTGTTTCCATGCCCTAGCTTTGTGATTTTATTCAAGGGTATATAAATGTTGGTTTCTTTTCCTTCTAAATAGGTATCTCTTTATATCTCCTTTTGAACATGTATATCTAGATATCTTTTTAAAGTTACTTATTACATATTAGCTACATAATAGAAAAATTGATCTAGCTACATAAATATTTGAGAATCCAAATAATAAAAAATAAAACTCACTCAACCTGTGCTAAGTGGCTTACCTCAAGATCCTCCACAAAAAATATGCAGACCAGGAAAAATTGGCAGAGTTTGCAAGAAATTTTACAAAATCATATCATAGCAGATATTTTGAAAAAGAAACTAGCCATAATCACGAGGCTCATTCCCTTATAGAAGACTCTGCCACAATGACATTGCCTCTAAACCTTGCAAATGATGTTGAAGTGGTTCCCAACCTTGAAAAAGTCTTATAAGCATTTGATACTTGTGATCATCATAGGGAGACTATGCCAATACATGAAACACTCTTATAAGTATTTGATATTTGGACTGTAAATTCTCAAATAGACTTGCAAGTGATTCCAATGTCATAGTATCTACTACAACACTTTCTTGGATTCTATCTAGTGGGTCCCATAATATCCTCTATGTTGTCTAGCTATTGTTTCTATCATGCAATCTCTTTCTAAATTTTCTCCTTCTCATTCTTTTTCTAAAGCCGCTCCTTCTCCTTTTCTCTTGTGCCTTAATTTTTTATTATCAAACTTATGAATATTTGCTTATACCTTATCTAAACTTAACTTCACAGTGTGTTGTAACTCTAGCATAGGTGTTTGATCATTGATAGCTTTCATTTTAGCATTCAAGTTTTCAAGTCTGGTCAACACCCTTACTTGTGGACCTCTCATGTCAAGCACTTTTTGTACTATTTCAACACCATGTTCTTTCTTATGAGCTAATAGTTCTTTTGATGCATTTTCTTGTAAAAGATTTATTTTGTTGAAAAATTGTAAACACTTAGAAAGTGCATTGTTTTTCTCATGTATGTATGTATGTATGAATGTATGTATATGTATGTATATATATGTATGTATCTATATATGTATGTTTTTATGTATGTATTTATGTATGCATGTATGTATATGTATGTATATATATGTATATTTTTATGTATGTATGTATGTAAGTATGTATGTATGGATGTATGCATATAGAGCTCAATCTTTTCGATTGTGGGTTATGGATTATAAACAAAAATGAAAATAAAACACAACATTAATAATTCCCTATTTCTTTTGATTGATTATGGAGAGTTGCATGCAAAAGAGGGTGGAGAGCTCTTAATGTTGGTGGAGATCAATGGAGATCTAGGATTTTGTTGTCATTCCCTTGTGATCTCCATGCCCTTGCTTTGTGATTTTCGTCAAGGGGAGAAGAGGTACCCATGCAAATGTTCTTTTCTTTTCTTTCTAAACATGTATCTCTTGTTCATATATAATAACTTTGATCATATTCAAGGATAACTGATTATGATGATTGTATGCATATGTGCATGTATGTATGTAAATCAATTCACTATGTGAATTAATTTACATGCATACATACACAATTGCATAGTAATTGTGCTAAATTAAATTAATCATTCATGTCCTAGATTCACACAAGAAATTATCCTTGCATTCAATCAAATTTATTCATACCAAACTAAGTATCTAGAAATATGTACTTACATATTATATTATCTCTTGGTGATAGAGTAAAGATCTCACACATAATATTATCTAGGTACTGATCGGATGCATTCATATTAAATCATAATAGGATCAACTAGATGATCCATTTATGTTACTTCATACTTATGTTATTGAACATTTTGTATAACATAATTAGTAATATTAGAATTATCTAGCTACAACTAGTACTCTTTTTTATTTTATTTAATCATATACATTTAAGAGTATTATTTTTCTTAAAATTAGACTGTACATCTGTTATCACCAAAACAAAAATATAGATCTCTGATAATTATCTTTTTTAATTTTAAGATCTTCATATTTAACATGAAGAGTTTCCACTACTGGATAGTGGAATAGCCACAATGTGGAGCCAAATAGCTCATGGCATTTTTAACCAAATTATATTTTTATTATATTTTTGTCCTTCAAAAATATTATAGGTGAATGTTCTTCTAATTTTTCATATATTTAGTAATTTCCCATATGTCATTTGAGGTACTTTTCTATTATGATATAGATACATCTATCATAAGGATGTACATGCCAATTTTGATAGTCACGCTTTCAAAGTTGATTCCCTTATAGATAATTAATGAAACTACTTGCAACTGACACCTTGATTTTTTGCAACTTGCCTGATCAGCCATTCAGACAAATGAATCATCCCATATCCATAAATAACATCTAATCTTCTATAAGTCTCTCTCCTCTAAAGACTCAATACATGGAGCCATTATCATCATGAATAGACTCACTCTCCTCAGACAAATTCAATCAAAACTATTCATACCAAACTAAGTATGCATAAATCTATACTTACAAATTATATTATCTCTTGGTGATTGAGTAAATATCAAATATAGTTTTCCAAGGTGATAAAATTGCATATGTAGATGTGTATATATATATATATATATATGTATCTTTGCATCTCATTTTTGTGCCTTTTTTATCTCTATATATGTATGTTTGTATGTATGTATATATATACATATATATGTATATATACACATACACACGCATAAATAGAAGCTTCTCTAATCACCTTCTAGGGGAAATATAAAGAGATACATGTTTAGAAGGAAAAGAAAAGAACATTTACATAGGTACCTCTTCTCCCCTTGAAGAAAATTGTAGAGCAAGCACTACTACATTTGGGCTTGAGCACCACAATTACACTACCATTGCAAATTGCCATTGCAATTTGACTCCAAATGTTGTAGTGAGATGCAAAGGGCACATAGATCACAAGGGCACGATAAAAAAATGAAATCATAGAGCAAGGGCATGGAGATCATTAGGGAATGACAACAAAATGCAAAGATCACAAGGGCACAATAATAAAATCCTAGGTCACCACTGATCTCCACCAAGGTATGAAAAAAGATGAATAGATCATAACGGCACAACAATGAAATTTAGAGATCACAAGGACACAAAAATGAAATCTCCACCAATGTTTAGAACTCTCCACCCTCATTTGGAGCTCTCGACCCTCTTTTGCATGTAGCTCTTAACAATCAAAACAAATGGGGAATGATTTATGTCATGTTTTTTTTTTGTTTATATCTAAAATCAACTTCACATTGTGTTGTCACTCTGCCATAGGTGTTTGATCCTTGATAGCTTTCATTTAAGCATTTCAATATTAAAGTTTTCAAGTTTCCTCTTCATTATATAGTCCTTTCCACCCTAAAAACCACTTTGTTGCTTCATTAAAATTAGGATTTGAACAAAGCAAATGATAAAATAAAGCCCTTATTCTAGAACCCAAATAATAAAACAATAAAACTCACTCAACTTGCACTAACTGACTTAGCTCAAGCTCCTACACAAAAATAATGCAGACCAGGAAAAATGGGCAAGAAATTTTAGAAAAACATATCATAGCAGATATTTTTAGAAAAAGCACAAGCCATAACCTAGTTAAATTGGTCTAGTTGCTTATTAGTTGGGTTGATTATAAATTCTTTTAGAACTATCATTAGATTAGGTACAATAAACTAAACAATCAGTTATTCCTAGCTAGTAGGATCAAATACAATTTTCCAAGGTGATAAAATTGCAATTGTAGATGTATGTATGTATGTATGTATGTATGTATGTATGTGTATATGTATGTATGTATATATGTATGTATGTATATGTATCTATGCATATATAGAGAGAGATCTTGTGGATTGTGGAGATCAATGGAGATCTAGGATTTCATTGCCATGCCCTTGTGATCATTGCATTTCGTTGTCGTGCCCTTGTGATCTCTGCATCTTGTTGTCATACCCTTGTAATCTTTGTATATGTATATATGTATGTATGTATATACATATATAGATATATAAAAGTATGTATATGCATGTGTGTGTGTGTGTGTGCGTGCGCACACGCGCATGTATGTATATAAACAAAGAGATCTTGGCACAATAGAAAAACAATAAAATTCACTCAATAGGTAGCATGACCATAGGTATTGCCATAATATTTTAAACATGACTATACAAGGAGTGAGTTAGGATGTATATAGGTTAACATTACATTAATTTTAAACTAAAACACAAAGGTTGCACCAGGGTATTAAAGTATTTTAATTATAGAAAATTGCCTTATTTTCCTGAGTGGTTGTATGATTGCGAAGAGATTTATTAGGTGAGTAAATCTCACTAGTGGTTATAGGAATGTAGCTATATCAAAACAATTAGAAACCATAACTACATATTCATTGGAGTGAGCAATTCAAGGGTCTTGATCCTGTGGATATGGGTATGTAGGCAACTCAATAGCAGGGATAACTTTGAAACCCCCTCTCTGAAAAATATTTAAAATTCATGGTGAATCTAGCATTACTTTTGGGGGAAAAAAATAATTTCTATTGGTAATTTTTTTTCAATGTTATGAAAAGTTCAATGTTAGATAAAATTTTCTTTGACCATTACAAAATTTCATAAAATCAAGGTGATTTTGTCCCTTTCGATACAAAGGGTATATATTGCATATGGCATTTTTTCCCATTCATTGGAAAAAGATATATATTGCATTAGGCAATTTTTTCTATTTGTTGGAAAAAAAAATATATTGCATTAGGCAATTTTTCTTGTTTATTGGAAAAAATATATATTTGATTAGGCAATTTTTCCTTTCTATTGAAAAAGCATATATAATGCATTGGCGAGTTTGGTCGGATGACATGTATGTGGAATGTCCTATTTCATTTATGACATGGTGGAATCTATTTGAAAAAAGTTCTTTAAATTGTAGACATCTTGCTCAGTGGTTGCCATTATCAAAAAAGTAGTTGGTTGCCAAAAATGGGACTTCCTATGGAAGAGGGATTGTCGAATGAAAATCCAAGCCCTGTTGTCAACCCAAATTTGTTTGTGGAGGAGGATGAGGAATAAAGTGGTCTTACTATTGGGCTTATTGTAGCTTTGCAAGTTTTCTCTGCTAATCCCAGGGACGCCATCAAAGAGATCGAAAAGGAGATGGAAAAGGTAGACCTCTAAGCGATGTTTGTTGAAATTGGTCTCGACCCAACTAATTTTGAAGATCGAATTGCAAATGTGGTAGAAGAACAAAACTGGATCTTCAATTCTTTTGGGATGTTTTGAAGGATAAAAGAAGTATTACATGAAGAATCGTGAGTTTAGTTAGGGTTTATTTTTTAAAACATATTATCGAAAGTCTATGATTTTGAAATGTAATGGTTTGAAGCTTTTTCGCTTCCCTTTTGAGGGAAACCACAATCATTATTGGTATACTATAGTATGTATATATATATACATATATATATATATATATGTATGTATATATATATATATATGTATATATATATATATATGTATATATGTATATATATATATATATGTATATATATATATGTATATATATATATATATATATATATATATATATATATATATATATATATATATATATATGTATATATATATATAATGCAAAGAATATAATGCAAAAAAAAACCCTTTTTGTTGACATTTAACATTTCAGTGAGCATGGTGTTTTTTATTGGGTTCTAGTTAATTTATAGTAATCATAAACTTACTTTCTAAATTTGTGTGAATCATAATTTCACTTTCTAGTAAGTACTTACCGGTTAGTAGTAGTACACAATACATATTACACATGCCACACGTGATGAGGAATTGATGTATGTAGTAATAGATTTTTGGGAAATGTTTCTAATATCATTTCATATCTCCAACATACGTGTGTAACAAGTAACATTTGTAATGCCCCACCAAGGGATCCAAAAGAATTAACCTAAAGTTTTACCAAGTTTGCCAATAGTGTTTTTTAGTAAGAAAGTATAACATGCACTTCAAACACATAGTAGTGGAAGCAATAACATACAATCAACTAAGATATACATAATAGGTTACATTCCTTAAGGATCCCAAGACGATGAGTCGCATTTAAATTTAATTAATTCTAAGTCTAACAACTACCGCATTCACATGAAAGAATAATGAAAAGTCCAATGTCCATTTAATATACATTTGTTCTGAATGCCTCTTGGAAAATTAATTCGGAATGCTCATTCATCTACTATACATGTCACAGGGTATGAAAGGCTTAAAAGAATATACATATGTAGAAATAAAGATACATCCTCCTCCTCGAATCCATGATAACAAGTATAGTAAAAATAAATGAAACCATCTAACATAAATGATACATCCATCCATCACAAAAGATATAAACATCCAACATAAAACACATCTAACTAAATGCATGGTTCCTCCCAACCATCAATAGCATCATTAGACCATCATGAGCCTTAGCCATCCCCCGCACGTAACATCCCAAGTCACCGATAAGATCGTTAGTACTATAGTAATAGGGATGTCACTACTAAACATACTACAACATAATCATAAGGAAATCTAACATGTTAATCATCAATATAAATAAATGCATCAGTAAATAAGATCACCTAATCATGATAAACAAGCATCCCAAGAAGCTCCAGCCATGATGACTACAAATGGATCTCAATGGTAAGAGTGA
Source organism: Cupressus sempervirens (assembly GCA_028749045.1). Lineage (NCBI taxonomy): Eukaryota > Viridiplantae > Streptophyta > Pinopsida > Cupressales > Cupressaceae > Cupressus > Cupressus sempervirens. Next base: position 441,136,038 of record CM053785.1, on the reverse strand, counting down.
AAAAGCACTACCACTCAACCATGTGGAACCTAAATGGCCCACTCCCACTGCACTGAGGAGATAGTCTCAAGTCCCAATTAGGATATCAAATCACATAACACAGATACTCTCTAAATCTAGGAATCCTAAAAGTATACTAACTCAAAGGTTCCAACATAGATCGACATCTAGACCTAGAGGCACAAAGGACACGTAGGAATCTACTATATAAGCAAGCAAGTGTCATTGCACAAATCATGTTTAGAGTTACCCGAGCAATCCCTTAGGAATCATGGGTCCCTAGTGATCCCTATAGCCACTAGTATCCTCTTGTACTAATGAGGCATACTACAAAATGCAAGGTCGTAACCAATCGTTCTCTCTACTCCCATCCTAGTCTATACTAGCACTCAAGGCATGGGTGAGAACATACAATTAATCTTGTTGGGTTCATTTTACTCTCATTTAGTGTAAATAATACTGATCGAAAACTCCAAAATGGTCACGTCAAACATGTCACAACATGACATCATCAAGAAAAAATCATCCAAAACATCTCAATCCTCTCAAAGCGATTGGAAGGAAAATCAATATAACTGATCGATGACTCAAAAATGGTTAAGTCAGATAACCTATAGCATAGAATCTCACCATCCCACAAGGGCACTGAAAAAAATAATTAGCAATATAATCACACTCAACATAGAGCATACCATCACATACCATGGTTGGGTTTAAAAAGATCAAGATCAACATCAACATAACATCAAAACATATAACCCCTGAGCCTCTGGTAACAACCTAGGACTGGTCAACGCTAAAATCAACCCCCAACACCCCAAAGCATAAACAATACATAGAAAACATCATAGTCTCACAGTTGGGTCTGATTTACACAATAGGGTTAAAAGTAAAGTTTCAGTTTCATATACATTTCAAGTAATAAGTTTTCATAGTTAACCCTTACAATTAACCCATTTTCTATTTTTGAATAAAAAGTACTATTACCCTAGTTCAATTTAAGTCAACTATTTCAAAATAACTTAAAGATAATTATTTTGACTTAAACTAATCTTTATTGATAATAAAATACTCATCAATTTCATTAAAATCAAAATCATTACTAATTCAATAATTATATAATCCATTAATTAATTAATCTTAATTAATATTATATTTAATTAAGTTAATCAATAATTATATAACTAATCTTAGTAATAAATCTACAATTTTTATTTAACCAAATTTAGCATTAATTAAATTTAATCAAACTATTTTAAATTAAATTAATTAATGAATATCAACTAAATATTTATATTAATATCTTCTTTTTTCTTTTAAAATATTAATTAACAAAATTATTATTAATTTATTAATTTATATTTAATGTTGCTAATATATTAATAACAAATTATAAATTCATTTACTTTAATATTTAATATATATTAAATAATATTTAATACATACTAAATAATAAATAATAATTTAATACTAATTAATAAATAACTTAAATCACATAACACAAATTTCAAAACCTTATTAAAACAAATAATATTAAATTGTTATATAAAAATACTACTAATTAAATTCATTAATTATAATACCCCCCTATTATAAGGACTATGCCACTGGCCTTTAAATAAAAAGGGTTGTGCGGCCACCATGTCATCCCCCCAATCACAGAACTGTGCAAATTACAGAATTTTGAGAGCCGTGCACAGTACAAAGGTCAGTGGGGTAAGTGTAATGTGAATTTATTTTTTAAATTTATATATATATATATATATATATATATATATATATATTTTAATTAAAAAAAACTTTAAAATATGTTTCCTCCAAGTATATATATATATATATTAAAAAGGATTCTTGTTTAATAAATAATTAATCTAATCCCCATTATAATTAAATATTTTATTTTGTTATTATTTTTAAAATTTAAAATTTATTTTATTTTATAAACTTTTATAAATATAACCCGATAGAGAAAATATCATTAACCAAGCAAATTTCCAACCTAGAATATTCTTTTCTTTTAAAAGCTCTTCCTAATTTAATTTCTAAATTCTTTCATCTAAAACAAGGGTTTCAAATTGATTTATTCTTCTAGTTCTAATATACAGATGAAATATGATATAATATCATAAGGTTCATAACAAGAGAGTGAAAGGATCAAACAACGAAATCCAGACAATTTGGATTTACAATCCACAAGCACGAAGAAGACAAGAAAGGGAAGATTGTGTAATTAATTAGTAATTAAAACACAAGACCCTACCTGAACCTAATGCTAACACGGAACCACCTGAAGATTGTGAGAGAATTTGCTTCTATCCAAAAATCCCTCTCTGAAACTTTCCCAAAAATTCCCTTCCAAAATTCACTTCCAATTTTTGCTTCCAAAAATTTGTGTCCAAATTCGTCTCCAAAATCCTCTCTCAAAAATGAACCCTCTAATTGTGATAAAGAGTTCTCTCCTTAAATCGGGGCACTGATTGTGCATTCACTCGAAAGAACTCCTTTCTCACCACCCTTAACTCCATATTAACTTTTATTTATCTTTTCATGCATGTCAAATGAATTATTAAATATCTTTATTTAATTTTCCACTTGACTCCTCTTTTTAGATTAAATTATTAATCTCATGCACACATCATGTGAACTTAAATCTTTTCACAATTTAATATCTTTTCACTTTTAAATTCATTTTAGAAACTTAATTATAAAATATTAATTAACTTAAATAATAATAATATTTAGCATTTATTTCTAAAATGAGCTCTAAATATATTATTTTAAAATTAAATAAATATTACCACGTTCTAAAATTAAACTTATAAATTTTATCTCCAAATTTAATTCTTTTATTTAATTAATTTCTCAATTAATTAAATATATTTAAATATTTAAATATCATAATAATTTTCCATTAAATCAAATCATAATACAATCTTTTAATTAGACTTAATTAATAGAAAATACACCAAAGACTCACAAGGCAACATATGAAAACCCATCATAGCAAAACACATACAAAATCAAATTAAAGGGTTATAATCATGAATTAATGTTGTTTGACACATTCAGAGGATGCTCGACTCATATACTTGTCCTAATTATCAATTAGGACAAATGGCTAAAGGGTTTAGGATTTGGACTTAAGAATTTATCTCTCCTCTCTTACCATTGAGATAGTGCGATAGGGTATGCTCATCCTGACAATTCAGGGAAGTCGATACCTAGTACCTGCAACTTGCACAAAATCTACGCATGTACAAACATAATATTCTAAGCTAAATAGGCAATGGTAGGAAGTGGTGCATTGTGTAGATCCCGACTAGCAGGTGACTACGACTCCCTTCCTTAACCACATTAGAAACACGCATACCATACACATGCAAGTATGGGGTAAGTATCCATAAGAAAACACATATAATAATAAACCATCTAACTAATCATCATCAATAATTGAAAGCACTGTAATAATCATCATGCATACATGAAATGTAGAGTACCAAGTAATCTCATCATATAACCAACTGAATGTAAAACAATATCTGATAATCTTAAAACAATGCCACTAATCATAAGCATAGAATTGGCCTAAAAGAGTTTGCAATGATAACATAAATGTGAACTAGGTGCAAGCACTACAACATCCATTTACAGACTATCATCCATTAGATCATAATATATCAACGGTTGAAGGTTTGTTTTCACTGGTAAATTTAGGCCTAAATTTCAACGTGAAAAGGTTGAAATTGTGACCAGAGTTGGTCGAATTGGCAAATAAACTTGTTGTTGCTCTTTTTTAGTTGATTTTTTGACATAGACATTTTGCATTGAAATTTTGACTTCATAAAGGTGGACTTACCGACGTGAATTTTGTAAATTTCCTTAGCCCAACCTAAACTGTTATTTTCCCATTTGTGGGCGTCGCTGGTTAAAATTTTGACGTAAACCCCGACCAATTTGGCATTGAAATTGTGACCAACACCCCTTAATTTTCTATGTCGGTGCCATACACTTGACATCAAAGTGAAGACATATGCGTCAAAATTGAGACCAACGATAGGTAGAAATTTTGATGATTTGTGCCAATTATTGTAAAAGCTTTGCTCTCATAGGAGCCTTCTAAATTGCACAAAATTTGATTCTAAAGCATAATTGTTCGGTGCATGAGAGTCAAGGTATCGTGCACATTTCTACCTCCACACCATTGTTTTGTTCATTACATGATTTATTTCATACAAAAAAATGGGAAGGAGGAAGAAATGTGCACGATATCTTGAGTCTCCACTGAGTAATTATGCTTTACAACTCAAATTTTGTGCAGTTTAAAAAGCTCCTATGAGAGAAAAGCCTTTGTAATAATTGGCATAGCCTATCTAAATTGTGGTTCTTGAGACACCATTGCTTGTGAAGATTGCATGGAAAAATAAAATTAGGAAAGAATTATTTATCAGGAATGAAAGCCAATAATTTCAATAACTAATCTCTATTTTCAAACAAATAAACATGACAAAAAAACTTATAGTCCCAATCACATCATCATAAGAGCACATATATAACTATAACTATAACTATAACTATAACTATAACTATGTCTAAAACTAACATAATTTACAAATATCCACAATCCAAATATTATCCCTTGATGTTTTCTTTAATACAAAGTTTTAATTCAACTATGTTATCGCCCTGGATGTAATACCAAATAGTCATTAGGCTAAAGACTGCAACAAGATTTATAAATGCAAGGAGAAGTACCCAACAAAAGTAGAAAATGACATGAAAAGTTAACAATCTATCAATTGACACATTGATGAAATATTTCTAGCAATTGAACTATATGTTATATAAACAAAAAATTGCCTTAAAATTGACACCTAACCAGTTGTTCATTTGCATCCATAATGGCTTCACAAAAGTTGAAAGCTTACGATTTGTCAAGAACACAAAAGGCACTCGGAGTTTAGTTGTATCAATAAAAGTAAAGTAGTTCAGTTGCACAGCAAGGGCAAGAGATTGTCAATATCGATTGTGGAGTTGCAAATAGGTAAGAAATAAACATAAAAAGGTAGTACAAGGCACCATTTTCCATGTTCTAATATGATGAACTACCTTGGAGTTGGTTCTTATAAACCTTGATTACTTAATGTTGGATTTGATCCAATAGTACCATTATCTGGAAGAGGTCCCACACCCCACTTTCTTGCTAATTCTGAAGGTCCTAACAGAGCATCTTTGCTAGTTGATCTCCCTTGCGAGCTCAACTAAAAGAGAATTCTTGATTGAAGAATGGCGAAGATAGTCACAATGTGCCTATTGGCCAAAGATAGTCATGATGTGCCTATTGCTAATAGGCACATGGTAACTATCTTCGACATTCTCCTATGGCTCTTGTGGTTCTAATCTTATAACATGAGGCTTCCTCTTTCTTTTTCAAGCATAAGGCTGATGCGGCCCTGTAATAAGAAATAAATGGGTTTAATTTTGATTATGTACAACACAAAGAAAACCAAAACGTAATAGCAATTTTTAACAAAAAATGAACTATATAAATTTATAAAGCTCATAATAATAATAGGCCATAAACTTGGACAGATTTGTTGTAGATTTCTAGGATGATTGGGGTGTACTTATCATCACGATCTAAATTTTGTAAGACATTAGCATGTGTTATTTCAGCAAAGATAACCTCCTAAGAGAAATGAGCACATCCTGGTGATTGTTCACTTTATCTAATCTAGTATTTTATGGCTAGGTTTCAAATTATTAATTTATATAATCTGTTATCTTTACTAGCTTTGGGGCATTTGCACATATTTCCAAACTTCACAATGCATAACTTTTTCTATAGGAATTTTAGTTGCTTTCTTTAACTATGCCATTATTGTATGTAGCTAGGACAACATTGTGGTATCTTTGGAGGAAATTGTGCATATAAATGCCCAATGAAAATTCCATTTGAACCCTTTTTGAAGCATTTGAAAGGTATTGATGAATCTCTTGAGAATACCTTTGAAAATGTACCTATATTTTTGCTAGCATAAATATTTGTGTTGTTGGATGGGCAACAGCTTGTGGTATCATTTGGGTGACATCTCAGTAATACCTTTGAAAGTGTACATTTTGCAACATTGTCTCAGTGACAAAATCTAGGGTGCATCCAATACTTATTTCAGTGTTATGCTTGTATGAGGAAATTAGAGACGTTTGGTCAGCGAATTGTCAAGAGAAAAAGAAGAAAGTAGGATGAAGTAATTCAATTCACTATAAAAGAGACACCTAAGTTCAATCTCATGATTCTTAAGCAATTGCAATTGATTTCAAAATCAAGTGATAGAAAGTTAATTGAAGCAGTGGATCTTCCTTTGTTTTCTTTTTAATCTTCCTTTTGTGTATTTCATACTCAAACCACACTATTTTTGAGATGTGTTATGCATTAACGGCTAGGGTAGAGAATTAATCAAGCAAGAATTTCTTTCAAGAAACTTTAATAGAGAAAAATACCAAATTTAGATTAAAATTGCACCTTAACATTTACATAGTTTTTTGTCAAAGAAAAGACTCATTAAGTTTTCACATGGAAGAGAAAGAAGAACTTGAAACTAAAGAGTTATATGTGAAAAAAATGAATAAGTTACTGTCATTTGTTATTATTATTATTATGTTAGGAAGGGCTATAAAAAGAGTATATAATGTGTGAAGATTATTATTGAATTTTAAATCTAAATGCATTTAAGTTGTCTTCAAGATGAAATCCTACATTTTCATTGCCATGAATAACTTATTCAGTTAAGCAAATGATTAATATGCTAACAATTTACTTATTATAAATGCTACGTTATTACCAATTTCATGACATCTCATAGAACATACAACAACTGGGTTAGAGTAAAATGCAACATCAATTGCTTGCATCAAATCCTAAGTGCTCTGTGGGCTATGAGATCATCTAGTTCATCCCCTTCTGAGAGGCTAACCTTATCTACTTCACTCACACTCTCATCTGGTTAGGTCCTGCAACCACTCAGAGACTCATAACAAATATCAACTTAGCAACCAAAATAATATGACTAGATATAAACATTAAATATAATCATGAGTGGCATACATCACATGACGTAATCATATAAGAAATGAAATATGATTTCATAATCATACATCTATGCATTAAATTGATCATTGATCCATCTTAATTAATGCAGTCAAGTTACGAAACTAGAAAAATACCTTAAATATTTCTTAATTGTTGTCTAAACAAAAAGGTTGACTAGCCAAAAATTGACTCGATTGCCATATAAGAAACCAAAAAGGCATGTCGACATGCAAGACACAACACATTTTTCAGAATTAGGTTTTGGATCCACACTCATGTTCAATACTATTCCAAATTTGGACATTTGAACTTAGCTTGTCATATTGTATACCTTATAATATTTTGATGCCTGCAAAATAGAATAACCATGATTAGGCTAAGCCTATGCAGATGGCTTTCATGATCAAACCACTTGTAGTAGATTTTGGTGAAGCCTAGTTTCTCGATGACTATGAGAAGCTTATTGACTATTGAACCATGTAGAATTGGCCTATTAACTTGTGGTCTTCATATTGACATTCATATTCACCATTTTACTTCTGCTTTGATGAATTCTATCAAGCATAGAGGACTAATTTCATAATGGATATTTGCCTTCTAGAAAGGATAATGGTGTAGAGTCTGAGGTAAAGACTAAGCATTTGAAGACAATCTAAGGCTTTTGGAGCACAATATTAGATATTAAGAGTGTGGTATTGATGCATTGCCCACTAATTTTAATGTTGTGGTTATTTTGATTGATTTTGATGTTGTAAATGCCTACCGTTGCTAGCCATTTTCAAAATATTGTTGATGCTACTTAGAACTGATGATAATGTTTTCATATTGTTGAATATTTTTGACACTATTCATTGTACTTCTCATGGTAATGTCTACTATTATTGATGCATTGAGAAGGCATTTGTTTCAAATTGGTTTGGCCAATGGGTTGTACATGTGCATTACTAAGAATGTGGCAAGGTATTGTTTCCTCCCATAGAGGCCAACTTCAGGACAACATGAAAATGGCTTGGTTAATGTGAAGTTAAACGACCATGCCCAATATGTATATTTAAATTGATTCCTTTAGTGGTGAGCCATTGCACAAGAAAAACATCTCTGAACTTGACAAACTTGTCTAGTCAATGTGGTTTTGTGAATGTTTTATTTTGAGTTGAGCATTAGTAATCCTATTGTCAATTTGGGTGATACATTTGATTTGATGCAAATGTATGTCAGTATGCATTGTGTGTGCACTAAGAAATTGAAATAAACTTATTTCATGTACTAGGGATGTGGTAGGGTATTGTCTCTTTCCATTGAGGCAAAATTTTTGGGCCAACAAGAAAATGGCTTGGTTACTGTGAGGTTAAACTACTATATATATATATATATATATCTTCAATGGCAAGCCATGTCACAAGAAAAATATCTCTTAAAAAGCTGACAAAATTGTATTTCAATGTGCAAGTAAAGAAACTGTAGAGTGTGTGTTTAGAGATTTCATTACCAAATCTATAGAGGAGGGTGGATGAGTTAGAGTTTTATTAGGGTGGGATGACATTATGATTGTAGGTCTAGAGGATGAGGCTGAGGATTTTGGAAATAAAATCTAGATACTAATGGTAGAGTGAGATGAATAGAAGAGACAATAAAGATACCTATAGAGAAGAGAAAGAAAGAACTGAATAGGAAGCCACAATTATAGGGGTAAGATAGGTGGTGGTCAATGCCTTTGTTTCACTATGAGAGGAAGGTATAGAGAGATTAGAGGAAAAATATTATATGGGAATCTACACCAAGAAGTGACAAAGAATTAGAGGAAGCCTCCATCCTCCAAGCAGATATAGTTACAGAGCATAAGCAAGACATCTTAGGGTTCATTGGGCATTCTACCAATGCCACAAAAAAGACATGATGGGGGTCCATCCTAGCTATCTATATTAATACCACCTAGTCATGTGACAAATAATTTTGACTCCATGGGAAGATATTTATGTCAATACTTATGCATTTTGATATATTTTTAGATGTAGCATTCAATTTGTTATTATGATATTTATACAATTATATATGATTTGGCACTTTGATGGGTCATTTTATGGATATTATGGACTTCATATATATTTTATTTGATGTTCTATATGATGATACAATTAGTACTACATGATTGTTATGTTGATGCATGGATGTACCTATGTGTATATGTTGTTATGATGTAAATGTTAATGGTACTTATTTTTGTGATGTAGGATATGTGTTATGTGATGCATATGATATGAAATAGTTATAATTAAGATTATAATGGTTTATGAAATAGAAATATGTGGATGATGACATTAATGTATGGGTATATGTGATAGGATGTAACTGCAAATTAAACCATGATTGATATTATCAATATGATATATTTGATGTATATTGTGGACTTCAATAGCATGCTTTATGATATGTGATGTATGTAATATATTATTTTTATTTATGCACTATATGTTATGTGATTGATATATGAAGCGCTGGTGAGATATAGTAATGTAATGAAATTGTGATGTAAATGAAATATGTGCAATGAAAATGTAATGAATGCAATATATGGTTAATGCACTTAACAAAGTGTTGTGTAAAAGGAACATGCAATTAGAAAATGTATCTATATGTTTAGGGAATGTCTATTATATTGAGTTGAGAAGTAGTAATTCTATCATTCATTTGGTTTAATGCAAATTATGCATTGTGTGCACTTAGAGATTGGAACATGCTTATATTAGTGGATATTGATTGTCACAGTGAGCTACAGCTTCCCCTATTTTAATGGCATGCATTTAAGAAACCAACATTTTCAACCAAACTAAGCTTTGAGAATAGGAGTTGTGATGTACTTAGTGGAGGAAAGAGTTAATGTTTGTTGTTTCTTGTTACTCCATGAAAAAATTCATGCTTTGAGGCGAAAAGTAGCCACTGTCATGGTTTTTACATTATCTACTGAATCTGCTCAATTGGCATTGGTGAAAGTTTGAAACCAACAAACAAAAAAAAATTTACATAGATAATACTAAATATAAGAATCTATTGTACCCATTACATTTATCAAAATCTATTTTTCTGGTTGCCAATGATCCATCTATGATTTACTCATGATGTTGGAAAAAATAGTATCATCAAAAATTGACCAGGGAGGGTGGCTATAAGATGCAACTGCTCACAAATGATGTGCAAAAACATCATCTCCTTCATGGAGTATCAAAAGGGATTAGATTCAAAGTCACAAATGTTAGAGCCAGGTAGATTATCACACATCCGTAAATAAAGAGTCATTTCATTTGTAGAATTGTAATTGCTCTTTTAAAATAGAAAGGCCCAACCATAGTCAAGTTGTATAATGAAAATCTCTAGAGTAAATATAATTTTAGAGTCCTCATGAGATGCACCGTCAGAAGAAGAGACCATTTCTTCTGAAGAATTTGTAAGGTTTAGAACAAAGGTTTATTCTTTATATCATCTGTTACTGATTGTTGATTATTGAGATGCTTAGTAAATATTCTTCATTCCTTTCAAACTACATCCCTATTATCTCTATCAATACACCTTCATATTTTTTTACTCATTTTATCATGGAAATACCCAAGAATTTGATTTTTGTCATCATGGGAGGTAAAAAAAAAAAGGACAAAGCAACAGGTAGCTGAACATGTTTCCAAAACATATTGAAATAATAGATACATAGCTTTGAATGACTCATTCCAAAATTTGAGCTTGTTTGTATTAAATAGTTGAGCATTTGAAACTTTAATTGATTCCAATCAACCGGCTGGAGATAACTATTGGTTTAAAGGTTGTTAGAATGCTCCATCAACTAGAAAGCATAGATTGCTAACCTATTCTACTAAATTGAAATCTCTAGATATAAGTTAATCCCCAAGTGATGAATAGGAACCTGAGCCTAGAAATTGTATATATTTACTATTTTACCAATCATTTATATAGGCATGGTCTCAGGGGTAGCTAGTGGCTCAGTACTAGTGGCTAGTGGCTCGGTACTTACTAGTTATATAAATTGAACATGGTCTTCTAGTGGCATGGTCTTCTAAATTGAAAATAATTCATATTATATATATAAACTAAGAAAAGCAATAAGAATCTAATTGACTTTACCAAAAAAACCTAATTCTATACAAATAAATAAATAATTCTTAACAACTTAAAAAATAGAATAAAATATACTAGAAACAAGAATTATATGAAATTAAGACTTAACTATTAGAAATGGTTATTATGTCCGATGCTGATGGCATTCCTTCACCCATTTCATTCTCTATCCAAAATCTGCCTAGGAAGAACATTTATTTCAAACAATATCCAAATCAATTCATAAAATGTACTACAATTAGTCAGAAAAAATATCTCCCAATTACCTATAGACATCATCTAGAACCTCTTTTATCTCATGTTTGAAATGTCTTGCTATACCCAAGCTCTTCAAATGATTTACCATTGAGAGGCCAAGAATCAGATTGATAGGATAAGCACCGAGCACTGCACCAACAAACAAATGTCTCTTACATTTACATGATCATTATAAAAATATCATCAAACTATATAAAAGAATATTTAAATACCAACCTGTATCATAAGCAGAACGAGATGAATATCTTCTCTTAATTTCCAAGAACAACATATTTATCCTTGTAATATTATCATCTATGCACATCGAACCAAATGATTTGTTCTCTCTATTCTCTTTCTCAGCCTGCCATATAACGAGATGAGTGGTTATCAGAGAACAACATATATAGTTAAATGTAAAGAGTACAGTAGGTAATATAGTTAAATACATTGGAGGAATCTTCAACACTCATAGATTTGACTTTCTGATGTGTTCTTGTATTGAACTTCTTTCTTCAATTGAAGTTGAAATTAGACGCCCCTAGATTAAAGATATTATTGCAAATTAGTTCAAGAAAACTCAATGACATAATTGATTATGAAATAAATATATGAATGAATATAAAATTGTAGATTGTGCACTAATTATACCCTTCCAAACTATAAATAAATTGGACTATGAGTACGGAAAACACAAATTCTTAACAACAAAATTATTGTAGTATTCAACTATGTTCTTCATAGCCTATAAAAGCTAACTAAGGTTGCAACGTTTATAATGACTATAGAAAAATATATATATTAAAACAAGCAATATTATCATAAATTTTTTTAAATGTAGAAGGAAATGGTTGTAAGTATGCATTTCTACCACATGAATAATGATTTTGAGATACAAACCTATGCAATCCAATCTCCCAAGGAATAGACAGCACCACTTATTGCCATCTTTGCTAAAACAAGATTTGTCATAATGCGATGCTAGAATAATTACTAAAATGGTCATAAATTATATTGTTATAGTAAAAGAATACTTTAACTTAAGAAAAAAACTACACAATATTAAAATAAGACATCATGCTTTAAAAACTAAAAAGGTACCTATAACGAAGAACTTCATTTTGACTTGCTAATTGGTTGTCACTATTAACTATAAGCTTATTTTTAAAGTTTGAGCTTCACTTGGTTTCGAGAATAGTTAAATATTCTTTACTAAATAGGGCCAACCATGTGAAGGTGGAAGCTCATTTGCCCCCCCCCGCCCCCGCCCCCTCGCAACATCACTCTAAATTCCCCATTAACATTTAATAACATTCATTCATTCATCCATTTCTAAAATATAACATTCAATCATTATAATCACATGATAACATTCATTAATACATAAAATTAATTAACACACAACATTCATGAATAATTCATTAACACAATATTCATTAACACCCAACATTAATGAATAATATTCATTAACAATATTCAAGAGTAAGTCATTCATGAATAATCATTTCCTTTTGGCTTTCTTGTTCCTTTTTTTTCATATAATTTCTAAGAGAAATATCAATGTCCTCATCATCCCCCTTCTCTATTGGTTTTAATACATGTCTCCTCCTCATCTGTTCAAGAACATCGTGATGCCATTTCACTAGGGGGGGTCCGTTGCAATAACAAGTACTTCAAGAGTTAAATTCACACCATTTTATATTAGTGAATTATGATTTTTTATTTAAGTAAAAGAACTATAAATCAAAAAATTAATTTAAAAGAACAAAACATAAATTTTCTTTACCTGAATGTGCGACATGATCTACCTACTGATCAGTCTGAACATCTCCAGCACTTGTTCAACACGACATGATTCTATATCCTCAACACAAAAAGGTTACAGTAAGTTCAATTAAAGATGTTAAATTGTATTAATAATTACATAATTAGTTTTAAATAGAAAATGAGGATGCTCATACTTCAGGTTTAGGATGAGACTCTTTCTATATGAGTCCCTCACAACCTTAAGATGTTTGGAAGCTTTTTGTAACAATTTCTTATGATCAAAAATATTACTACCAAACTCATGCTCTATATCTTTGATGAGCTCAGTTTTTTTTTTCTTTATCTTGGAAGTTCCACCTTTTAAGAAAAAACACAAATTTTTTAGATATAGCTAGTATAAGAAAAGACCCAAATGAAAGGAAAAATGTTGCACCAATTAATGATGTAAAATTAGTTTAGTTATGATGTTCCACCTTGTATGTATGGTGGGCCCAAATCTTCGCACCATGAGGTCATAAAGCCTCCTATAAAATGTATCATTTGCTGCAAAAAATGTCATGGGATAATTAATAGTAAGAACCATTAAAATGAATCTAAAAGTGAGCACTCTAAAACTCTAACAAGCAATAGCAATGATGTTGGAAATCATTGAAAACTAAACGTTGAATATGAAAGAAGATTCCCACTTTTGGTTCTTTGTAGAAAAATTGGTTAGTATCTTCTACTGAAAGCATGATATTGTAATGTACTGAATGACACATCTCAATGGTACACACACTTCCACTATTTAGATCATACAATGCTAGTAGAAATATTTAGATCAAATTTGGAACTCATAGATCTAGTTCAAAAACATTAAAATGCAAAATAGACTTGTGCAGGGTTGTACCCTAGCATAATAGACTTGTTAAATATCAATAGAGGAAATCATGAACTCTAAATTACAAGTGATATAAATGTACATGTTTCTTTTGGTCTCCCATCAATGTACCTGCAATATTACCATTTGAGCAATCCAAATTAAAACCACCACAGGTACTAAATCAAATAATTCATAGCTCAAATTGAATTACTAAACTAGAGAATTACTGGTATAGACAAAAGGTCATTGATAATTTAGATGATCCTACCAAACCCCTAATAAAAAGGGATTATAGAATAATTAAACAACTTGTACAATATGACATACTGAATAAGGTCATGAGTCATCACTCCACATCAAAAGCCCTTGCATTCACCACTTCCTATCATGTTTACGTCTTGTAAGAAAATCCTTATTACAATATAAAAAATAATTATTTAAAGTACCCAGAATCTTAGGACATTTCAAAGGTATTGATTCATCATTGTCAATCAACAACGATGTCTACATAGCTCCCGTGCTAGAAACACAGGTAGCTCTAGGAAATGATGATGAATTATCACCAATACATGCACTATGATCTGCATCTAGTGGCGTACCAAATAGTGCATCTCCTACCACACAAAAAATAATACACCATGTGATGCACCCAAGATTAAAGTACAAATTATCAACTCATAATTAACACAAAACCAAATATAGAAAAATAGGGATTTACCAGCTAGACATCCCCTTGTTGCCGACATTGTAGTCAACAACCTCATATGAGTATTTGTCAACCTTGTAGGAGTCTCCTGCACTGGATGACCTTAACAGTACATTGTTAGCAAAGACATTCTAAAATAATAAAAGTAAGAGTTAAGAAGTTTTGAATGTTCGAAATAAAAAATTCTTTCTAACTTGTCAACTAAAAGATTATTTTACCAGTGACAGTCAGAGCTCTTCTACTACCAACCTCACTGTGTTGTCCTTGACCAGGTTGTGGATCAGTTGCCAAAAAATCCTGTATAACAAGAATTTAGTAGTTAAAGTTTCTTACAACTCTTTAAAAAAATTGCATCAATAAAGTATTTTTGCACATATTACATATTTTACTTGACAACATAAAAGATTATAAAATATAAATCTTTATTGAACTTTTGTTATAACTAAAGATTCATTACTACTTACTTCATAACGACGAGCTTGGGCTCTCAAATCTGATAGCCTCTTCATCATCTCCTTAGATTCCATATTTGCCTCATCCGAAATTTTCATTATTTCTAAAGTAAAGTTTTAAATTGTTTTCTTCAACATTTTTGTTGCATTGGGAGTTTCAAAAATATCCTCATCAGAAGGCATAGCTAGTGGTTCGGTACTTACTGATGTTGCTTTACCCTTATCTTGAACATCAAATTGTGAGAGGAACATCAGTAAAACTATCATAAAACTCAAAAACCATAAATAAAATAACGTAATAATATAACATTTTTCAACTATCTAATTTGTACAATTTCAATAAGGTTTACCCTCGCTGAAGAAGGGGTTGGAGTAGCATCCTGGTGGTCTCTATCATCTGTCAGATCCATATCGTCCTGTCACAAAGATTAAACATAAAAAATTTAGCTAACTGAAAGCAATAGACAACAAAAAAAAACTTATTAACAAAATGGTATATAGTACTTACAACCCTCATGATAGTAACTTTTTTTGTATCTATGTGATTTAAATGGTAATCTATTAGCAGTTCTTCCCCTACACTTATTGATTTAATTGCACAAACAAAAACTTCATTCCCCTCACATGCCTCAAATATGCAATTGGGTTGCTTAATAGTTGAGGACGGTCATGCACTATTTATAAAACCTGCAATATTACTTGTTGTTTTTTGTCTCCCATCAATGTACATAGCAAATCTTTTACTTTGATCATTTTCTTTTTGTTGTATATAATTAGCTAATAGTGCATACCTATGCATACTTTTTTTATATCGAACAATCCGCATCCAATCATTGTAATTGTAACATGGACTGACATACTTGAACAATTCGATAACTTTTTTGTAACATACCTTTATCCCATCCATGGAAAATAAGCCCACACCATGTAATGAGGATGGAGCAATGTGATATATCCTCTCATTAACACAAAAATTTGTATTAATTAGAGGTAGCTCATTAGGTACCCATTCTTTCTCAATGTGTGTACCAAAAGGGCACCTTGATGTCGCCTTTGGTCTCATCATCATAGGAACATGACCCCCCACTAGCAAGGAAAAATTGCATGCATTTATAAAAAAATTTCTAATCTTTTGACCTCTAGTTGATCTCCCTATTTTAGTCGTACTACATGTAGAGCTTTCATCTACCATTTCCTCATTTCCCTCATTCGATTTAGATAGATCTGACAAGTACCTATTTGGTGGGTCCTACAATCCATCAAATGGAAAGTGAAAGTGAAAAATATAAAATGTAGTAAGTTGAAAGTGATTATACAATTATATTTCTATATGAACCTTATTTGTCTATATATACATTATATGATTATATAATATATCTATTTATAACATATGCGCACAATGATAAACAAGAAGAATATAAGAAAATTATGTCTATTTATTGACTTATACCTGCTGATCCATGTTGCTATGAACGATCCATGCCAAAGGGGTCAAATTTCCTACATATGTTAATCATTTATCTTAAGTTAGCTAAACATTACATGATACACATAAACATGAAGAAATTTACCTTATATATGGAATGCAAAATTTTCAATAGAAGGAGTGACGATGTACCTATAGTCAATTCACTATTTGCAAAAAGGGTGATAATTAGACACAATATAAATATTGGTAATTATAAATAGCATATGTTGTAATCATTAGAAATGAACACAATAAATATGTAATCAAATTTCTTGCATATGTTAATCATTTACCTTAAGTTAGCTAAAAATTACATGATACACGTTTGCTACAAATAACTTAGAAGGCAACATGAACAATAGGCAACATCATAAACATAAACAAATTTTCCTTATATATGGAATGCAAGATTGTCAATAGAAGGGGTGATGATGTACCTATATTCAATTGACTATTTGCAAAAAGGGTGATAATAAGACACAACATAAATATTGGTAATTATAAATAATATATGTTGTAATCATTAGAAATGAGCACAATAAATATGTAATCAAATTTCTTGCACATGTTAATCATTTATCTTAAGTTAGCTAAAAATTACATGATACGTGTATGCTACAAAGAGCTTAGAAGACAACATGAACAATATGCAACATTGTAAACATGAACAAATTTACCTTATATATAGAATGCAAGATCGTCAATAGAAGGGGTGATGACATTTATAGTCATTGATTATCTTCATCATCATCATCATCATCATCATCATCATCATCATCGCCATCATCACCATCATCATCGCCATCATCACCATCATCATTGCCATCATCATCGCCATCATCACCATCATCATCACCATCATCACCATCACCATCATCATCATCATCACCATCATCATCATCGTCACCACCACCATCACCATCATTGTCATCACCATCATCTTGATCTTCATCATCTACTTCTTCATCATCTTCAATATCTTCTTCTTCCATGACATTATACTTTATTGACCTTCCTCTTGGATCATGTCTAACAACAAATGACCAACCTTATTTATGTGGAACCTCTAAGTAAAAAACTTGCTCACATTGGCTTAGAAGAACATAGGGCTTATCTCCAACTAGCTCAAACGACCTGTATTAATCATTGTAAATCCATCATCATGTTGAATAACCATTCTATCTAGATCATTTTGATTTAGTTGTAACTTGTCCCATTTGACAATGAATAGAACTACTTTGAAGGTGTTAAATTCAGACTCAATTGTATCATCCAAGATGCCATAGTATTGATTTTGAGATTGTTGAGGATGTATGTCATTTTTAGATGGTATATTGGTGACCTCAAAAACTGCAGTTATCCTAGAATCACAAGTTTTCTTTGTGTCATCCAACTTTTTTATGCAAAATTTGTGGCCATGATAGTACATAGCTTTGTGGTGCTTGACTTGCAATTTTTGAAGTTGTAAATTACTTGCATCATGAGTTGATACAAAACATAGGTTGAGTTATGATCATTAATAAATTTCTACATACCTCTCCACCTCTTAAACCCTTTACTAGATCAACTACCATCGGCATAACATTGAAATCTCCATTACGACGAGATTTTGTAACCAATGAAGCAACACCTTCTCATGTTACTGAGCAACCATTTTGTTGACATTGTTCAATCCATTTTGTCATCCAATCAAGATTGTTCGCAATATACAAATGTATTGCATCCCACTCTCAACCACCTATTTCAAAAAAAATACACCAATTATAAATAACTTATATTGAAGATTTATAAGAATTAATTAACTACAATACCATCTTAGATTTACCTCTCACTTTTCTCGATCTACCTTTTCCCATCAAGTACTCCCCTTCGAATTTGTTATTGGGATCCCAAATACGATCTACATGGATCTTTTCTGCAAACTTAGAAAGATATTCACTAATGTACACCATGGTTTGGTATACCATATATCCCTCTACCATAGAACTCTCAGGATGTGCTCTCTATTGAACCAAGCCTTTCAAAAATTTCAAGTGCCTCTCAACCATCCACATTGACTTGGTTGGTATAGGTCCACACAATTCAATCTCCTCAACTTCATGTATGAGGTAGTGTTCTTATGCATTGAAAATCCTTGGAGGTAGACACTTTTGCATTTCACACATTAGAAGAGGAATTTTTCTTTTCCAATATTTTATATCTTCTTTATTGATTTCTTTAAATGATAACCACCTCATGTATTTTCCAAGATCATATATAACCTATTTGACATTGTTGGTGGGAGAGATAGAGGTAGAACATAGTGTAATATTTGTAAAATGATCTTGTCAGTATTTTATAAAAGAATGCAATTAAAACTACATGTAGTATATAAATATATAGTGAATACAAAATAACATGAATTACCTTAATAAATTTATGCCAATCGTGTGTTTTCAACCCTAGCCCAAATTCACTTTTCTTTGATATGAGATTGTTTATGTTTATAGAAAATCTTGTGGGAAATCATATATTTTTATGACTTCTTTTATAGCATTGCTCTACTGCTCTGACAATAACCAACTAAGGGCACTTGTATCAATCTAGTCTCCATTTTTATTTGATCGAATGCCAATTTTCATTGCATGGTTGGATTCTTCAATGTCACTACAAGTTTTGACAATTTGGTCTTTGTCACACCTTCCATCCAAGATTTTTCATAATGTCTCTATTACATTCTTTCCAATATGCATAGGATCAAACAAATGCATAATTGGGAGTTTCTCATAGTACACCAACCTAGTAAATTTTGTAGGATAAATTTTTAGTCCTTTTGAAAGTTGGTCATTGATGCCTTGATGACCTTCACAAGCATCAATCACATCATCAGTAAACAAAACACAATATCGAAATATAAATTTGAAACAAAAACCATTAGATGGAATGACATTACCTTGACAATTTGTTTTATTATAAGCCAACTTCCATAGGTGAGGTGTCATTTTCTGTGGCTTTGATGTAGTCTCTTCTTTCCCATTGAAAAGATGGTTTTCAGTAATTTGGTACTTATGATTTTTGTGTAGCAAGTGTCTATTCTCATCAAACACCTATTTTCTTAAACTTTTTGAATGACAAGATTTCATCTTTGGACCACAAATTGGACATACAAATTTTTCCTTTATCTGAAGACCTACAAGATCATGTATAATTTGATTAAATGTGTTAACTTTGACATACCAAAAAAGAGGTGTTAAGAAGAGAACATACCACAAAAATGTGTTAGCCCAGGGGAATCATGTATTGTCCATACAAGCATTGGATTGCATGAAATTGTCTTTGTCCTATTGGTCTATAGATTTCATACATAGTAACCCCATTCTATAACACCATCAACTTGTCGATAAGGGGTTCAATATATACATTGATATCTTTAACTTGGTACTTACCTAGTTGAATGAATAAAAACATTACATAATTATTATGACCATTTTGATGAATTAGTAATAATAAATTAATTTAGATTACCACTAAATCAAAAAGTACCTAGAACAATCAGTGTCAACATTATGTGCTCTCTCTTTATGGAAAATGAAGGAGGTATGCTATTGTTGATAAAAAAAATAGGCCACACTGAGTAAGTAGGTCTCATCTCTCCAAAAGGATTGACACTATCTACTACCAACGAAAGCTTGAGATTATGAGGTTCTTCTTTAAAGTTTGGCCATTTTTCCTCTATTTCCTTAAATGCCAAACCATCTACAGGCATTCTCATAATGTCATATTGACTTCTATTGTGTGCATAGTAATCCATAAATTATGCCAAGCTATTGCACCTAAATAATCATTGTAGACATGGAATAATGGGAATATGCCAAAGAACCTTGCAAGGCACCTATTTTGTTAATCGATTTGATTGATATCTACTAATATGACAAATAGGGCATTGTGTTTCAAATTCATGTTGTTTGTGATATATAATATGATCATTTGGAAATGCATGTATTGTATGATACTCCATTCCAATATCTTTCATGATGGTAGATAATTCTCAGTATGAGTGAGGTAGAATGTTTGATGGTGGTAAAAAAAACCCACCTATCAACCTACAACCAAAAAAATAATTTTTTAATTTAAATAATATTAATTGCTACACAGACCCAATGTTAATTGTAAGGGAACTACAAGTAAAATAATGAAAGAAGATGGCATAACTTAACATACGTGTCATTTCTACGTTGGATAAACCATTCATAACCTTAAAGTTCACCAACAACAATACAACGGCAAGAAGAGTTGTTTTGGAGTCTTCATATAGGGACTCGTGTGCCTTCTCAAGTATAGGTACATCAAGCTCTATGTCAACATCATCATCATCATCATCTTGATCATCACAATCATCTTGATCATCATGATCTTCATCATCATGGTATTCTTCCATGGTATCATTACCTTCTACTTCAATATTCACAACTCCATGTTCCCTCATTTGGAAATCCACATTCTCTGAATTGTCATGGTCCATAGCATGAAACTTAGGGATGTTGATCTATATGAAAATGATGACCTTATATTAACCATGACCATGATGTAATCATCAAATCATGTCTTATGTAATTTATAAACTATTAAAATACATACCAATGGACAATATTTGTTTCCCCCTTCAATGTGACCATGGTGCGTACAATGTTGCTCAACTATTGTGATCAGATATCTTCGAGTCTTTAAGCCCTTATAAATTTTGCAACGACAATAACATTTTCCATCACCTTTTCTTTTTAAGTTAGACCACAGTATAACAATTTTCTCCCTATTTTATTGTGCATTGATATCGTCAGACATGGTATTTCTTGAATGGAATGACTCGTTGGTGGAAGAAGGATGATTTGTTTGCAACCTGCAAATGGAGTAGTAAGAGGATGACACATATAGAAATGAATACTAAAGAGAGACAGATAGAAAGAGGTATAGATAGAGAGATATATTGATAAAGAGGTAAAGAAATATAAAAAATGAAAAGAAAAAAATACTTAGTTGACCTTCTATAACTCAGAGGACCAAATCTTGGTTGATTAGTTTAACATAGATTGATGAACATAAAATTCATAATAAAAATCTTTTTTTTTTCACACTTGTTCAAACCATATAATGAATGACAAAAAATGAATTGTATATGAATCACTCCAAATCCTTAGCTTTTAATACGCTTCATAGATGAGATTGCATTATATGGTTTGAACAAGATGTGGAAAAAAATGAAATGAAAGAGTCACTCCAAATCCTTAGCTTTTAATATGCTTCATAGATGAGATTGATCATGACTTTGTTGATGATTTGGAGTGATAAGGATACAAATAGAGTGTAGTTGTTTTGTAAGCTCGTTGATCTAATAAAGTAACTTTTCCCTTTCACATAAAGTACTCTTGTTAGAAAACCCTAATTCTTTGAATTCATGCAAATAGAAATGCATATGTGATGCCTTAGCAAGGAGTACTTCACATGACTCAAAACATTCTTTATACTACTCCAATTTCTTATCTGACGATTAACTGATAAATCTTTTGTTATTGGACACTTGTATAGAGGACAAAGAACCAATGGATATCTGATGGAGTTTTCTAAGAGCAATGCCAAGGATGATCTAGTTGCAACTAGAAAGAAAATGTCAGTTCAAGATGATTTCTTTGTTGAACTGGATAAGAAAATTGCAAAATTGAAAGTAATAGAGGATGAGTCAAATGCACCAAGATACACTATGCCCTCATGTGAAATGTTGGAATGATTTGGGACCCTCGACACCGACTTGCTAGAATGCTTTGGAACCCTCAGCACCGACTTGAGCTCAAATGAAATGTGATTTTTGCCCCCTTTTTTTTGTTTCATGTTGTTGTGTGTGTTGCAATTGAGACCAAAATAATTGGTTGCAATTGCAACCAACACGGACATGTTATTAAAAAAAAACAAAAGTTTTCTTTATAAATCGACCAACCAACCCATTTAAAAGACTTGGTAAAAAACTTTGGTTGAAATTTAGGGTTAAATGCACTAGTGTTTGGGCCAAACATATGGAATGAAGCCTCGACCTTGTTCAAGTATCTAGAATGGTGACACATTTCCTTCTAACCTATACCACTTGCAGTGGATAGTACATACATGTCTTTTTCATTGTTAGTGGCATTGCCTCTTCCATCAACTTCACACGCATAACAACTTTTTTGGCATGAACTTGCATTTATGTTAAAGATTTGTGAATATTTAATAATTTTAAAAAAATTAACTAGAAGTTGGATGAACAAATATGTAGGGAGTCGAGACAATTTGTAAGCCACTTAGCTTATTTATAGGTAATTGAGCTAGTTCTTTCCTCATTGCTCATCTTGTTTTTGGTAGTTAATAGTTTGATAATAGGTATATACTTTTAGTTCTTATTCAATTATGATCTAGTTTACTTGGTGGTAGTCTGGTAGAGTGGTAGGCCTTACTTTGTAGTCAAGATGACCACTCCAATTTTCCTGACATGCAAATTGGAAGAGGAAAAAAAGGCCTTTTTAGGTGAAGTCCTTAATGAAAACCTCTTGTCAATCTACAATTGCTGCAGTAGCAGAGCAAAAAATATGATAAGTAATGTTTTACATTTTGTGTGTGTTTTAAATTTAAATGTTTTCAATAATGTCCTACATGTGGTGGCATACCTAGAGTAGCAGTTCGATGAGCTCTCCAGATATAGCCACCTAAGACCGGGTGTAAATTCTTTACATTAGAATAGTTTTAATGATTGTCAGATTCCAATAATAGGTAGTAGGCAGTTTTGGATTCTTATCCTTTTCTTGGATAGAAGACGGAAAAAAAACATGTGGCCTACTGCATGATTGTTAGATTCCAATAATAGGTAGTAGGTGGTTTTCGGATTCTTATCCTTTTCTTGGGTTAGAAGACGAAAAAATGTTTCTCATCCTTTTATTAGAAAAGGAGAGTCAGTTTTAAATAAGCCATTCGGCTATGTAAGAGATTCATTCGAATTGGAGTAAGATAGAAAGTTGCAATTTTAGTGTTTTGGAAGATTCGACTTTGGAAAGAAAAGAATGCATTTTGGTTTTATTGTGCAAGTTTCAGTGGTTTGAGAGTTGGTACAGATTTTCATTGGAAACAAATTTCAGTTTTCTTGTGGTGTTCTTTTGTGTTTTGCAGCAGAGAATACGAAGATTCAAATTTTTATATATATCCTGGTGTCAACATGGTGTTTCTTGAAGAACCATTTTTTATGAATGTCTAGTGTTAAATCCTGTATCTATCAATTCATGCAATCAAATGATTAGAAAGGATATAGATAATCAACTATTGAGTTTGGCGGCAGTTCGATCTTGGGTGATGTACGTGCCCCTTGAAGTAACTCAATTGAGTGATTATTCCTCCTAAGCTTTCCAAGGTGTGGCTCTGCATCATTTTTGGTATCAGAGCCTGGCATCATAATGGAAGAAGAAGAAGCAAAAAGACAAAGCTATAGCCAAAGACATTCTATACTTCGAACAAAAAGCAAGTGCAAGAATAAGGTATGCAAAGTTATAGTTGACAGTGGTTCCTTTGAAAATATAATCTCAGTAGAAATGGTTGAGAAACTGAATCTTCCAAGAGTACCTCATGATTTACCTTACAGAGCTTATGGGTTAGGAGATGAACAGTGGATTGATGTCTTCGAAAAGTCATATGTTTCTTTTAACATTGGACCATATTTTGATACCATTGAATGTGATATTATGCCTTTAAAAGATTGTCACTTGATTTTGGGAAGAGCATGGAAATATGATAGGTCAACCATATATGATTGTAGAGAGAACACATATACCATCAACAAGAATGGGAAGAAGATGGTTTTGCTTCCATTGAAGGATGATGAAACATGGAAAGAATCAAGAAGTATAGGTCTTATTGATAGGATAGCATTTCCAATGCATGATGAAGTGAAAGAGGAAGTGAAAGAAGTTTTGGTAGAGGCAAATGAAACTACAGAGAAGGTAGCCATAAAGAGTGCAGATGTATGTGAAGTTGGTACAGAAATCTCAACAATGATAGATGTGAGTTGTCCTTTGGAAGGGAAAGAACATGAAGAGCAAAAAGAAGATAAATTGCAGCAAGAAGTAGTGCAGCAAGTAAATGTTGATGAGAAGAATAAAGAGGAAAGTCCTATGGGATTTGAGTGTGATAAAGTTATGGTTGGAATAGTAATGTGTCCTTTGAAAATAGAGATGAGTACAATGCTGAAAGGTACTCCTATGAAAGAGAGTTTGGAGGAAAATAATGAAGCCTTCAAAATGCATGGTGTAGTGAAATGTCAAGAGCAATGGCATGAGGATGGAGATAAAGATTGTGTAGTAGAAAGTTCTGAAGAAGAATCTGATTTATGGGAACAGTTTACAGCCATCATGGGAGAATGGAAAAGGAATGGTGGTAGTACGAAGACTCAGCATGAAGAAGTTTCCAAAGAAGAGGTATCAGATGATGTTATGGACAAAGAAGATGAGGCTAAATATATTTATGACAGGGCAACAAATTATTTTCGGGACATAAAATTCAGAATAAAAATTCATGTGTATGCAACAATAATAAAAATTCAGAATGTGATGAAGTTACAAGTCTATGTAGCAACCATACAAATTCAGAATATAATGAAGTGGATGCATAGTGAGCAGCAAATAATTTTTATCTTACCAGTGGAAAACAAACCAAAGGTAAAGATGAAGGAGAAAGAGAAAATTCAAATGATACAAGTTCAAGAAATGCCAAGTTTTCTAATGGAGGAAAAGTACAAACCAAAAGTCAAGATGAAGGGATCCATATGTTTTTCTAATGCTTTGTTTTGTAGGTGTTTCCAAGGGACTTGGAAACTTTTGAAATTTGGGAGTATGCTGTAGTAGTAGAGCGGAAAATATGATAAGTAATGTTTTACATTTTGTGTGTGTTTTAAATTTAAATGTTTTCAATAATGTCTTACATGTGGTGGCATACCTAGAGTAGCAGTTCGATGAGCTCTCCAGATATAGCCACCTAGGACCGGGTGTAAATTCTTTAAATTAGAATAGTTTTAATGATTGTCAGATTCCAATAATAGGTAGTAGGAAGTTTCGGATTCTTATCCCTTTCTTGGATAGAAGACAAAAAAAAACATGTGGCCTACTACATGATTGTTAGATTCCAATAATAGGTAGTAGGCGATTTTCGGATTCTTATCCTTTTCTTGGGGTAGAAAACGAAAAAATGTTTCTCATCCTTTTATTAGAAAAGGAGAGTCAGTTTTAAATAAGCCATTCGGCTATGTAAGAGATTCATTCGAATTGGAGTAAGATAGAAAGTTGCAATTTTAGTGTTTTGGAAGATTCGACTTTGGAAAGAAAAGAATGCATTTTGGTTTTATTGTGCAAGTTTCAGTGGTTTGAGAGTTGGTACGAATTTTCATTGGAAACAAATTTCAGTTTTCTTGTGGTGTTCTTCTGTGTTTTGTAGCAGAGAATATGAAGATTCAAATTTTTATATATATCCTGGTGTCAACATGGTGTTTCTTGAAGAACCATTTTTTACGAATGTCTAGTGTTAAATCCAGTATCTATCAATTCATGAAATCAAATGATTAGAAAGGATATAGATAATCAACTATTGAGTTTGGCGGTAGTTCGATCTTGGGTGATGTACATGCCCCTTGAAGTAACTCAGTTGAGTGATTATTCCTCCTGAGCTTTCCAAGGTGTGGCTCTGCATCAACAATGAGGTTGTTCTTGCTACAACTACTACTGTTAACTTCATTATTTATGCTATGAAAATGGTTCTAGGGCATTAGTTTTTGGAGAATGAAAATAGGTATCATGTCAACACTAACATCACATCCCATTTTCTAACCTTTCTTCTTAACCTCAGAGAAGTAAGGGTTGACATTTTGTTGCTCCTTAGGAAGACTTTTAAAGAAGAATACTTGGGCGATGACATTGATATTCTTGCTCATGTAGAATTAGGGGTGGGGATCCCTTGGGTGGGTGAAATCCATAAGCTTTTCGAACTTGGCTAGAATGTGGCCCTGTAACCATTTATGTTGGGCTTGACTGCTAGGCAGTTGAAGCACCATAAGAAATGGGCACAAATTGACTTGGATTTTCTCTGAAAATGGTATAACCTAGACAAAGTGGCACATGACAACCTATGGCTAGAAGAATTCACAACCTTAGTATGGTCTTGTGCTTTCTAAAATGACTAGTACAGTAGTACTAGGGTTTTCCCTTGAAGTCTGGTTTCACTTTCCATTTTGTTTTATCAAATTAAAGTCATTGTTTATGCCTCCAAACTCTCTAGACTCTACTTTAGATTGTAATTTTCAAGTGACAATGTATATCAATGAAATTTCTAGAGTTCTGTATAAAATTATATTTCATTGTTATACTTATGCAATATTTTTTCTTTTTCCAATTTTTCTATTAAATTGTTAAGAAACAAAATATTTTTTTTTGAAAAAATAGGGGTAAAAACTTTATTGAAACTTAGAACAGCTGAGTACAAAACAACAAAGGGCCAAAGCCCCAGAAACTACTAGAGATTACAGAAAGATCAAGAATGAGAACTTCATTCCCCAAAACCATTTTCATCTTCAACAAGAATCCTCTCCAAATCCTGACATAGCTCATAAGGCAACTGCTCCCACTCATCAATCCTTCGGCCATCAATATCTTCTGATGCCCATTTAGCCAAACAATCAGCTGCGTTATTTCATTCCCTGGGAATATGGGTAAAAGACACCAAATCCATTACAGAGCTAACTTGTAATATCTGTTGCACTAACATAGATAGTTGCCAACTAACTTTAGACATCTTCCTCTAAAGGAGAAAATTAACTAGTACTTGAGAGTCAGCTTCACAAATCACCTTTCTCCACCCTAGGGCATAAGCTCGCTTCAAAGCATATAGGATAGCCAAGCCTTCCATCCTATTAATAGTCTGCACGCCCTCATTAGCCGAGAAGATAAAGACCACAGATTCAGAAGAATCCCTACCAATCCCACCGATCCCAGCTAGAAGATTACCCCTAGAAGAACCATCTGTGTTAATTTTTAGAAAGCTGGTAGGAGGGGGGAGCCATTTCCCCATCCTTTGAACTCTATGTTTCACATGCCTACTTCTCCTGACACAAGTTAAGGCTAGAGATATCCCCTTTATACCAAACCTATTAACTATCTCTGCATCGCCTTTCTCCAGTGGAAAAATAATCTCACTCTTAGCTTTTATAGTTTCCTATACCATTCCCATAATTCTAGTCCAGACCTATTGAATCTCCAAATGTTCACCCTGAAAGATTCTATGATTCCTTTCCAACCAAACTTGCCATAGCAAAAAGATAGGGCCAGAATACCAAACATCCTGCAAGAAGGGAGCCGAGGAAGGGGGCCTTCCCAATCTCATCCAAAGCTCAGCCAAGGAGGATGCATGAAAGCACTAACTCTTCTAGACATCCCACCAGAAGTGCCATAATTGCAGTGTGAATGGGCAACTAAAGAATAAGTGTGGAGAATCTTCCTCCCCCCCACCACATAGAACACACCTTGAAGGGCCAACAAAACCCCTCTTTTGAATATTGTCCCAAGTCAAGCATCTATTCCAAGCCAAAGTCCAAGAAAAGAAATTACATTTTGGCCAAGAGAAATTATTCTAGACTTTCTTCCACCAATGGACTTCCCCCCTAGCAAATTGCTAGGAGAGTAGCACCTAATAACCAGGAGACACAGTGTATGTATCTTTGGGATTAGGGGACTAGGCCAACACATCACTATCCATAAGGGCGCTACAACTACGACCTGAAAGAATGTTATGAAGCTCAACACACTCAGCCTCCAACCCAAAAATAGGCCACTCCCTTGAAGTCTTCCAGCTTGCTTCCACCACCTTCCCTTGAAGGAAAAATGACTTAAAGTCACACACCCTAGTCCAACCAGCTTCACAAAACCTCTGTGCCAATATACTTAGGTGAGGATATTGGGAAACTATGGGGGGGTAGCCATCCCAAGAATCATGCCAGGACTGTGCCTCTGTCCCACTCTTACAAATCCAGAAGAGACCACCCTTAATAAGCCCAGCCTCCTTCTTGGGAGTATTCCAAATCGTCGAGCCTTTCCCTGCCAAGCTATATCAAGGGATATCTCCTTGGGGGATCCCAAAAAGGTACTTGTGAGACAAGATCCTAGCCCACACCCGATCTTGTTTCACACACCATCGCCAATACAATTTAGCTGCCAGAGCAGTACCAGAAAGAAATGATTGTCGTAATCCAAGACCACCAAATCTTTTAGGACTACAAACAGTCTCCCACTTAATAAGGCTCCACTTAGTAGATGAAAAATTACTAGCCCATAAAAACTGTCTGGCTAAGGAATCAAGGCTCTTAGAAAAGCTCACTAACACCACCTGAATCAAACACCTATAAAGAGGAAGAGCCTACACCACAGATTGAAGTAACTGGACCCGACTAGCAAAGGACAACTAGCGATGAGTCCAGCGGTTCACTTTGACATTGAACTTATCCAGAATAACCTGCCAAGAATCCCTAGATTGCCTGCCAGTAGAGATGGGGATCCCAAGGTAAAGCAAAGGAAGGCTTCCAATTTGGAACTTGAGTATATGGGCAATTCTTTGTTGAATTGAAGGTGGAATGTTGAAGAAAAAAATTGAAGACTTTCCCTCATTAATTAACTGACAAGAAGTAGCAAGGTAGACATCCAACACTCTGCACATGTTAGAGGCCTCCCTAATAGTAGCCAAACCCATCAAAGCTATATCATCGACAAACTGTAGGTGAGACTAAACAAGAATACCCCCTCCCTACTGCTAGCCCTGAATAAAGCCTTCTACAACATTCCTTTTAATCAACCTTTCCAAACCTTCCACCAAAAGAAGAAATAGGTAAGGAGAAAGAGGGTCACCCTACTGCAAACCTCGAGAGGCCCCAAAGAGGTTAGAATGCTCCCCATTAATTAAAACTAAGAAGGAATTTGAAACCACACAGCTCATAACCTAACAAATCCATTCCTCCTCAAAACCAAAGCCACGCAAAACCTTCTGAAGGAAGGACCAACGAACTCTGTCATACGCCTTGGCCATATCCAGTTTGATGAACATAGCCTTGGCTTTGGAACTAGCCATGGAATGGATAGTCTCAGTAGCCACCACCACCCCATCCAAAATTTGATGACCTTCCACAAATCCACTTTTCTCTTCGGAGATTAGCATTGTAAGCCACTTTTTAAACCTTTCAGCAATCAATTTAGATATACTTTTATAAGTTATGTTGCAAAGAGAAATAGGGCAAAATTGACTTAACCAGTCAACCCCCTCCCCCTTGGGAATGACTGCCAAGAAGGTAGAGTTCAGGGCCTAGAGCATTTTCTTATTCTTCTAGGATTTTTGAACAACTACCAATAAATCAAACTTGATAATGTCTGAAAATTCATGGAAGAACTCAATTGGGAAACCGTGTGGACCAGGAGCCTTACCTTTTTTCATTTGGAAAACAATTTTTTCTAACTCCTCCAAAGTTATGACACTCATAAGATGTTGTTTCATTTCCAAAGAAACCAAAGAAGGAATACAGGAAAGGACCTAGGCCTCTGCAACAGAGTCTCCCCATGCATCCTCTCTAAATAAAGAAGCAAAATACTGCAACGCTTCATTAGCGATACCCTGAGTAAAGGAAATAACCTCCCCCCTATTAGTCACCAAAGATGAGATAGCATTACCATGTTGTCTGGCTTTCATCGAATTGAAAAAGAAGGCAGTGTTCTTGTCTCCCTCTTGAAGCCACTCAATCTGAGCTTTCTGTTTCCAAAAGATTTCCTCTCTTAGCTCCCATTCTTCCAATGCTTTTAAAGCTCTGGCTTCTTCCCGCAAAAAATACTCAGACAATCCCTCCTCCCTAATCAATTTGGTAATACCATTCAACTCCACTTGAGCTTTATGTTTTGCTTGGTAAATGTTTTTGAAGCGTTGTGAATTCCACCGTTTGAGCTAGTACTTAACATACTAGAGAAGCTTAGCAAAAACATACATTACTATACCAAAAGCCAGCCTACCAACCTGCTACCATTCGGCAACACAACCAAAGAGGTCTGGGTCATGAAGCCACATAAGCTGGAACTTAAAAGGCAGCTTCTGAGGCAAGCAAGATAAAGAAATGACAAGCTTTATTGTCCAATGATCTGAGCCTCTCCAATCTAATATCTCAGAACTGGAAGACCACAATCCACCCACCCAAAAATAGGAAACCATGAAGCGGTCTAAGCATTCAACAATGCACCTATCACCCTCCCTTCTATTATTCCAAGTGAAGCAACCATTGTTAGGCTTGATATCCACAAGATTGAGTGCTAAGATATTATCTCAGAGCAAGAAAGAAGATGGATCTAGTCTTGTATTACCTCCTCATTTTTCTGTGAGATCAAGAATAGCATTAAAGTCCCCAACAATAATCCATGGCAAGTAAGGAAATAAACTACAAACCAAAAAAATATTATTCTAGACAAGGAGCTTACCTTGGAAGTCAATAGGAGCGTAGACATTAGAAAAAAGGATAGATTCCCCTGACTCAGTGCACAAAGCAACCAAGGATAAGGAGGACTTAAAGGAAATCTAGGACACAGGATGGATCTTTCATGGGTTCTAGAGACATGCCACACCCCCCAAAGATCCCTGAGCTCCAATACACTGACATAGACCATTCCTCCATAGCTTAGATGCAATACTCATCATGCATTCCACAAAAACCTTAGTCTCTTGAAGGAAGAGAACATCAGGATAATGACTCCTAACTAATTCTCAAACAACCTTTGTCTAGGGCCGCTATTCAAGCCCCTTACATTCCATGAAATAACTATCATTTCAAAGGAGTCGAAAAGTGGGAATCCAAGGTCTTCACAGAACCTAACTCCACCAATGCCTCCCCTATCATCTTAATCTTCTCTAGGTCCTTCTTTCATCCCGCCTTAAAATTTTTCTCTGAGACCCCCTTCTTACCATCTTTTTGAAGAATGCCCAGATGAGGAGAAGATTTACCTTGCTTATCCGAATCTGGAGCTACATTCTGTGCAGGAATAGAAATGTTCTCTACCCCCTGTCCAAATTCAACATTTGGCTCTAATATCATCTAAACCCCTGTTTACCCATCTGTGACCATAGGCATGATAGGCTCCACATGAGAATCCGTAGGAGGAATGGACGAAGTAGTCTCCATTCTAGAATCCCTTGCATGTTGATCCTCAATAATTAATCCAGGATTAACTTCTGGCTGACCCAATTCATCCAAGATCTCAAACTTGTTAAAGGTATCTTCTTCCTATCGCTCCCTTAGAGTTCGCTTCTGGCCTCTATTCTGATTTTGAGCCTTAACCTGAACAAATTCCTCAACATCCTTGCCCTCCCCAACAACAGGCTTCTTCCCTTTGTCTGCACCAGGAATATCACAAGGAGGAGGAAAAATTTGTTGTTCCACTGACTTGGCCTTTGGGCATCTTCTCAAAAGATGGCCATATTCATGAAAAAGGTGACATCGAAAAGGAAGCCTGTCTCATAATCTAGTTGTTGCACCCAAGAATGTGAGCTCGCATACATCTCCACCGCATCAGGCAATGGTCTACTCAAATCAAGTTCCACACAAATTCAAGCAAAAGTCATAACTTTCTTACCCAAGGTTTGTGTTGAAGGACCCACCGGTTTCCCAAGCATCGATGCAAGCATATGGAGAACATCCTCGCGACAGTATTCTATAGGAAATTTGGGTAACCGAACCCATACTGGAACCCAATTTGGAAGCTCCTTAGAAGGATTAAAGCCTACATGCCATGGTTTGATGAATAGCCCTACTTGGTTATAAAAATAGGGTCCACCCTCAAAAACCCTATTTCGATCAGCCATACAAAGAAAAGGTACCATGAAAAAATTGTTTGCTAGCAGCGTAACCTCCATTTTGACTTCTGGTTCCCACACTTTCTGAGCCCAATTCTCCAGAAATTTGAGAGAAACTCTTAAACCCAGGAACTTGCAATACAACAAATGTTTAGAGTAATATTCAACATCTTCAGCAATCATTTCAAAGGGAATTACCAGTTTGGGTCTATCTTTGCATCTTTCGAGACATTCGTTAATCTTCGTGATTCGAGATCCCACAGGCGAGCCTAGATCTATAGCCCCTGTATTCTAAGAGAAGAGGGCACTTTCAAAAACCCTTTCTTTCTGACCCAACATATTCATACCCACCATTTCTTAAAATTTTGTACCAAGCACCGCCCTAGAGGGCTCTCCCTTGGCCATTAACCTACCCAGCCTTGGACAACCCACAGCAACGGGATCCCTCCGAGCCTAGCACAACCCCAACCTGTCACAATAGCACTACGATCAGATCGCAAAAGTTGCACAGATCCATAGGCAGAAAAGGTGAGAACAAAGGTGTCAAACACAGATGCAATACCCCCTCACGTATACACAGACCAAAAAAATGGTCTCAGCACAGAACGATGACCAGAAAAGGATAATTAGAATCGTCGACAGTAGAAAAATGACTCCCCCCCCCTGCCACACACTCGATCAACCACCCCCCACCTACGCAGTCGTAGTCACAACAAAAAGGAGCTAGGGCACAACTGGCCTAGCTTGGCGACGAGTTGCAGATGCCATCCATCCTCCAGAGAAAAAGTTAAGGTCCTTTCATTCACATCATAGGTGGCATTTTTCAGTGATGTTATAATATTCATAAACAAAATATAACATTCAACATTGAATTTAAATTATTGGGGTTTCACATTTAACAATTAATTTAATTGATAGGTTTTTTTACAATCAGATTTAACTCTCCATTGGATAGGTTTATTTTACAATCGAATTTAAAGTATCATTGAAAAACTATTTCATTTTTAAAATTAAAAATATTCTAATATATTTAAGAACTATGTTACTAATATTATAAAGTTAAAAAGTCATGTTGCGATGACCATTGGATGAACAAAGATAAATGACTTTAGATGATTTTTGGGCCAAATTCAACAAAAACCAACTAGCTTTTCCAAAAGCCTCGGAAAGAAGACACATGGAAAACATGATCAAGTGTGAAATCACTATGCACATAGTAGCATTGTTTGATCAAGTTAGATCAAGAACCAGAGATGCTTTTCAGACAAATGCAAGGCATGCTCAACCAGTTTTATAAATCCAACCAAGGAAAAACACGTGTCATCTCTAGTCTATAATAACTAATAAATATGCTATATAAGAATGCTCAACTATTCATACTGTAATCACTTTTTAATTAAAAGTTTAATTTTAATTAAAACTTTAAGTATGCTATATGAATTAGAATAATTTAACTATACTATATTAGGTCCTTAAAATTAATTATATTTTAAGCATCTTCAAAAGCATAAAATAAGATAAACATTTTAAATGTAAATGGTTTAGTTTGAAATTCAATGCACATTGCACAAATGCACAAGTGTTAATAGAATCTTTTATTATTATAATATAATAATAATTAATATTGTAATTATAATTTAATATGATGATGCAAGTGTTAATATAATAAAGGAGATACCAGCACTACTGTTGGATGAGCAAGGATCAATGGCTCGAGATGTATTTCGTGTTGATTTGGGTAGCACTCAACTCATTTTCTCAAATCACTCTAGATAGAAGACATGTGGCATACACGTAATACTAGTGACTATTTGATAATCATTTTTAAATGGACGGTGGATATCATATTGATACGTGAGACATGGAATCAAGCTAACGACCATTCGATCAACAAAGATCAAATGGCCCTAGTCATATTTTGGGTCAATTTCAACTAGAGTAGTCTTGCTTTCTCAAATAATGTGAAAAGAAGACATGTGCCATACAAAAATTAGGTAAAAAAGAAGGCATGTGGCATTGACATAGACCATGGTGTGGTAACAGGACATGTAAAAATCAATGGCTAACACTATTGTAGCATCAAAGATCGACGACTTGAGATTTATTTCTGGCCAAATTTGGTTACCTTCAATTTTGTTTCAAAATTTCCCCTTAAAAGAAGTCTTCATAAATTAGTGATAACTATTAGAGTTAATCCTAAATTATGCTATAATGTCATATGTTTACGGTTGCACAAATAATTATAATAACAACTATCTACTATACAATGTACCTTAGAATTAATATCAAACACATGCTCGAGTAGTTTTCTTTTGTGCATATCGTAAGGTTTAATTTTCATTATTCAAACTTAGATTTTTGTTCTACACACAAATTACCAATCCAAGGACCGAGATTTAGTAAAAGTAGTGGAGTTGTGAGTAGCAGAAACCTAGTCTTCTTTGACAACTCACAATGTCACAAAAAATAGTTATCAATTACAATTTCAACTTTCTATGTAAGAACTAAGATCCTAATTCTTGAACACATTTTTTATTGATCATTTAGTAACTAGTATTGACTATACAATTTAGGGTTAAATTTCCAATTTATCATGCATTATAAGCCTAAATTGTTTACTTTTTAGTGGCTAGGTAACTTGAAAAGTTAAAAATTATAGATATAATTTAGGGTTTAAATGTTATTCGTGTCTATAAATTGTAATTTTTGTTTGTGTATAGTTCTATAATTTTTTCAATGATGAAAAAAACATACAAAAGGAGTGGTACTAGCAGTGGAATTGCAACCCAAAAGAAAATATAGGGGACCCAAAAACTAGTTTTTGACATGCACAAACTTGTTAAAATGTCAGGTTTTACTGATGAATTCCATGATATTTTGGATCCTATTATCTATAGAAGGAGTATTAAGGCAATTAGATATGAAATTGAAGATAAGTGGAATGATGCACGAAAAGAATCAAAATATATTAAATTAAACACCATGATAGGGACCATTGTAAACAAAGTTGCAACATGGATTGGTGGAATTGCCCACTTGGGGTTCCCTCAAGTATTCCCTTGTCTAGAATTTGCAATAGTTTGTACTAAAAACTATGATGGAAAAAAAAATCCAATTGTGAATCAAAACACACAGGAGGTAATTTTGTCTATCATGCAGAGTGAATTTGGTAAACTATTGGACCTAGGGTTTGAAGAACAAAACCCAACCCACAATGACCTAGAAAAACTAGTAGAAACATATGACAAGTTAGGTTCAGATAAAAAAACATTTTTATATTAGAGGGTTAGTAGACCCATTCAATCTACCTCATGATTATAAACCTCCTTATGAATTTGATATTTTTTTGTAGTGGGTTCAGGATACTATATCTCAACTATCAATGTGTTTAGGTTTGGAAAGTAATGAGAAAGTGGGTGTCAGTGTTCTAGAAATGATTTACAATATTCATTGTCTAAAATAACCTATAAGATATAATTATATTGGGCACATTGTACATCACACGAATGAACAATTATTAATGATTAAAAGAGGGGTAGACCCACTATCATAGAAGACATTTAGATACACGACCTACTTGTGCTATCTTCTATTATCAAAGCATCGTCAATTTTTTGAAACAAACAAGCTTCAGCTTAATTTTGGTAAAGCAATATTTGAATGGAAAACTGTGATTAGGATGGGTGATCCTCGAGGGAACTACAATCACTTTGTAGACTTCTTTTTGGCACCACTTTATCATAAAATTATAGGCACTTCAATGCCTAGATTGCCTATGTCTTGTAAATGATTAATTCAACTAGGAAGTCAAATTCAAATGGCTAACTAGTACTTTATGGAAGAGTAAATTATTTTAATATTTTATGGTTCAGTTGTAGAACCCTACAAACTTCCTATACATGTAATAGAGAGGGTATTTGCATTGGAATATGTACAATAGATGGAATGCATAGGTGTGTTGTTTCATGCTCAAAAAAAGAAAACCATTTTCCCTTCCTTGCCTATCATATGTGAAGGGATCACATTTGAGAGGAGAGCATTCAATGTGGTACAAGAATTGTTTGTAGTTTTTAAATTTGATGTTGCCAGGCATTGGCAATATGACCCACTAAACATAATTGGTACAAATCTTGTACAAAATGGGAACTCTGCAAGAAAATGTTGACATGAGAGTGTGCCATTGGTTGAAAGATTTAAAAATATGGAATCATGGGAAGAGATCAAAATAGAAATGGAAAAATGCTCTGGTGAAAAAAATATTTCAATACATGAATTGTCAGCATAAATTAAAGAATTGCATAGATAGAAAAAGTGTAGCTTGTGACATCCTAAAATTTCTACTAGAAATAAAATCATCCAAGTAAAAAAGATCTTCTAGAAGCCATAAATCATGATTTTGTAGCTACAAAGTGGTGTCAATAAAAAAATAATGCATTTTGGGAGATGAGAAACAATCTTGGTGAACCAAATACCTCTGCAGATTTTGAAGACTTTCCCGAGGATGAAGCATTTAGAAAATTATGGGATAATGAGCATCTAGATATAATAGTAGCACAATGTGATGCAACTGATGAAGGCAATGAGTATGGGGTTTGTAAGAATCCTTCATCCATAGCCACAAGAACTGCCACTGGTTCCATTGAATCCACTACTCCAAGTAGTAGTAGATTTGATTCAACAACAACTAGACAATGTATTGTACTTAATCAATAGACAAGGGAAAAATATGGTATGTGGGAAAATATGATAGATAAAATGGGCTCTCTAGGTGATGGTGGGATGGATATAATAGGTTATGGAAATTTGTATCCACTCCTAGTACTAGATGTATTGAAACGTGGTCATAAACAAAACATTGGAGATTAGTTAGATGACCCATTAGGTTCAAATAAAGGTAAACCTAAGAAATTTTTCATCCTAGGTGGATATACAACCTCCCAAGTTGTTTCCTCTAGAAAAGGTACAATGCAACTAAAATTTGACAAGATCCCTACCCTTGGAGTACAAGGTCACTATGCAAAGAAGCAAAAGGTTTCAAATACTAATACTAATACAATGCCAGTCTCAACTCCCTCAAAAAAAACCTTCATAATAGTAGAAAAAACTCCACTTGTTAGTGGTAGTGGGGT
This sequence comes from Cupressus sempervirens, assembly GCA_028749045.1. Classification (NCBI taxonomy): domain Eukaryota; kingdom Viridiplantae; phylum Streptophyta; class Pinopsida; order Cupressales; family Cupressaceae; genus Cupressus; species Cupressus sempervirens. The sequence goes on along the minus strand of CM053785.1, from coordinate 441,098,302 downwards.
AGGATTAGGAAGGGGTGATGCTACTGGTATTGTTAATCCTCAAAATGTAATTATTACAACCTTGGGCATTAGTGGAGACAAGTACAATGTTGTAAGTGCTCTTTCTCCTTTCGAGCGTTGTATTGTATTAGCTAACCCAAATTTTGAATTCAATAATTTTGAATCAAATTTTCAAGAAACCATAAAGATGAATAGACAAAATAATAAGGCATTTAAGAAGGATGTACTTAAGGTGATTCAATCTCAAGAACCTGCATCGAGTAGGATATTTCCAACATATAACACCAATAAAGAAATGATGGAGTTTATGATTGTTTGTCCCTCATAGCTAAATAATAATCCATCAAAGAGAGATAAATCCATAAAATTTTCATGTTAGCACACTATCTATGCATTTCTCCAAAGTAAAAAATGTGGACGAAGTCAGTGTAGTTAAAAAGACCAACTCTATGGTCTATAATTCACTATTCAAGGTGGAGACAGAGAAAAAAGGGTTGGAGAAGGAAATTGAAAAGTTAAAAGAAGAATTGGAAAATTCAAAGGCAAAGGAGAAAGCAACAGATAGCAAGTGAAAAGAAATAGAGAAAAGAATTACAAGTGCTTCCTATCAAGGACCAAGTGCATAGCCTCAACTAGAAAATATGGAGGTAGAAATTTAAAATTCTTAAGGAACAATTGGAAGAAAGGGAAAAAAAAAAGGCTATATGATTTAAATGTAGAGAGATAAGTAGAACTCGAGATGTTGAAGGAACAATTGGAATAGACTAATAAGAAACTCAGTGATACTTTGAACTATGTTAATATGGAAGTCAATGAAAAACTCAAAAAACTCAGGGACAAATTGCAAGAAACAAATAAAAAGCTTGAGGAAAGAGCATTTGTAGTAGATATTTTCAAAAAGTTGGAGTCTAGTGGACATACAATCAGTAACATAAATAAGGAATTGGACAATGAGAAGGAAAAAACAAAATAGTGGGAAGAGAAAGTAGAGGAAATAAAGAAACAAAGTGAAAATCAGTTGTCACAAATGGTGCAAGAGGTGCAAAAGGCTAATAAAAAAAACAAAAACCTTGGAGAACAACTTCTTTGAGTTAAATGAAAAAAAAAATAAAAAAAATAGTCAAGTTAATTAGAGAAAAAATTTGGCGGCAAATTATGGAAAATACCAATAGGTTGTGTGATTGGTTTGAATTGCATCAAAGTTTTTGAGCTATTTGTGGGAGTATCAAAGAGTAGGTTGAGAAGAACAATGAACTTTTTAAGCTTGAGAAGATTGCAAGATAGATTATACACATAGTGATAGGTATTTGGCTAGCCAAGTAGTTCATGACCCTGTTAGTGCATCAATAGAGACATCAGTTGTCATTCAAAAATGCCAGAGTACAAGGGAAGGAGAGGAATATTTGAACTCAATTGGGAGGAAAATCACCAAGATAGATGAGAAAGAAAAATTAATGATAAGTCTTGGTTTGCCTACTCCTTGCTCTAGTAATTTATCAACAACATTCATTGGCAGGGAAGCTTACCAAAAAGAGTTGGAGGCGAAACTGATGTCTGAAGTAGTCAAGTTTCCTCAAGATTAAATTTTTGAAGGTATTTTGAATTGCATAAAACTATTGGAAAATCTAAATACACTATTGGATGTAGCATTTCTTTCAAGTAAATCTTCCAAATATGAAAGATTGATGAAGTTAAAGGTCATCTACTATAACATAACAAATGTTAAAACACCAAATGAAGCAAACTTCAACATCCTCAAAAAGCTCAAAAATCTTTAGTCATATCATAAGACATCCATCAGGCATTAGAGTATGTATAATGTGACAAAATAATTTTAATCATCTTTTTAGTGTTTACTTTATTTCTATTTGTAATTGTTTGATATGATTTTAAAGTTTGAATTTTATTTCTTGAATAGGATAAATGTAGTAGAATTAAAATGTTGTTTTTCTTACAAGGCATATCAAATGCAACGGAAAAAAATGTAACTAATACTAAATTTGATGCTACTCTAAGAGTCTAAGAATCTTCCCATGAGGCAAAATGACCTGAAGTTGTTGTTGCTCCCTTATTTCTATGTTTGTATAAAAGGGAATTTAGGGTTATTTGCTAAATGTTATAGTGATTATGAAATTGGCCATTCAAATTTAACTTTTGCAAATTGAAATCATTGAATTTTATCATTTGATTTGCTATATTTTCACAAAAATCATCAATGATAGTCATTGTACCATAATAATGTATCATATGAGCATAATAATGCAAATAAAAAATAATAGTAATGGTAAACTTTGAATGAATCTTGATTCATGAATCACATGTGACATCATCTAACTTAAAATGTACTTGTTTTTTTGGCATTAGACATTTAAAAAATGATATAACTTATTATGCATGATAGATGAATAAAGATTAGATTTAAAATTGACACATCATAGTGTAACTATTAAACTTGCCACATCATCTCATCATCTAAATCTTTTGATTCCTTGACATCAAGTTCAAACAGTCCATCATGCTCCATGTTTTCTCCAATGGGCATACCTTCATCATCTTGATAGTAATCCTCAGCTTCAATATCAATGCTACCACTACCAGCACCACTACTTGAGTTATTGATCTCATTGTTTGAAGTGTTACCCAAACCTTTTCTTTGGCATTTCTTCATCCACAATTTCAGTGCCCTTTCATAAGGAAAAGTATTGATTTCATATCTAGATGTATACATCCTCAGACAATTTTCCAAATTCTTTTCTAGTTTATTTCTTACCTTTGATTCTAGGAACCCCAAAGCAGTAAAAACTCCCTCATCCTCCATAGACCCCAATATCATGGTCAAACATAATTCAACAAGCTTGAAAAATTCTAATATTGAATCTCACAATACTTCACTTTGAGCTAGATTTGTCCAAAGTTTGGTTACTAATCCTTCTTCTCTAGGGTTCCACATAAGATCATAGTGTTCCATCATTGTACATGCAAAATAATGCAACTGCTCTCTCATACGAGATTCGTCTAAAACTCCATTTATAGGCTCTCCATTGATTTCTTTTCTTTTGCAAAATTTATCTATCAAAACCATTAACTTATCTCGAAAATCTTTAGCACTTCTTAAACTCCAATAATGGGGAAACACAACACACATTGATTGAAGAAATTTGTGTCGAGGCAATCATTCTCTAATTTTTGAGGAAAGATTATAAGAAATATCCTTCATAGAATTCATTATAGACTCAACAATCTTTTCAAACACTTCCTTTGTAATAGTTAATTGTTGTTGCATGGGTTTCTTTCCTTTTTCTCGTGGATAGGGGCCTTCCATAGTTGTACATTGGTATCACAACACCTTGTATATTAGCACAAAGTTCCCCCTTTGCATCAATCTTTAAAAAGTTATCAAGATTATACAACTCTATGATTCTCATCCACCCTAAAAAAATTTCATCCATAGAAAATGAATCTGAATTTCTATAGAGATTATCGAGGGCTACACATGTTATTTTACACAATGTTTTATATTTTGCAATATACATATATCTTTGTTGGATCTTCTTTACTACATTTTTCATTTCCTCTAACATGGGGAGAATGATTGCTAATGTTAAGAGTGTCTCTACATTGCTTAAACTTTTAAGTAGATCATCATATTTCTATTGACCACCTTGATCATTGCAAGTTGATTCCATTGTACCAAGAAACCATGGATATTTAGAAAAAACTCAATGAGCTTGTCCATCCAAAGAGATCCATCTGGTATCATTATCCTTAAACAAATTTCTCCCATTAGTTAGACCCTTAGCAAACTATTGAAATTCCCTGAATCATTTAGGACTTCGACAAAAGTGCTGATAGATATCTTTGATTAAAACTTCAACTATGTATATTTGTGGAGATTCGCTAACAATTCCAAAAGCTAGATTCATTCTACTAGCCATGTAGTGAATGCCAACAATGTAAGGTCCAAAAAGTTCTTTGAACTTTGTGACAAGACTATATTTGTGGCTTTGCATTAGTGAAGCTCCATCTGCTCCAACACACACCAAATTTTGGGCAATCATTATTTCATCTATACGTCCATAATCAATTAGGGAAATCATTACTGGTTCAAATGTGTTTTTTGCCATTGAATTATTCTTCATTTTGACGACAGTTAGTAGATTGGGTTGGTGGACAAAATTGTGTATAGTATAGACATGCATGAATACTCAACAAGTATTGTCTATTGTTGTCACCTCATCTAAATACAGTCCATTGAAATTTGACTCTAATGTTTTTCTCTAATATCTTCCTTTTCAACCTCAACAAGACAACTTGCCCATTCCCATCTGCTATTTGCTAACCAGTGACTCCTCACATAATAATGAGCTTTTGCAAAGTGTAATAAAGTACTCAATGATGAGTAGTTTGTCATGGTACATCATTTTCTTAAAATATAGAAGAAAAAAATTAATTAAAGGACTTTACCCATTTCTTGAACTTCCATTGGTCTTCCAATAAGAGATTCCATGGAGCCCTTTACTTTAGTAGGCTTAGTCTATATTTTCTCCTGAAATTCTAAGATTTTTTCATTCTTAATATGTTGACATTCCTCCTTGGTTTTCCATTTTGTAACTGATTTTTCCACTCCATCTATGATTTGTTTCTCATAAACTTTACCCATATCCTTTTCTATGGTGTCAATTTTTAGTTGCAACCTCTTGTCCTTTTTATTTATCCTTGAGCATATCATACATCTGCATTCTACTAGAGGCTCACCTTCTTTTGGGTTGTGTATAGGTTCAATGAATGGATACTTTGAGGCCCATTCTAATTGAAAATTCCTAATTGATACATCTCAATGCCAATTTCTATTGGATTTTGCACTAGTTTTTGCATTGTATTTCTTTTTTGCCTGGTCATGCACCATCAGCATCTTTGGAATTATCATCCAAGTCTATTATATTATTCTGGCTACTTTGATTATTGACTTGAAAATATTGGCTACTCTAGCTATTTACTTAAGTATCTTCTTCAAGTTCATTGTGATCAGATATATCAAGTTCGCCAACTTCTTCAATATGTACTAGTGGAACTAGTAGTGGTAGTGGTTGGGAATCTTGTAAATGCACTTGTGATGATGTTGCTTCCTAATTTTTTCCACCAAAATATGATGCCAAGGTGCGAGTGCACTTTTTTGGCCTTTCTTGAATTCCACCACATGTAGGACTCTTACCCCTATCCATGTTTGACATCTTCGAAGAAATATAGACTACCATAAAATTCAAGTTATTCAAAAATTGACAATTGACTATAGTCTATTACATATATATTTATCTAAATAGTATTCATTGGTTGTACAACATACACTTTAAAATATAGATGTCCCAAGTCTCTCTGGTTACTATATTGGTCCCAGTTGATAACTCACCACTAACAGTCTAACTTGTATCTACTACATATAAGAACAAACTAAAATTATAGAGAATAGACATATAGGGGTTTGAGTAACATACCTTTCACTATAATGTAGTCATTGCAGTCATGGCTAGCCCGAAAATGATCTCACCAGTATGAGAAATTGAGACTTTACTACTAAATATTGATTGGAATTAAGACAACCTACTTATCTATGAATGTATTTATACCACACTTTTGTGGAAAAATCCATGGGAATATTATAGGGCATACCAAATATTTGGTGAAGCCTGCATAAGAAAATCCTATTTTCTAGAATTTTCAAGGAAAATATGGTTCGTCCATTATATGGTGATGCGTAGTATAGATGATGAAATTGAATTTGTGTGGATACACATCCATATATTTGGGGGGTGAATGTCATCCCTTTCCTAAAACATTTTTTAAAACCAAGGGCGAATTGAGGCCATCCAAAAATATCATGTGGAAAATCATAGGCAAAAGTGTTTAATTTCTCGCATGCCAAAAATATTTCTAATTAGCTATTTCATTTTGAAATGCAATCTAATGACAAGAATCCTCTAGCATGGGCCTAGGGGTTTGACTTATATTTGGTAAACTTGGAGTGACACACCAACCTACATATGTGTAAAAACTTCAACAAATCAACATTGGTCACTAGGCAATAATTTCCATTTTGTGATTATTCACCACTATAGTGAACCCTTCTTGGTAGGCAGAGTATGCCTCTAGTGTACAGATGCTTTGGACATAGTTGGGTAGCCTAGGACATAGTTAGGTAGCACTCAACCATGTATGAATGTATGTATGTAACTATTCTCTACTTAATAGTGACATCCACATATGGTGGGGGGGTGGTCACAATTGAGCTTGCACCTTCAACAATACTTCATTTTATAGTACAAATCACAATAGTTTCTTATAATTCTATGGTTCTCTTTGTAAGTTTATAAAATTGAAGTTTAAAAATTAATTGTATTTTTGTACATCTTTTTCAAGTTTGATATTTCTCTTTTTCTTGGCTTACAATTCAAGAATATTTTTTTAGAACACACACTGACCAGTTGGAGATTGAGCCAAAAAATTATAAGAACGATTGTGCCAAAAGAGAAAAAAAATGATTGTACATGGTAACCATCCTTTTACATTCTTTTTTGCACAGTTGTTGTTATATTTTGTTGGTAAATAGATTTATTCTTCGTTGATTATGACTCTTGAATGCCCATTTGATTACAAATAGTTGAAAAGCGAGTTATGGATAGACTAGCTTTTCTCTAAATTGATAGGTATAGCTCTCTATGGTGGATTTGCAGTGAATTATGTTCTATTTCTAAATTAATATGGGTTGTGTTCTTGACCTGAGAATAGAAGAGGTAAAACCAAACCAGACCTAAACAAGATCTAGCTCAGGCAGGAAAAGACTTCTGAAGAATTGATTAAGTTTATGAATCCACACATCTTATGAACTCACAAAGCTTAATAGCACAACAACTCATATTGAACTGAATTAATTAGAATCTAAACTATAGAAAAGAAGAAGTTAGCTAAAGGGGAAAATGTTTAAGGGATTCCTCTTTGAACATGCAATGACACTACTTATCACATCTGTTTGCTACCTTGAAATAGGGGAATGAAACTTTGTTCTTTCCTTGCTTCAATCTAGATTAAAGAGAAAACATATAGCTACAATTAATAGAAATGGAACAAAAAATAGTTGATAGAAAATACTATTCAATTAACTCTGCAACATCAAGTACTTCACACCAAAAATTCGCTAACCTTTTATTAATTTTTCAATTTCATACATATAGGATTCTAAGATGACCATTACAATAGAAGTTCAATCAGTTCATCTCCTCAAAGAATGACAAATAGTAAGAAACCAGTTTGTCGTATTACAAAAATTACATAAGAAAAGTGAAAAGGGGGCAGAATGTGAATCACTTCGTCTTCTTTCCCTTTGCTGCTTTTGTTCTATAGGCCTTAGCAAAAACTATGATCGGGATTAACTTTTCATGCTTAGGCACTTGTATATTGGTGTATCTCAAGAGCCACTTAGAATGCTCCCTGGCCAACTACTTCACATCATTCAATTGATTCAACAATTCCTTCATGGCCACGTGTATGCATCTGCTGAGTTTTTGGAGTTCCACCACTTTGTTTTGATTACTAGAAGACACATCAATTAGATTGTCTAAGAATTTGGAAAAATTCTCTTTCATGACATTTATCCCAATGAGTTCTTTCATTTGGCCACTAGCCTATGAATGTGTATGTAGCCCCCTCATGAGTTTAAATCCTCTGTCTTGGGTCTTCTTTGCTTTATCCTCTATTTCTTTAAGTCCTTTTTTTGCTAATAGGATCATTTCTGTCTTGAACTACATGCCCTGAAGCCATTCAAATAGAGGTTTGTCTCCATTTTGCAAGATTTTTGCTTCAACAACTTCCTTTACCTTCATTTGAATGATCATCTCTAGAAGAGAGATGCAATCATCACACTTCGTTCTTTCTCTGGCCAAAATACTACTATTTCCTAAGATGTTATCCTTCTCTATTTCTAATCTTAAGATAACATTGCCAATTTTTTCTACAATAGTGACTCCCTCTACTTTGAGCTTTCCAATCTAGTCTTTACCAATTTGGCCAAAGTTCCTATCTTCTTGAAGTTGAGAAATAAGAGCTTAAACTTCAGTAGTAATAGGATTTCTTGTTATTGAAACTCCAGAGATAATTTCCAATGGAGTAACCAATTGTCTAATAAATCTATTCAATTCTTCTATCTCAGCCTTCATCCTAACTTTTGACAACTTCAGGCTTTCCAATTGTCCCTCAATTACTTTTTTGGTTGACTTCCACAAGCCAACCTTAGTGTCATGTATTGCTTCTCCAAGGTCCAACAAGTGCATAGTAGAATCATCAAGAGTCATATCTTCAATTCTTCCTTCTTTATTGGGCTTGGCTATCTCTATTGTTAGGTGCCCTATTTTTGGATCTTGCCCAAGTATAGACAAGGTTCTCTACTTCTTCACCTTGGTTAATGCAGATCCATAATGAACTACAAGGAATATGGTATCTTTGGCAAGGTTACTTTCATCTTTCCTTTTTCTCCGCCTCTCCAAAATATCCTCTAACTAGGAATCAATGCCTATAACTTTGGAGGCCATACCAAGTGATTCTATGCTAAACATCTTCTTCTTAACTAGAGTGATTGTCATCTAAGTTGAAGAGAAGAGATTCTTTAGGGCCTGATAAATAAGCTTGGAAGAGCTCTGGCCTTTCTCCACCTTTGAGGTTTTATTCATTGCCTCATCAAATTCAATAGATTCACTACTAATTCTCTTTCCATCTCCCAAATCTACTATATGTATTGGGGAGCCACTCGATTGTAGAAGTGTAGCACCTACTAGCAAAACTGGGCTATGATGAGGAGAGGAGACCGTTGTAACATGGGAAAAGGGAACTGGTGTAACATGAGGAGAGGGAACTAGTGTAACAGTTCTATCCTTTAGCTCCTTCATCTTTTTCTTACCAATTTGGGTTCCAATATTTGGAAGAGAGCCATCATGACAAGTCTTAGCTATGGGAATGCTCTTGTCTAGAGGTTGGTCACCTGCACCTGAAGGTTGAATTGTTCCTTGAGTGGTAGCTATTGTTACACCTGGTGTGGCACTCTAGGAGGAAGAGAGCATTTTAGCTTCTAGAGAAGCTTGAGTGGTTGTGCCCTTACTCTGACTTCTTTTGGTTGTCCATTCAACCCACTTCCAAGTTCTTTTGATGATTAAGGGCATCATAGTGTCTAAATCTTCCTCAACATCCTAATAAGGCTTCAAATTAATAGGAGTGTTCCTTAACTTAGTCAAATATGTATTATTATACATATATTGCCAATCATCCTCCAATCCTTCAACATTAAGATTGATATTATATGTTTTTATTTGCTCCATTGTGAGTCTAGCAAAAGCATGATCTTGACTTTCAAACTCATCTTTACAATCTGCCCAATACTGTTCAACAGTAGTAATGTGTTTGATCACACTTCCAATCTAAAACACATCCCTAGCATATCCATTTGGATCAAACACAGGTCTCAAGACCTCATACATCTCCAATTTTTATTTCATCTTGAACACTTTGAGCATATTCTTTACATCAAATCGAGACTTGCAGCTATAAGCTCCTACTTTCATAGGGAACTCATATCCCTTCTTTAAGCTTCTGCTTAGCACATTCACTTGGATTTCTTGTCTCATGACCTTTATCAACACTATCATGTCACTCAGATACATGGGTAGCTTTAGGGGGAATCCATTAAAAGCTGCAAGACGTAAATATGAGAATTGGATAAAATAACTTCCAAATTGACTAATAGCTGCCATTTTCTCTAGACTGAATCTCCTCTCTTGGCATCCTTGGATTTCCTTGCAAATTCTCATTGTGAATGTGTCATTAACTTTGACATACTCTACATAACTATTTTGTAATTGCAAACATGGATAAAACTCATAGCACTTCACATCATCAGGAAAGTTGTTTATTCTTGGAAGGCCTAGCCATAACTATAGAGATGCTAGCATGTAAATCATAAAAGAAGACATATAGAAAGTGTTGTAGAACTTTGCAGTGCTGAGAGCATTGGAAAGATTTTCACTTAACTCCTAAGCCCAATCAATATACTGTGTATTTGAACAAATAACTTGTACTAGAAAGAAATACTGTTCAATGAAATTTAGAACTTCTACCTCACCTTTCAGTCTGTGCAGGAGAACCAAAATATCTACAATCTTAGGTTTGAGATTAGTACCAAATAGAGTTTTGGGAACCTTACTCTTGGCATTCTGTGGCTTTTGAAACTAAGATTGCATAATTTTCTTCCTCCACACCATCTTTTTCGCAGAGAATCCAGAGATTGCTCCTCCTACTTGGAGGCAATTCACCATAGTTTTCCTAACAATGGAGATTAATATTGTACAATTAGGTAACACAATCTACATGGTATCTAGATTGTAGTGATTTATGCATTCATAAATCAATTCTGGAGCTTGGACTACCATCGAGAAACCAGTTGCCTCTACTAGTCCACTTCCTTGGAGCTTCTCAGTTATGGGATGAACCGGCTCTAACTTCGGCCTCCTTTGGAAATCTTGTATGTCATAAAAATGGAGTGAAGTATCTGTGAAATTCTGTAATGTGGACTTGATTCCATTTAGCCCATCAAACCCTTCAAATCTAGTTGCCATTCTATTTGAGAATGAAGTAAATTATAATTTTGAATCTAGATGAAGAATAGGATATTAAATTCACAAATACAGACTATTTGAAAGTGTTGTGCAATTTAATAGAATAATAGTTCAAGAAAAAGTGGTAGTTTGAATAACTGTTATGTTTCCATCTATATAGGAGTCTCAATTCAACCATTGATCTTCAGGATTCATGCCACATGAATGAATTAAAGGATAAATCCATTGAAATAGTAAATGTAGGAGCTCTAATCGATATTTCAATGTCTTTTCACTATTTCTATTGGCCCAACAGTAACTTTCCTTTCTTTCATACTTACTTTTCCATTTCCCGTTAAGTTTCAAAAAATTAGGAATAGAGTACCTCATAAGGAAATGTATGCCTAATTGAATTATGCTCAGAATACCTTTTCCGCTATGGTTAGATTGTTTCCATTATCATCTTAAGATATTTTATGTGTAATTCATGGGCCCAATCTACTTACAAAGTTAACTTTCTCTTGAATTTAGAAAATTGTCCTCAAGGGTTGAAAACCTGCCGAGGACAAGATGATTTCCATTTTTTTGTCTAGACTTTCCTTTAAACTTTATCCTTTGAGTTAACATTTCCTTTGGGTTCGAAAAATCTTGAAAGGACTATGAAAGTCGAAAAAGGGCCCACTTCCTTGTTTCTTTCCTTTACAATTTCCTTTGGCATAAAATGAACTTCATGGGTCAAAACCTCGTTGAGGAGAAGTCATTTTTTTATTTTTTGCCTAAGATGATTATGAGGATTGTGATAAATCTGGATGATATTTTCTTATAATATTCATGCACTATCACTTAGTTGATTGATAAAGAGGATTTGATCAACAAGATGTAACAAGAGCACCTAAGGAAAAGGTTGAGTTATGATGTTGTAATGAAGTGCAAGGATTAGTTAAGACAATGGTTAAATAATGTATTGATGACATACTCAAAGATATAGAGGTTGGTCACACTTAGATAAATTGGAGGAACAAGTCGTAACAAGGTTGACTGCAAAGCTTTAACCAAGATCATTAGTGGGTGTCGAGCAAGTTAGTTGAACCTAAGAAAATTCTTAGTAGAAGCCAAGTAATAGATATTTCTAGTGTGTGCTGAGTGATCTTCAAGTGCCGATTAAAGATCAAGTGCCAAGCATTAGAAATTTTTTAGTATGTACTGAGTGATCTTCAGCTGCTATGCATTAGGAAAAACATGGTTGATGTCGAGTAATACAGTATGTGTCGAGCACCAGTATTTCAATAGTGTTGAGCTGCTGCATTATTTCAAATAACGAAGATTCACAAAATCCAAGCCGACTTAGTGGTTACATTGAATTTTGTGCACAAGTTGGAGGATAAGGATGATGAGTTGTTGGCACAGAATCCTATGTAAACCATTTTTGGGCGAATTCTAATGGATTATTCAAGAACTTTCTAGAGGAAATAGAATATGGGTTAGATGCAATGAATCCTACCTGATCCATTCGAATTGAAATTGAGGAAAAGATGAATTGAGTGGGAAAAGGAACTCCAAGACTTCTATTTAAGAATTCATAAACCAAGAAGAAGTGAGCTGCTGATACTGTTGCTACACAAGTGCCAAAATTTGCAAAGTGATTGAAAGGGTGTGAAGAAGGAGAGATCTAGGAGAAGGAAGAGCACAGAGGCTTTGCTTCTAAGAGTGGTTATGAAGAAATGATTGCACCGGTAAATTGAGTATGGAGACTCAAGGAGACAAAGATTGAAAGTTAAGGCAAGTAGTTAAGAGTTGCAGAGATAGAAGGCCAGGCAAAGGTATGAACTAAGAAGTGATCTGAGATCTACAAGATAAGTTGTATGTTGTAATCAGGTCAAATTTTTCTAATACTCTCTAGCAATTGTATTAGATCTGAAAATCCTATGGACTTAGGTTGGCCTAACAGCCATTTTTAAATCCTTTAATAGGGTGGCATTCCAAGTGAATGTTCTAAAGTCCTTTTACCAGGCCCACTTCTAATAGGGTGGTTAAATCCTCTAACGAGGTCACATTTAACAATGTGTGTTGTAAGCCTTTAATAGAGTAGGCCTCTCACAGTGCATCACTTTAGAAGGGTGAGAATTGAGTAGCATGTTACTAGTGGTTTTTCCCAAATTGGGTTTCCACATAAATCATTGTGTTATGTGTTGATTTCTTGTGTGTCATACTTGCATGTTAATTTACAGTAACTTGCTAATTAGACAAGTTAAATTTTGGAAGAATGAATGCTTGGATTAGTTCACTATATTTGGAGAAAAGATTGAATAGGAAATTAGGACCTTGAATAACTAATTCAACCAACCCCCCCACTTCTCAATTATTCTAAAGAAATTCTGACAATTGGTATCAGAGCCTTCTGCTAATTTAGTTTCAAGACATTAGAAGCAGGAAGATCAAGATGTCTAAGGGATGAAACTGCACCTTGGATCAATAGGTGGCTATGCACAAACTTCAATTGGAACAGAGCATGTGACTCCAGTCGGACCCCTTACTGCAGATGACTTAAACAAAAAGAAGAAACATAACCAAGCAATGCTGGAGATTTCCTTTGCACTTAGCTATGCCAAGTATGATGATGTCAAAGACCGTGACACTAAATTTAAGATGTGGAAAACCCTATCAAATATCTATGGAGGTTATCAGAATGTCCAGAGAGCAAAGAGAGAAAGCCTAAGAGGGAAGTTTGATGATATGAAGATGGAGGAAGGTGAAAATGCTGCTCAGTATGCTGCAAGAATAAAAGAAGTGGTGTGTGCAATAAGAAGTCTAGGTGGTCAATTGGAAGAAGAAACATCCATTAGCAAATACTTGAGAACTCTACTCCCTATCTATGCTATAAGAGTTTCAATCATTCAAGAGCTGAGGTGTGTACAAAGAAACACACTAACTTTTGAAGGAATAGTTGGAAGACTTACTGCATTTGAGCTATCCAATTTTGACAACTACAGACTTGAGAACCTTGAATTTTCTTTCAAGGAAAAAATGACAATAAAATATATTGAGGAAGATACATCAAGTAAGAGAAGAAGAAAAGGAAAACATGTATCCAGTGATAGCAACATATATGAGGAAGATGTGAAATAGCTAGAAGCACTACTAGCTAGTTGATTCCATAGAGGTAAAGGCAAATTCAAAGGTAAGCTTCCTATCATATGTTTCACTTGTAATGAAGTAGGTCATATAGCTACAATATGCCCACAAAAGAAAAACCTTAAAGAAGGAAGCAAGTTCAGGAACAAAAGAGAAGATGATAGAAAAGATTACAAGGAGAAAGGCAAGAGATGCTACATTTTTGAAGAATACTCAAATGAAAATGATGATGAAGTAGTCTATGTAGCCATGAAGGATGAATCAAACAACAATGAAGATGAAGCCATAGCATTGGTTACCTGTGTGAACAAGAATGACAAGTGAATCATAGATAGTGGATGCACACATCCCATGACAGGAGATAAAAGTAAGTTCATTACCTTTACTCAATATGATGGAAATAGCGTTAGATTTGGTAATGATGCCCCATGTCAAATCAAAGGAAAATGCTCTATCAAACTTATAGAGAAAATTTCATGTGATAATGCATACTATGTTGAAGGGTTGAACTACAAATTGTTGAGTGTATCTCAGTTAGGCAATGTAGGTTGCAAAGTGGAATTTGGAAGCAAAACTGCCAAGATCTATGATACTGATGTACGTTTGATAGGAAAAGGTGAACAAACTAGGAGTAATTTGTTTTACCTAGATATGGAAGAACCAACATGTCTTGTTGTTAGACTTGATGATGTGTGGTTGTGGCATAAAAGGTTGTGTCATGTTAATTTTGATAATATGATCAGCATTAGCAGAAAGAAGAAAGTCAAAGGACTACCCAAGTTAAAGAAACCTGAAAACACAATGTGTGAACAATGTCAACTAGGGAAGATGACTAAATATAGTTTCAAAAGAAAAGCATACACCTCCAATGAAGTTCTAGAGTTAGTTCATATAGATTTATGTGGCCCAATAGAAGTGCAAAGCTACCTAGGAGAAAGGTACATAATGCTATTTGTAGATGATTATTCTAGAATGATGACTGCTATGTTCTTAAAACAAAAATCTGATGCATTTTAAATGTTCAAGTGGTATTTGGCTAGAGTTGAGAAGGAAACAAGAAATAACCTGAAATGCCTAAGGTTAGACAGAGGATGAGAGTTCACATCAAGAGAGTTTGAAACATTTTGCAATGACAGAGGTATCAAAAGGAAAACATCAACACCTAGAAATCCATCATAGAATGGTATTGCTGAAAGGAGAAATAGGTCAATGATTGATTGTGCTACAACCTTGATGATGGAGAAAAATGTTGCACTTAAGTACTAGAGGGAAGCTGTAAGTACTATAGTCTACACACTGATTAGAGTTCAAATCAAGAAAGGTACAAATGCAACACCCTTTGAATTATGGTATGGTCATTCACCTAATGTTAAATATTTCAAAGTGTTTGGTTGTAAATGCTATATTCTAAAAGACACTAGGAAGGGCAAGTTTGATGCAAAAAGTGATGAAGGTATATTTCTTGGATACTCCACTAGAAGTAAGGCATATAAGTGTTTGAATACTAACACTAGAAAAATTGTGGAGAGTGCAAATGTAAATTTTGATGAGCATGGAAAAATTTAGATTGATGAGTCAAATAAAATAGAGGATTATAGATCCTTTGTATAGTTCTATGAAAGAATGATAGTTGAAGACAATGCAATAAATCAAGTTGAGAATCAACAACAAATTTTAGTATCTTTCGAGTCTCAACTAGTGAATGTCGAGTTGCATTCAGAAGCTGAGTTGCAGAATATGGAACATGCACACTCTAATTCTAAAAATAGTAAACATGAAATGAATGATGAATTACCTAATGAAGGAGAACAAAATGACTCTGAAGTTGAAGGATCAAATGTGGAAAGAAGGACTGAACCCAGATTAGCTAAATATGTAAGAAGACATCACCCTACAAATAAAATTATTGGTGATAAGGATGCTAGACCAATGAAAAGGAATAGAATTAGGAATGAATCATGTCTTCTAAGCAATGTTGAACCCAAAATAGTCAAAGATGCACTGCAAGATGATGACTGGTATAAGGCCATGAAAGAAGAGATAGATCGGATTGAGAAGAACAAAACTTGGTCTCTAGTTCCCAAACTAGCTAATAAGAATGTGATTGGTACCAAATGGGTGTTCAAAAAAAACTTGATGAGAATGGTGAAATAACAAGAAACAAAGCCAGATTAGTTTGCAAAGGTTATGCACAAGAAGAAGGATTGGATTATGGAGAGATATTTGCCCCTATTTCAAGAATGGAAGGAGTAAGAACATTACTTGTATATGTTGCATATAAAAGTTTCAAAGTATACTAGATGGATGTGAACTTAGCTTTTATGAATGGTATACTGGAAGAGGAAGTCTATACAAAACAACTAGAGGGATTTGTTGATGAAAAGAATAAGGACATGGTTTTCAAGCTACATAAAGCACTTTATGGATTGAAGCAAGCACCTAGAGCATGGTATGAAAGGTTGCACAACTATCTTGTGAAGATAGGATTTGAAAGAATAGATGACAACAATAATTTGTACATCAAAGCTGAGGAAGGTAAAGCCATTTTGATTTCAGAAATCTTTGTTGATGACATAATATTTGGAGGAAAAGATGTTTTATGCAAAGATTTTGCTAATCAAATGAAGCATGAGTTTGAGATGTCAATGTTTGGGGAAATCAAATTTTTTGTTGGATTACAAGTACATTAGTTGAAGCATGGCATATTTGTGACTCAATCTAAATACATCAAGGAAGTTCTCAAAACATTTGGGCTAGAAGACTCAAAACTAGTTAGCACACTAATGGAAACATGTCATAAACTATCAAAGAATGATGAATTTGCTGAAGTAAATTAGACATTGTATAGGTCAATGATTGGAAAATTGCAATATGTTATAGATAGTAGACTAGACATTGCATTAGCTATTGGAATAGTAGCAAGATTCTTTTCCAATCCAAGAGAAAATCATTTAATGGTAGTAAAAAGAATACTAAGATACTTGAAAGGAACTAATGACTTTGGTTTATACTACAAGAGGAATAAGAAGTTTGAACTGAAAGCTTACATTGATGTAGACTAGGGAGGTAACATTGATGATAGAAAAAGCACTAGTGGAGGAGCACTTTTCTTAGGAAAGAGGTTGATCACATGGACAAGCAAAAAGCAAAGTTGTACCCCACAATCTACTGCTGAAGCTGAATATGTGGCAGCTGCTATAAACTGCACTAATATTGTGTGGATCAAACACTTGCTACAAGGTATGAAGGAAGAGGTAATTGAGCCAGTCACACTTTATTGTGATAATACAAGTGCTATCAATATATCAAAGAACCCAGTTATGCATGCTAAAACTAAACACATTGCAATCAAGTATCATTATGTAAGAGAACTAGTGGAAGACAAACAAGTGAAGATGGAATATGCTAGCTCAAAGGAACAAATTGCTGATATCTTCACAAAAGCACTACCTAAAGATGCTTTTAAGTATCTTAGAGGTAAGTTAGGGGTGATACCCCTAGCTAAGGCTACTTGAACCAAAAAGAAAGTATGCCCTACATCAAATAAGCAGAATGTTGAAGATTTTACACATTGATGTAGAGGATGTTTACTTTGGGATCCATGCCTAAAGTAATAGAAGTGTTGAAAAATTCAAATCAGTCACAAGCAAGGTGATAGAGGGAGAGATTGACTAAATATGCAAGAGCTACATCTACATATTAAAGATGCTAATATGTCTTTGGAATTGTTGTCAAAGAGGGAGAAGTGAAAAAATAATCAACAACTATTGAAGATAAAGGATCAGAGAAATACAAGATGTATTTTAGAGGTTGATTAGAACAGCAAGAGAGGAATAATACAGAGGGAGAAAGATAAATATAAAGGATACAACAAAAAAGAGGGAGAAGTGTAATAAGTCAATCAGAATAGTAGTAGGAAATGTGATGTTACAATTTACTTTTTGGCATTTAACTTACTATTCTAACCAAGTAAGCCTCTAGTGGAATAGTTTAGTTTGATGGTTAATCAGTTCGGTTTGCCATCAATGCCAAAGAGGGAGATTGTTGGAAATCTGATTAAAAAGCTCATTGTTGTTGAAGATCAAAGAGGGAGATTGTTGTGAAAGATTGTTTTCAATCATTTTTTTGCCATTGATGTCAAACTTTCTATTTGTATGGATGATATTTTCTTATAAGATTCATGCACTATCACTTAGTTGATTGATGAAGAGGATTCAATCAACAAGATGTAACAAGAGCACCTAAGGGAAAGGTTGAATTATGATGTTGTAATGAAGTGCAAGGATGAGTTAAGACAATGGTTAAATAATGTATTGATGACATACTCAAACATATATAGGTTGGTTACACTTAGATAAATTGGAGGAATAAGTCATAACAAGGTTGATTGCAAAGTTTTAACCAAGATCATTAGTGGGTGTCAAGCAAGTCAATTGAAGCCGAGAAAATTCTTAGTAGAAGCTGAGTAACAGATATTTCTAGTGTGTGCCGAGTGATCTTCAAGTGCCGAATAAAGATTAGGTGCTAAGCATCAGGAAAAACATAGTTGATGCCAAGTAACATAGTATGTGCTGAGCACCAGTATTTCAATAGTGCTGAGCTGCTACATTATTTTGAATAACAAAGATTTTCCAAATCCAAGCCAACTTAGTGGTTACATTGAATTTTGTGAACAAGTTGGAGGATAAGGATGATGAGTTATTGGCACAAAATCCTATGTAAACCATTTTTGGGTGAATTATAATAGATTATTCAAGAAGTTTCTAGAGGAAACAAAATATGGGTTAGATGCAATGAATCCTACCTAATCCATGCGAATTGAAATTGAGGAAAAGATGAATTGAGCAGGAAAAGGAACTCCAAGTCTTCTATTTAAGAAGTCATAAACCAAGAAGAAGTGAGCTGCTGATACTATTGCTACACAAGTGCCAAAATCTGTGAAGTGATTGAAAGGGTGTAAAGAAGGAGACATCTAGGAGAAGGAAGAGCAAGAGGGTCTACTTATAAGAGTGGTTATAAAGAGATAATTGTAGTAGTAAATTGAGTATGGAGACTCAAGGAGACAAAGCTTGAAAGATAAGGCAAGTAGCTAAGAGTTGCAGAGATAGAAGGCCAGGAAAGGGTATGAGCTGAAAGTGATATGAGATCTGCAAGATAAGTTGTATGTTGTAATCAGGTCAATTTTTTCTAATACTCTCTAGCAATTGTATTAGATCTAAAAATCATATGGACTTAGGTTGGCCTAAGAGCCATTTGTAAATCCTTTGACAGGGTGGCATTCCAAGTGAATGTTCTAAAGTCCTTTTACCAGGCCCACTTCTAATAGGGTGGTTAAATCCTCTAATGAGGTCACATTTAACAATGTGTATTGTAAGCCTTTAATAGGGCAAGATTTTCATAGGACATCACTTTAGAAGAGTGAGAATTGAGTAGCATATTACTCGTGGTTTTTCCCAAATTGTGTTTCCATGTAAATCACTGTGTTATGTGTTGATTTCTTGTGTGTCATACTTGCATGTTAAATATATAGTAACTTGCTAATTAGACAAGTTAAAGTTTGGAAGAATGAATGCTTGGATTAGTTCATTGTATTTGGAGAAAAGTTTGAATAGGACATCAGGACCTTGAATAACTAATTCACCACCCCATCGCCCCTCCCCCCCCCTTTTCAGTTATTCTAAAGCAATTCTAACACTATTTCTCTTCACGGAAAATTGCCTTCATGGGTTGAAAACCTACCAAGGAGAAGGTGATGCTCAATTTTTTGCAAGCTTCCTTCTTTCATTGAAAAACATGATAAGTCGTGAACAAGCCTAGCTTTGTGAACAACTTTTTCATGTTGTTAGAACCTCCATTGAATTAGGTACTAAACTACCCATAAACTCACAACATCAAGGGAAACCACCCAACCAAGAAATGTGGGAAAAGGGAAAGATGGAAAATCTGATGGAGACTCTTTTCACCTAAGGGGGATTAAAACTAGACCCATACATATCTAGGCTTAACTAAGACACAACATTTTCCACTTTTGCAAAATGGTTATAGGGTGAAAAGTGGGCAATATAATTTATGATTTTTGGTGAGAACAAAATTCCAAACTAATCAAGTAGATGATAAGACCCATGTCTTGTGATAAGACCTATTTCTTTATTTAATAGAAATCCTAGAATATATCTAATTGAGTTGAATTTTATTTGGCTTTGGCTAATACAAACTTTTATTTCAAATCTATGTTTTTTTCCCAAATGCCATGATTTCTAACAAGAAAATCTAGTTGAAATATCATATAGAATCATAGAATATATCTAATTTTGTTAAGAGAAAATTTGTTCAACTTTTTAAAGAGTATCTGTATATAATGATTGCTTTCTTCTACAATGGGGTTTGAAATATCTTTACTTGTTTATGCCTCTTAATTATAACTATGTTTTCTATGTGCTCAAGAAATATGAGTTTTTGAAATTCCAATTTGACTTCAATTAGATTTAGGAAAATTAGCTAAGACATGGTATTAACAATGTAGGAACATGTTCATGGAAACTTAGTGGACTATGTTATTATTTGTTCTATTTTTGCTAGTAAATTTAACTAGAATGTCTAGATCTAGCAGACTTAGTATTTTATGCCTATCTTATTAAAGGTGTAAAAAGAGTTGCAGATAAATAACTTGATTGAAATTATGCAGGTTTTGAATTATATTGTCATGCTCTCCCTACAAGGATCCCAAGTATCTATTGTTTCTATTAATTTGGTCTATTTGTTGATTAGTTGGGCTGATTACAAATTCTTGTAGTACTATCATCAGATTAGGTACAATAAAATGAACAATTAACATTATTTTTTGTGCAAGATCTCGAGCTAAGTCACTTAACATGGATTGAGTGAGTTTTATTGTTAAAATTATTTGGATTCTAGAATATGTATGTAGCTAGATCAATTTTTCTATTGTGTAGCTAATATGTAATAACCACCTTAAAAAAGGTCTATCTGTATACATACATACATACATACATATAGACATGTGTATGTATGTATATATGTATGTGTATGTATATATATACATACATATACATACATAAATACATACATATACATGTCTTTATGTATGTATGTATGTATGTATCATTTGGAGATCTAGGATTTCATTATTGTGCCCTTGTGATCTCTACATCCCAAGTATCTACTGCTACTATTAATTTGGGCACCACTATATGATCTAGAATGTTATGAAGTATTGAAGCTAGCACTAACTTCTTCCATGTCTCCAAAATGCATAGTATAGGTTCAGTGTCCCTTGGCCCCCAAGAATTTGTAGCAACTATTCTCACTATGGGAAGAATAACTTCAGTGAAGAGTTGAGTGTAAGGAGTTGAAGAAGCAAGTTTTTTTGTGTAAATTCCATAATAATGAGGCTCATTCCCTTGTAGAAGCCATAATCTAGTTAAATATACATGTATATCAACCCAGCTAATAAGCAACTAGACCCATTTAACTGGGTTATGGCTTGTTTCTTTCTAAAATTATCTACTGTGGTATGTTTTTGTAAAATTTCTTGTGAATTTTGCTCATTTTTCCTAGTCTACATTATTTTTGTGGAGGATCTTAGTACCTTAAAAAAGATCTCTATGTAAATGCATACATACATACATGTATGTATGTATGTATATGTATTTGTGTGTGTGTGCGTTTATGTATGTATGTATGTATGTATGTGCCCTTGTGATCTTTGCATCTTGTTGTTGTGCGCTTATGATCTTTGTACATATATATAAATATGTATATGTATATATATATATGTGTATGTGTATGTGTATGTATGTATATAAACAAAGAGATCTTGGCACAAAAAAAAAAAAAAAACTCACTCAACAGGTAGCATAGCCACAGATGCAATGGCAACACCTATTGGTAAGTAGATTCCTTTTTCTTTCTCTCACTTTTCATGTGTTTATTTCACTTGAAATATATAAGGAATGAGTTAGGACATATATAGGTTAACCTTACATTGTCTATAAACTACAACACAAAGGTTGCATCAAGGTATTATAGTATTGTAATTATAGAAAATCTCTTGATTCGCCTAAGTGGGTGTATGATGGAAAAGAGTTGTATTAGCTGAATAAAGATCACTAGTTGTTAGAGGAATACAACTAAATCAAAACTATTAGAAAACATAACTACATATTAGTTAGAGTGAGTAGTTTAAGGGTCTTGATCCCATGGATATAGGTATGTAGGCAACCTAGTAGGCAGAGTATGTCTCTAGTGTGGATATGCCTTGGAAATAGTTTGGTAGCACTTAAGACATTATATGTTAACTCACAAGGCTCATTCCCTTGCAGAAGCCTCTTGCCAAATCACCCAAGATGGCTAGAATATATGGTTGAGAACCTCCTATATTGCTCAATTTCATGAGTTCATCTTTGATATAATTTTGATTATGTATAAGAGGATTATATGTTTCTTCATTGTTGCCAATATCTATGTTCATTATAAATATGTATTCTGGCATTTTTTTAGCACATTCTTTGACAACAATTTACCTTTCAACTATTTTTAGGGCCTAAGCTTTGGAATCAATGTAAGCTAATTTGCATGGTAGTAGAATTTCTTGAATGTATCGAAAAGTGCTGAGTAGAATCCAAAAAAATCATTTCAATTATCCATTGAGGACATAGTCATACTTTATTCCTTAATTTTGGATGCAGTAAGGGTTTTAGCTCTGGCCATGTGAGAGCATTAGAGTTGTGAACATATGATTTATGTCATGTTTTCTTTTTCCTTTTTTTATATCTAAAATCACATTGTGTTGTAACTTTGGCATGGGTGTTTGATCCTTGATATCTTTCATTTCAACATTTCAACATTCAGGTTTTCAAGTTTTCTCTTCATTATATATTTGGTTTATCAATGATTTCCTCCAATTCAATTAAAGTGCATCTCAACTAGCTTCTCCAAATTATGCAAAAAATTGTTGATATAAAAAATCTAGATAGATACTGAGAGTTCCAAAGCCATAACCTGATGATCATCATGTGTGTGTTCCACTATAGGAAAAAATTGGATGTCATGTTCTTTCACATTTATTACAATCACTTCCTTCAAACTCAATTGAGGTGCACCCATGGAATTATTCAGGTGAATCTTATTGTCCATGGAAGTTGAGGCTTGTTGTTGAGCATATGCTACTAATTCTTGTTGCTACTGAAGTGCCTCAAATTGGCACTACTCCGTCACCCTAAGATAGCTTGCATTCTCTCTAGCTCCATGTTGTTCCACAAGAATACCCTGTACAACTTGGTTTTATCATTTCAAGGGCTATATTTAGCTAAATTCTTATCCTCTCATTAGCAAGAAGCTCAAGAGGAAATAGTCCTTTCCACCCTAAAAACCACTTTGTTACTTCATTAAAATTACCTGCCAATGATACAAAACCTACTACCACTTTTGAAAAAATGTTGCCTCCAACATTGCAACCATTTGATAAATGGGAATAGCACATGTCTGAGCCATAACCTAGTTAAGTTGGTCTACTTGCTTATTAGCTAGGTATTGAAGTTAATTTGGGCATCATTGTAGAGATCTTGTGGATTGTGGATTATGGATTGTAAAAAAAAAAGAAGATAAAACATGACATTATTCATTCCCCATTTGTATATTGCTAAATAGAGAGATCTTGGCACAACGTAAAAATAATAAAACTCACTCAACAGGTTGTTGTGCCCTTGTGATCTCTGTATATGTATGTACATATGTATATATGTGTATACATACATACATACATAAATGTGTGAATGTGTGTGTCTATATTTATGCATGTATATAAACAAAGAGATCTTGGCGCAATAGGAAAACAATAAAACTTTCTCAATAGGTAGAATGGCCACAGATGCAATGGCAATGCCTATTGGTAAGTAGATTCCTCTTTCTCTCTCTCATTTTTCATGTGTTTATTTCACTTGAACTATTATTTCTTAGGGGGAATTTTCTAATATTGGATTCATTTTATGTAGGAGGAAAGGATGACATTCTTGGGTATACCCATGTGATGAATTGCCCGTGAAAAATGAAGATTCCAGACTTCCCCTGAGAGTAGTAGGAGGCAATAAGGACATTCCAAGTACTTTAAATATTGATCATTTCTTAAAGATTTTAGATGTTAATGGGGAATTTAGATGTTGGGGAGGGGCAGGGGAATGAGCTTCCACCTTCACGTGGTTGGCCCTGATTAGCAGAGAATATTAAACTATTCTTGAAACCAAGTGAAGTTCAACAATAACCTATGATTGTATGAAAACTAATTGTGTGAATCTATTGGTTTTAGGAAATGCAGAAGGATGCCATAGTTGAATATGAAATGTTAGTTCATATGCATATCACATCAGTCAGAGCTGAAAAATGCAGTAGGTTTGCATTTTGTTGCCTGGCTATAAAATTTGTTTCAATTTTATGAGCCATGGTTAATATTTAAAACTTATATTGGCCATTCTATCTTCAAATTTTATGAGTCTCTAAACTTCCATGTCTCTGACTTGTTCCCAGCTCTGCACAACACTTGAAATTGTTGAAATCCACCTTCTGAGCCTCAAGTTATAAAAGGTTAATGATTGCCACCCAAACACATGTTTCTTAACCTTTAACTTCTCAATAGGTTAATGTTAACCACTAAAAACATGTTTTTCCTAACCTCCCATAGGTTAATGATAGCATTCGAAAATACATTTTTCCTAACCTCTCCAATAGGTTAATGATAGCCACCAAAAATATGTATTTCTTAACCTCTCTGAGACGGTTACTAACCTGTTTGAAGATCTCTCTAACTTGTTTTAAATTTTTCTATGAGACATCAAACAATCGGAGGACCTCAACTAGTGGGAAACGTCAAAATCAATCTTGAGCGCCAATCTGCAACAACAAAACAACTCATAGAAGATCTTCTTGGAGTATGATATGGACAAGATGCAGCGATACGTAGGTTGAAGTATGAGAAGTTTTTATTTGGAGAAAGCAAATTCATACTCGTATATTATTCAGAACTCAGAGACAAGCTGTCCATGCTAGGAAGTTGGATTATGTGGCTGGCACGCATCTGTATGACCTGTGGATAGACAGCGATACATATATATATCAACTTGCCAAATGTGTGCAGCAATACATATACATGAAGTTGGTCTTTCAAAGTGCTACGACCTGTTTGGAGAAATGTCTACTCTCATCCACGTGAACAAGATAAATGATCTTCTAAAAGACTTCTCGCATATTGTGTTGGGTAAACCTAAATGTTTTCCAATTCTCCTTTGATCGTTGCACACTCATTGATGTTGTACATTCATTGGATAACAAGATTATTAAATAATGCAGTCATGGGAGATCTTGAGAACGTTGTGGCATGCACAGATGAATACATTTTTTCTTCATGCTGGCAGGGTAAAGCATTTATATGTCACCTCGTCTACTCTAACTGCACCAAGTGAATAAACCTGATGGTCATTACCTAAGCTCATGATAGACATTTCTGTTCTTGTGTTGTGCATTAGCATTTGGGCATTCTTTCTAAGGATTACCTATGGTTCATATCCAAACATTTTATGGGCGTGGGAACTTTGGTAAAGCTTGGAAGGCTCAAAATAAATGATAACATTGGTGCCATAGCCCGAATGGTGGAAGGTGGCTGTCCAGTTCAATAATATTTTAAAATGGGAGAAAAGCATGATAGGACTGTGGCTTTGAGATGGTGAGAGCCTTGAATCTAAGGGGATTTTAATGATTTATTGCCAGGTTCATGGACAAGTTATGGAATATGTTCACAATTTTTGAGATTTGATCCTGACTTGTTTGATACAATGCCCAAATTAAAAGGTGGTGAACATAAATCGAACATACAGAGTGTTGGCCAAATGTTTGACAAAATGAAATACTTTTTCCTGACCTACAGCTTGGTAAGCTTCACTCATTGAGTCACCCAAGTTCAGATCAGCATTCTCATTTTCCTTGGAACTTGGCATATTTGAGAAGTGGATTGGAAATCAAACCATGAAGTACAAGTATCAGAGGCCAGATTATGCTCCTGTTTTAAGAAGCACGCTTCCAAATATCGGTGATACCATTTTAGGAAGTGTCTACCTTCAAGACTTCTGGTCATCTCTTGTAAATGAAGAAAAGACCCCATTAGCTGGAAAGATATTGGAAAGTGGCTTGGCTCAAGCAAGCGGACATCCCATTTCTATACAATGCCCAGAATTAGTGTTGGAGTGCATGAAAGCTTATCATCCCAACACTAGAGAAGTTCTTTCATCAAACAATGAAGTAATTGTCCATCTGGACCCTGCCTCTATTCCTATCATTTTTTGATTGCCCACTAGGATGCAATATGCCAGCATTAACATGAGAACTGCCAAGGATTATTTTTTTGCCAATCAAACCCAATGTTTAAATACTGTGGCAAGATCATGGTTCTTCCAACCAAGAAGATGAAAATCTCAATTAGGAAAATCCATTCACAAATCATCACTGAAAGAAGATGTGGCAAACATGGTAACTTTGTTGAGCAGGATCGTTGGTCTTCGAGATTCACATGAGTTCGAAGGTTGGATGTTTCTATTCATTAATATGGTCTGTGAAGGAAAACAATACATTGATTGGGCTGAAATTATCAGCGACTCATTGCATAGACAGCTCATGGGACTTCAAGAAAATGACTACTTTTATATGACTTCATACCTTTTCTATGCTATTGCAAGCACTAAAAGTTGGCCAGGACTCAACCAGCAGGGCATTTATGATGACACAACCATCATTTATAATCATCTTCCTCAAATTCAGTATGATAATAGCCTACACCATTTTAGAAGAGTGAATGATGCGTTCACCATGCTAACTGTAAGGGAAATTCAGGGGAACATTGGACTCAGGATTTTGCCAGAGGCAGCGATGAAAGTAGAAAAATATGGAAGTGTTTTTATACAATTCTCGAAGTTCACTTATATCCAGCTAGCTGCCTATGATGTATGTCCACTGATGTTACCTAGATTTGTTGATGATAAACTAGTCTTAGTTGAAATGTGCAAGCAAATTAGTCAAATCAATAAACTTTGCAGGAACAGGAGGATAGATGAAATAGCTTTTCCTATCAGCATCAGATATTATAGTTGTGACACTGCATCAAATGCTAGGAACATTGAAAGATCTATTGCCACAATAAATTTGTATCCTTACACGATGTGTTTCCCT
The DNA here is from genome assembly GCA_028749045.1 of Cupressus sempervirens. Taxonomy (NCBI): domain Eukaryota; kingdom Viridiplantae; phylum Streptophyta; class Pinopsida; order Cupressales; family Cupressaceae; genus Cupressus; species Cupressus sempervirens. Next base: position 441,071,309 of record CM053785.1, on the reverse strand, counting down.
TATGACAGTAAGGGCTATGCAGTGAATGAATTAAAGTTAAATTCCAGTCTTGGTCACTTCTCGGCTCTAGAAGACTTTTGGGAGGATTGTGAAAATGACTTCGAAGTCAAGAAGAGAGATTGGATGTGGCTTACAGTACGAAAGGTAATAGACTTCAAGTTGGACATTGATGTGATAGGCATAGATGACGATGAGGTTTCTTTGGTCGATCCTTACTATTATGAGAAAATTGAATTACTAGAGCTCCCTCCTATTGATTGGTCAATTCTTGAATTGAAAAGCTTGAAGGAGAGGTCTTCCTATATTCTTAAAAGAACAAGAGACTAGATCAGTAAAGTCAGAGCCAAAAAAGCAACTGGTGAATCTCAAAATAAAGAGAAGAGAAATAATATAAGGGAATCGTCTCAAATGGCGACAGAGGAAAATTCTAGTGAGAAGATACAACAACTGGATACAGATGCTCAAGACCAAGATGAAGATTTGAATCAGCTAGATAAGTTTACAGTTCAAAGAAAAAGGACAAGAATGAAAGGTAGAAGGAATGAAAAAGACCAAAGAAGTCCTCAAATTGCTGAATCACATGTTTCGGTTACATCCCCTCGTGATGTAGCAATTCCTCACTTGAATCTTTCTCCTCATGATATGCCCATAATAGATATCACACAGTTAGATGACCCGTTATCTAATTCAAAAGACTTAATGATGGTTGCTGAAAATGTAATAGGTGCCGTACAAGCTTCAAAAGTTACACATTCATGGTTCTAGGATAGTCTTCAGAAGCAGAAGAAAGTTGTTCAAATGGTTCCACCTCCATTTGATATGATCTCTAGTATTCTTCAGAAGCCTCCTAAAGTGAAAAAGACCAAGGTGATGTCCAGGTTAGCTATTCATAAAACTTCAAGCAATTTGTGTGTGGAATTAGCCAAGCCTATAGTTGAAAATATTGTTGATGAAGCATTCGAATCAGATTTCATCCTAGAAAAGGTTGATCTTGGTCCTTCTAATGCAGAAAGAGAGTTCCAAAATTTTGAAGTGATTTCTACCCAGATGTTGCAAAGGGCAAAGGAAGAGAAAAGAGCTAAGGAGCAACTCAAGGAACAAATTCAGATGATGGCGGCTCATATTAATTCAATCAGCAATCCTTCTAATACCCAAGTTGTGGTCACTACACCAGTTCTAACAAGTCTTGATGGTATTTTAGATCATATTGTTGTTCAAAGAATCAACTAAAAAAAATCACATAGTATGATGCTCGAGGCTTGGATAAATAGGATGATAGAAGATGCTTCAAAACTTATAACTGGAGTGAAAGAGATATATGGGAAAGCCATCACACAGATACAGGAAATTTCTAAGGAGCTGGAAAATAGCAAGGAACATAAATCCAACTTGCAAAAAGTAGCTGATGAATTAAAAGGAATGGCCAAGTTAGATACAAGCACCCTACTTCTTGAGAAAATTATTGCTGATCCAAGTGATAATCAAACACGCATCTAGAGTAAAAGTGTTGGTTGGAAGGTGGTAAACATCAGCAAAGGGATCAAAGAGTTCGAAAAGCTAATAGCTTCTTTGGAGCAACTGAAAACAAAAAGTACAGATGAATTAATCTCTACTATCACAAGTGGAGTGCCAGTAAGTGATCTTTAGAATGTTGACTGTCAGTTCCTCCTTGATTCCTTCAGTGTTTAGATTCATTCAAAAATAGAAAACCGTGTATTGGATGCTGAAACTATGATGAAGCTTAGCCTGGTTGCAGTCACACTAGCAGATTGTAACATTTCAGCCTATCAACGGGAGTCAAAAGAAATTCAAGATAGATACTTCACAGCCAAACTCAGGATGGAAAATGTGTTCATTCCAAACTATGAATCCATGATGATCATCCTAGATGCTTACAGGGCTTTTCGAAATAGATCAATTGTGTCCGGGTAGATAGAGTTAGTAGCTAGAAGGATCAGTGATTGTATATGCAAACATCTTTAGGAACTCTAGCTAAAGTTTTGTTTTTACAAGTTTCCTTGTATAGGTTAATTTCCTTGAGGTTAATTAACCTTCCAAAATTGCGTATTTTGGGGGTGGTTATTAACCACGAAGAGGTAGTTATTAACCTCTATGTCTATATAAGGACACCTTTTGGCTTTGTAAGGGGACTTTTTCGGTTTTAAAAATAAGGGAACACTATGCTGAAATTTTGATTGAGGGATAAATTTTGGAAAGTATGTACACTTTTTCTCTCTAAAATTGAAAAATCTCTATTGCTTTCTTGGTGCAAGGAAACGAAATGAGATGTACTTTGGGTTTCTTATTTTAAAATCAAAATTGTTATGCGTTGTAGTAGACATTCTCATGGTATTATGTGAGTGTTTATCAATATTAATAAATGTTCTTGATAATACTGATTGCTTTCAAGTGTAGTCCTTGATCACTCTTGTTATCAATCCTGTTTACCAAAGAAGGTCGTAAGGGCGCATGGTGCATTCGTCTTGGATGACTTTCTCTTGAATTTTGAAGTTTTAAATCTTTATTTGAAAATCCTTTAAAAAGTACATCATACGAGGGAGCTGCCCCTCTAAACGCAGAGGAAGGCTGCATACCAAGGGCCTATCCAACTGTTGTGAACGGTTTGCCACACACACACCGTTGGGCAATTCTTCTATGACAAATCTGTTTACCAACACATTTTCATTAGAGGCCTTTAATTAGGTATTTTAAGTTATAGACTATCACGAACATTGTTCATGATGATGGTCTATAATTTTAAAACCTTAATAGACATATTAAATAAATGTAATAATGCTGCATTTTTTCAGCTTCACCTATTGTCCATGCATAAAGAACATAGTTGCACACACATTCTTGATTCAGAGTGGTCGAATCTTATTTTGGATGCGATGGAAAATTGACATGCACCAAAAGATGGGAAAGTGATGTCACTTTTGTAGATCTATAACCTTTTTTTGTACTTTAAACATTGATCATTTCTTAAAGATTTTAGATGTTAATGGGGAATTTAGATGTTAGGGGGTGGAGGTGGGGCCAAATGAGCTTCCACCTTCACGTGGTTGGCCCTGATTAGTAGAGAATATTGAATTATTCTTGAAACCAAGTTAAGCTTAATATTAACCTATGATTGCATCATAGCTATTCAACATTTGTTGCCAATTTTATTTTTATTAATACAACATGATGTCCCAATTGTGATGGCTAGCCGTCAATCCGACAACATTCCTGTCACATACCCATCCGCATTGTGATGAAATTTTTTGATGGCTTGCCATCAAACCCACAACATTTCTATCACACGGGTGTTGCAATTGTGACAATGTCTATGACAAATTTCTATTGCAATGATTACTGTTAAAATGAATGGTTTACCAGAATGATAGCCAAATTTATGACACTTGTATGCATCATAATTGCGACAGTAACCCTTTGATGGGAGCCAATTTCAACTAATATCAGTTGGGTGATGGTTTACTATTGTAGTTGCGATGGCCTGCTATCACAATTTAAGCCCAAATGTAGTAGTGGCATGGAGATGGGGAACTAGGTGGTGGAGAAACTAGAAAAATCAATTGCAGAGTTAGTTAAATGAAACGAGGACCTGGATGACAGGTTTGATATAGTGACAAATTTCTCAATTTGCATCATGCACTCGGTGGCCACTATGATCCATCTAATGCAAACCAACAAAGGCCTAAGGATTGATGATAATGAGGTGGAGATGAGCCATGCCTTGTATGCCTTCCTGGCTGAGGACTAGCTCTAATTGCTACTAGAAAATCTAAGGAACCATGAATGGTTCCCCTATTGGTGTAGTTAGATTTTGTTTTGTTTTATGATGCTTATTTATACTTTGTTCTTGTGCTATTTTTAGTTTTTATCTTTGGACTGATAGTAGGGCTAATATTTATTTGATGGACATGATTTTGTATATTGTTAAGACTCTTGATGCTTATGGTAGTACTTACTTTTTGGTTATGGGTATGGGTAGGTTTTTGAAATTTCAAAAGGGGGTGGGGTAATCTTGTAGTAGTTAATATCAACTAATATTTGGATAGTTTCTCTCTTCTATTTTGGGCCAACCCCATTTTGGTTGCTTTTTAATTTCAAAAATACACATACAAACACATATAAGTCAAAAGTTACATAAAATGAGCATACATACATACACATAAGTCCTAAGTTATATAATTTATTAGCATGTGTACACATATGAGTCCTAAAAATGAAATAAACACATGTACATACACATATAAGTCCTCAGTTGGGATATATATAAGCTATTGGAAGTCACAACGCAACATGGAAAATATTTTTTTAGTTTTTTTCTATTTTGATAAGGTTAGTATAAAATTGTTAATAAATTTTTAATAATAGTTGTATAAAGTTACTATCAAATTATGCTTCAACATTTTATTTTTCAATTTTATAAATGGTGGTTTATTTGCACAAATTTATTTTTATTTTATTTTATGGATATTGTTACGCAAATGTTACAGGAAAATTTACATAGATGGTTAGGGTTAACAATAACCGCTAGAGTTAGAGTTACCCTTAGGGTTAGAATTAGGGTTAGAGTTAGGGTAAGAATTAGGGTTAGAAGTTGGTTTAGGATTAAGTTTAGTGTTAGAGTTAGGGTTAGGGTTTGTGTCATAGTTAGGGTTAGGGGAAGGGTTGGAGTTAGCATTAGGGTTTGAGTTAGGGTTAAAGTTAGGATTAAAGTTATGGTTATGGTTAGAGTTAGAGTTAGGGTTTGAGTTAGGGTTAAGGTTAGGGTTAGGGTTAGGGTTAAGATTAGGGTTAGCATACAATTATGTTAGAGTTAGATGTAAAGTTAGGGTTGTAATTATGGTTAGGATTAGGGTTGGTGTTAAGGTTAGGGTTAGAGTTAGGGTTAAGGTTAGTGTTAGGGAACAATTCTTCACAAGAAGTAATAAGTGAAAATTGAAAGATGAGAATTCACTATATGGAGCCCATCTTTTATTTAGGGTTATAAGTAAGGTTACGGTTAAGGTTGGGGTTAGAGTTAGTGTTGGGGTTAGGGTTAGAGATAGAGTTAGGGTTAGAGAAAGGGTTATAATTAGGTTTAGGATTAGGGTGAGGTTTATAATTAGAGTTAGGGTTATATTTAGGGTTAACATCAAGGTTAAATTTAGAGTCATATTTAAGGTTAGGGTTAGGGTATAATTATTCATGTTAATTAATAAGTAAAAATTGAAAGATGTGAATTCACTATATGGAGCATATTTTTATTTAGGGTTAAGAGAACGACAAGAGTTAGGAATAGGGGTCGAGTTAGAGTTAGGGTTAGGGTTTGAGTTAGGGTTAGGGTTAGAGATAGGATTAGAGTTGGGGTTACAATTAGTGTTAGAGTTAGGGTTAAGACTTATAAGACTAACTTACAATTATATTTTAGGTTATGGTTAGGGATAGGGATAGGGTTAGCATGAGGGTTAAGACCTAGGTTAGGGATAGAGATAGGGTTAGTGTTAGGGTTAGGGCTAGGTTAGGGTCAAGATCAAGGTAAAGGTTAGGGTTACGGTTAAGGTTGGGGCCTATAACACCGATTGAGTTATAGATATATGTAAGGCTTAAGAAACATGATTGGAGAAAGGGTTACATTTAGAAGTTTAGTTAGGGTCATAGTTATAGTTAGCAGGTGAGTAGGGGTTGGGTTTTTAGATTATATTTATTTTTATATAGGGTGCCCTATATAATAATAAGTATATTCCCATGATCATGAGTATGGTTAGAGAAAGAATTAGGACCATGGTTAGAGCTAGAGCTAGTGTTAGGTTTAGAGTTAATATTGCCATTAGGTTTACACTTATTATTAGGGTTATGATTACATTTAGAGTTACAGTTAGCAATACATCTTGTTCTCATTACACATACCTCTTAGCATAATAGAAAAATATAAAGATTATGATGTTCCTTAAGTAATATTATGATTTTCTTAGTTACATTTATAAATAGGTCATTGGTTATTGATATTTATGCTTATCATGAATAATGTAGCATGAAAGGTTACTTAATGCTATTGAGGTAATTATCACACTTAAAATGAGTATTAAATAAATATTTTGCTTTAGATTAAATGATAATAGTTAGAAATAACACATGAACTTTATACATAATTTAATGAGCATCATATTAGTGATATATGTCATATAAAGGCTTCAATATTACAAACACAAAGGTCAAGGTAACATGTTTGAAATGTCTTGAAGTATACTTGAAAAAAATATATTATTGAATAGTGAAATTGGATGTTATTATTCTCATGCATAGATGAAAAGAGAAGTATATATCTCCTAGTACATTTATTCACATGAAGTAAAAGTGAAAGTTGAAAGATGTGAATTTACTATAAAGTATACTTCTCCATAATGATGTAAGTACATCACATATTCTTCAGAGATTAAAAATCATATTGTGACATTTGTTTTGAAAATGATCAACATAGACTTCTTTCGTCATTGTGACATTTGTTTTTACAATGATTTGAGCCTATAGAAGTAGTTGGGCTCATGTTGACAATGCTTGGCAATGTGTTAGAAGGTGTTATTCTTCAAACAAATAGCTTTTCCCCTCATGATTGTTTATTAGATGTTGTTTGAGGGATTTCATTCCCTTTAGAAAGATTGGGCTTTTTCTCTTTCCTTCTTTTTATCTAAACGTGTGATCTTCCTATAGGCCTCATGTAATAACAATAGTTAACACTTTGAATACAATATTCAACTCAAATATAATTATGCAATGATCTAGCTCAATAAAATGAACTTAATAAGATTCTTGACTCAATTTACACAATCTTGGCTGCAAATCCAAAATTTCTTCCTCTCACTAAACAAAAATTAAATTAATTTACATGGTTTGGGCTTTACTAACCCTCACCTCTTTTTCTTCTACAAGATTTCATGAAACAAAGATTTTAGTTTCCCCTAATGGCCAACCTCATGTTGGGTGCTCTTCTGTGACATGCTTCTTCAGCTTAGGCCTAAACCTCATGATCTTTTGCAAGCTCTACAACCATGGTGACAACACCAAGAATGTGACCCTAGCCCAACATAGGCTTGAAGCATGTTGATTTCATGGAGGGGGAAAGGATTAGGGTTTTACCCAATTGTGCACATTGCTTCCACATGGGGTGCATTGATAGGCACCTCATTTTAGACTCTTTGTGGTAGATGTCATATGTTGGAGGGTGTTGAGAAGAAAATTCTTTGTAGACATTGTTGTGAATGGCTTAAACATCACATACTAAAGCCTGATTCCTATGTTAAAAGTGTTAAATAATAAAAGTTGACTTATTTTTGAAAGCTTAATTTCTTACTTAGTGTGTGATGTTTAAAGGAGACCCAATTATTAGTATAGTAATGGCAATGAATCTATGACTCAAATGGATTCCTAAATGTTGGGTGCAACTTGCACTCTCCGTTTTGGCCTCTTATAGTGGCACTTGTTGGAATATTGTCTTTTCCTCCAAAAATCCTAGGACAAGACCATTTAAATGACTATTAAGAGACATGTAGAAAACTAATGGACTTAGTAATTCTTATTATAAATATACCTAAAAAAATTTATGCTTTCTATGATGGCACTTTCTATGCACCAACAATGTTCATTTTCATCTTTTTCTCTTCTAGAAAACCCTCAATGTCCACAAATGCAAAATTATGGTGGTCTATTTTGTCTAATATTTGAAGAATATTTTAGTCCCTAAAGAACTCTATTTGTCATTGTGTTTTTTCACCTCTAAAATCAGTGCTTACGATACATTGTGATGGGCATACCAATAGTTTGATTTTCTTAGTGCTTTTTCCAATTTTTTTTCCCTTCTTTCTTGCTAAAACTATTAAATTAGTTTACACAATTGTTCTTAGTTATTATCTACAATTTTAGTTACACATTTATTTCAAAAATATATAGCAAATTAATTTAAAAATTGAAGATAGATAAAATCAAGATACACCAATATTGTCACACATTTTAAAAAAGAATCATGAAGGGAACTTTATCATACATAAATCTATGCATATCATTCTAGATTGATTTCTTCTATTCCATTTTACTAATATTGATATTATTCTCCATGGAAACATATTTTTGGACTTATCAGGACATGAAGTTCTATCTTGTTGTAGCCATTTTGGAGTTATTTAATTAAGGCCTCTCAATCAATTTTTGCCCATGATACTTTGTGAGAAATTGAGATCTTGTTTCCTCTTCCAATTTCTTTCATCTCGTCACATTATTTTGGGATCTAATTCCATCCAACAGTGTTATTAATTTACTTTTCTCACTCTATGTTTATCTTCAATACTCACTCCACCATTTTCTATTCATTCTTGAACGTTAACACTATCACCAAAGAACTTATTCATGAGATAATTGAAACTCAAAGGTCACTTTACTTTTGTTCTACTCAGAAAACATGTTAGAGATTATGCAAGACACATTTATGTTTTTTTTTCACTCAAATCATTTTGGTGTCAACTCTGCACTACATAGTGTCAGAAGTAATTATGACTCCAACAACAACTATCGTGCATGTTAACCTATCATGTTAACAATGCGGAAAATTTAAATGTTAAGCAAAAAGAACATTCTAGATTTAGGCACCCATTTTTGTAATTTGAAATAGAGTTTTGGTGCTTAGCTTAAATGACCTATTTTATATATATCCAATGTATCTATTGTAAAGCATGAAGTTGAAGTAGATAGTGGAATATATAGTTATGTAGAGTTGAATCATATGTAATAATATAGGTATCATATAATGAATAGTTTGAATACATTTTCTCTCTTCCCCTATTTCAATGGCATAGCTTCATCTCTGAATTGTGTTATGCTTTTGCATTTATGTTTTTTGTAACATAGTTTCAAAGAATTCTAAATTCCTAATATGGTATCAGAGCCCAAGGTTAAAGGTCATGGAAAAATAAAGATTTCAAAGCCCAAGGATCAAAATCATAGAGAGTTGAGGAAATCGACAAAAGAAGAGTCAGAGCCCATGGTTAAGAATCTTGGAGAGATGCAGAGTTAAGTGTTGATGGTGGATCCAAGCCAATGAAAAAAGATATTTGAATGGTGAATCATGTTGAAGGTTTATATGAATAAGGATTTTCTGCAAACAAAGTGAGCAAAGATAATGATTGGAGATAGTTGAATAAATCTATAGAGGGAGAGGTAGAGCTCATGGTTTAAAAATAAGGGTTGAAGATATGAAAAGTGATGGTTGAGAATAGAGAAGAGTTCAATAGAGAACAAGGTTGCATGTATGCAAAAGCAATAGAAAAACTTATTTTTAGTGATCTATGGATCTTCATAGTGGGTTAACACATTGGATTATTGAGGGTTAACATTTGATCAAATCTCTTTGTTTCTATGTTGGCCGATTGAGTCAGTCTTTTTTATTGCTTAGGGTCTCTACCAAGTTAGTTAAACTCCCTTGCTATTAGTTTTTGTGTAAAAAGTGTTAAAAGAATTAACAAAATCAAAGTCAAAGTAATGGTCTTGTGCTAAAATCTAGGAGAGGTAAGTTGCTAAGGAATTTGAGCTTGTGTGAGACTAAAAGAATGTTGGTAAGGTAACTATTTATAATTACTCTATGTTGAGTGGTTAAAACATAAAATGGAAAATATTATTTTATGAATAGTTGAGAGTTCCAATTCCCTTTGAATAAGTGTATTAAATGTGAAGAATGTTTGTAAGAACTTAAGATTGTTGTAGACAAGATTGTAGATCCATGTAGTTGATTGAAAAAGTGTCATTGGCTAAAGGAAGTTTGAGATCTATGTAAATAGAAACAGAAAGTGTGTGAAAAATTTAGAGAAGAGAAAAAAAGGATTTCTTGCTACTATTGCAGATAAAGGAACATGCATCTTTGAAGGAGATCACGAGAAGTCTCATAGAGAGAATGAAGAGATAAATCTGTAAGTGCAAAAAAATCAAGTATCCTACCACTCTATAATGTTATTTTTTGATTTTAAAAGGTGAGATTATGATTTCCCCTATTTTTAAGATTTGGAAGATTTGAAAATTTCTATATTATGAACAACTAAGAGTTCTAGTTGTCTTTCAATTCAATAACTATTGGATAAGTGTATTGGGTTAGTTTCTTTCACTTAAGAGATTTGAGTTATTGTCGAAAAGAAGGGAAGATAGTTGTTCTAAAAAATTGATAGAAAAAGTGAGTCTAAGTTCTTGTGATTTAATGGTGAAAGATGGAAAAATAGTAAAGAAGGAAAATGATAGTTTGGAAGAAGAATTGATGAGTGTGAAAGAATCCAATTCAAAATTGATAAAAAGTTTGAAAGAAGTTGGAAAACAAAACTATGAGTACATGTGTCAAGTTCAAGATTTACAAAAGGAATTGATCAATGTTAAGGAGAAAAAAGATAAATTAGAAGAAATGTTAAATCTATATGATGATGTCAAAAAGAGAAATAAAGAATTTGAATGTTGTTTGATGATATTGAGAAAAAGAACAAAGATTTAGAAGAAAAGTTGAAGGAATTAGAAAAGGAAGATAGTATGTTGAAGAAGGAATTGTCCAATCTAAAACAAGAGAAAGAATGTTTGAATGTGAAACCAATTGTATGTGATGTATCATGTGACAAAAAAGATTTGAGTGATTATGTGATTGAGAAATGTGATTTTGCTAAAGTTGAAAGTGTTTGTGATGAAAAGTATAAGAAATAAAATGACAAGAAGTTTACAGATTTTGTTTGTTATGATAATAACAATGTTGGTTTGAAGTTAATGAAAAAGATGGGTTATGAAGGAAAAGGATTAGGAAAGAATGAACAAGGAATGGAAGAGCCAATTGAGGCTATTTGGAGACCAAAGAATATAGGTCTTGAATATGATAATTGAGATAATAATGTTCAATATGATGTGTGTGTGTGTGTGTGTGTGTGTGTGTGTGTGTGTGTGTGTGAAGAAATCAACATAAATAAAGGAAGATAATAAATGTGCTCATTATGATAGAGAAGTGATGGAAATAAAAGAGGAGTAACTAAGAGGGGAGGGGTGAATTAGTTACTCTAAAATAAATCCCAGATCCTTTAGATGTCAATATAAATCAAAACTCAGTGAAAATAGAACTCTGTTGTAAGTTGGCAAATACATAGGTACTTAGTTTACATTAACAAATGTTGAAGCTCGGAAAACACTGAAATAACTTGGTAAAAGCTTATCATGAAAAACTTAAGATATTATCTCTGATTGATATTACTTTAACTTAGTTGTAAACATATAAAGGAAATAACATGAACACAATTGATACCAATATTTTAATGTCGAAATCCAATTTGGGAAAAAACATAATTGCAACTAGTTACTAATTTTCACTCTTCTTATTAAGTGAGCCCTGTTAGGAGCCAACCCTATTAAAGGTTACAAAAAAACTATTAGGTGTGACCCTGTTAGAAGATTTAATCAACTTCTCAGGAGTGGCCCTATTAGAGGTCTATAAACAATTCAATAGAAATGCCACCGTGTTAGAGGATTTACAAATCATTGCTGAGCCAACTCTGTTAAGAGATTTAGATCACTGCTACAATGGGTAGAGAGTAATAATGAGATAACCTAATTTTTGATACACTAAACTGTTGATTATAGATCTCAATTCTGACTTGTATACTTGATCCTTTCTAATCAAATGTATCTTTTCAACTCACCAAGGATATTCAGCTTATCCTTTTAATTCACTTCCTCTAAGCATCAATAAATATTCAATTATGTTCCTCACATTCAATTCTCAAATTGAGCTTATATTTATATCTTACAAATTGTCAAGTCGGCTTGAATACAACTGAGAATAATTAATATTCATCTTCTTGGTCGGCTAAAACCAATTGACAATTCAATTGAACTCGATATGCCAAAACAAGAAAATCCTTCATTAGCCGACCCTACTCCATAGATGCTAATTCAAAGTGATTTTCCTATGTTAACCAAGTGAACTCGGTTAACACTACATATTTACAAATTTTCTTTGGTAACTAGGTTAGCTCGGTTAACATTGGTTCCACCCAACATTTCCTTCATTAACCGAGTGAGCTCGATTAACACTCAACTTATGCAAACTTTCCTTTGTTGCCTAAGTGAACTCAATAGAAACTATCTTCTAAAGTAGGCAAACTTTGGAATGCTTGACAGATATAGGAAACTATCTTCAATGTCCAAGTGAGCTCAGCATGCATTGACTAGTAATGATATGAAATTTTGTGTAACATCAAAGACAATGCACAATTAATCAATTGTTTCCAACAAGAAGGTCATAGTAAAGAAATGTGTTGGGACTTGCATCTAGGAAAGATTTGTGGACTAAAAAATAATTCTGAAAGGATGTGTTGGAATAGAGAATGGAAGAAAAAACCAATGGTAGAGTGTGATAAAATGAATTGTGGATGGATTGATGAGTGTAGCTTGAAAAGACTTACAAAAAAGTTTTAAAGGATGTATAAATTTTCATTTGTGAAGAAAAATGTCAGCAATTACAAAAAGGATGAAGGACTACCACAACTATTCGAAGATGATATATTTTAAAAGGAGAAAGGATAACAACAAGTGAATATACATCAATAGCTGGTAAAGAATTTTGTGTGGGTATGTTAAGGGATGAGTGAGAGATGAAGAAATTGTAAATTTTAAATGTATAATGTTTATAAGAAAATAGTATAATGCTGCAAAAATTTGTGAAAGAAATAATAAAGTGCATTTGTGTTTGAAAAGAAGAATGTGGATATAATAAAAAAGGAAGTTGAAAAGGAAGAAGAAAAATCTAGTGTTGAAGATCATAATAAAAAAAAAAGGTGAGTGAAAGTGAAAGGATATAAAAAGGAAAAGGATAAAATGAAAGAACATAGAGAAAATGCAACAGGATGTGATGACAAGTAAAGAGGACAATGAAGAATGTGAAGGCACCATTGTGCTTGTCCAAAAATGAGAAGTAGAAAATTGTTAGTTGTGTTTGAGAAGTGCAAGATGAAGTGTGAAAAGATGTAGAAGTGTGTGCTAATGGACTGCGGATAGGAAAAATAAGAAAATAAAATGGAGAAAAGAATAATGAGTAAAAGAGCATGGATAAAAAGAATGAAAGAGAGAAAATATGGAAAAAGAAAAAGTGCAGCAGCAAGATATGATGGAAAAAAACAAGAAGAAGAAAAGAAGAAAAATTGAAATGAAGGAAAAGAAGCAATATTGAGCATACAATTTAAAGAATACAATGACAAGTGTGTTCAATGGATGAGAGAAAGTAAAAGAGTTGCTAAAGATGACAAAAAAAATCAGAAATATGTTTGTTGAATGGCTGAGAGAAAGAAAATGCTAACAGAGGGAAAGCCAGTCGTGTTTGCTCCCTATAAAGACAAAAGAAAGAGATTTTTTGGGTGAACCGATCACGTTCCACCCTGCAGAAAAAGAAGCAAGTAGATTTGGGAGAACCAGTCATATTCTACTCCGCAGTGATAGAAGGAGAACTATTCACATTCTTCCTTTCATTGATAGAAGAACCTTGCAAAGAAGGAGACGGTAAACTAATCATGTTTACCTTGCAAATCCAAAAGAATAGTCGAACTAAAACATCTAAATGGACAAAGATCCCTCTCGAAAAAAGAAGAAGCAGTATGGATTGATAGAATTTCAAAGAAGAAAAAGTTTTAAAAATACACCAACATTCAGGGAGTCAAAATTAAGGGGGAGTATCAGAAGTAATTATGGCTCCAACAATAACTATTGTGCATGTTAACAACATAGGAAATTTGAATGTTTTAAGCAAAATGAACATTCTTGATTTAGGTGCCCATTTTTTCTAATTTAAAATAGAGTTTTAGCGCTAAGCTTAAATGACCTATTTTATATATATCAAATGTATCTATTGTAAAGCATGAAGTTGAAGCAGATAGTGGAATACACAGTTACGTAGAGTCGAATCATATGTAATAATATAGATATCATATGATGAACAGTTTGAATAAATTTTCTCTCTTCTCCCGTTTCAATGGCATAGCCTCTATTTTGTAGAATGTGTTTGATGTCTCTGAATTGTGTTATGCTTCCACATTTGAGTTTTTTTTAACATAACTTTAGAGCGTTCTAAATTCCTAATACATAGATTTTTACATAAATAAATAATGCCAGATATATTCCTCATTTTCCTAAATTAAGAGAACTTTTCTCTGTAATCTATGTGCTTAGATAGATGGTTCTATACACACATGGTTCATAATCTCCATGAGTTCAAAATCCTTAATTTTTTAATTCATGGAACTTAGCAAATCTTTTGTGGTTCTCTCTTCATTTGAGGACATCTTGTGCAGATTTTACCGTAATAACAATTAGGGTTCTGATGGAAATGATATGACCCACCCTACTGGAATATGTTCATGTGTAACAAATTTATCTAGATTCTTCAATTGAACTATAATTTGTGAGAAGAACAATTGTTACATTCAAAAAGCATCTTTGTTTTTCTAGTCGATCTGTCATTCATACTAATGTTGAACTTCCATCTACAATATTAGAGCGTATGTTATTTTGTAATGCCTTCCCAAAGATTTTGTAAATGAAGCTAGTATGAACCGATGCCTTTTGGTGCAATTTTTTTTTCATTACTCAATTTGTTCTAGCCTCTAGAGTTTTTTTTCAACTTAAAATCAAGTCTAAAACTAGTCATGAGCATTCCTATAACAACTAAAATTATAATGTTAAATATTGATGTTGGAAAATGCTAGTCTAAAATTATGAGTTTTTCACTTCACCACTAGTAGTTTCTCAAGGTGGACTACCTATACTTTTTCCTAAATAGACTACTTCTGCATATCAAATTGCTTATGTAATGATGTAATGATATGTGATTTTGCAATTAACAAAAGATGCACAAGGCATATATATATATATATATATAAACAAACTTGATTAAATCCAACAACCATAAGCTCTCTTTTTCCAAATAAGAGTACTTATCTTGTTGGGGAAAAGCACAAACCTGTGTCATCCTTTTGTGAAGGAAAATGCTAACAAAAGTATAACTATTCACCTTCAATGACATAAAATTGGTATTATTATTTTGAATTTGAAAAGAAGTAAACTAATGAAATGTGTAGAAATGGATAGATTTTAGGATTATAGTTTTTAATAATTATTTGGAATAAAAGTTGATATATTTTCCTAATTTTTATAGATAATTTTTTAGCTATTGAAAAAAGCTTAAAATTAGGGATCTAGTTCCCACCACAAAACTATATGGAAATAAACTTATTTTCCTTTGATCTCAGACTATGTTATAGATAACATATATATCTAGAACAATTTTTTTAAAAATTGACTTTAGACCTATACTTTCTCTTTTATAATGATTGAAATTTTGACTCACCTGAAATTGATAGTTTTCATCTCCCAACACATTTTTTGAAACAAATCTATTCTAAATAGGAGAAAAATTATACATTCTAGAAGAGGACTCTATCCTCTAGAACGTGATATAATTTTTATATTTTTATGATATGATTTAATATTTTTCTCATTCTCAAAACCGACATTTTTTTAAGTGTTAAAATACATGCTTGTAGAAATTTAAATTACAATATACTATATCTAATTAAAACACTATAAAATCAATATGAGAATATTCTTGACTCTGAGCTCTATTAAATGGTGTTCATATGTTATTAAAAATTATCATAACAAATAGTAAGAGTTATTGAAATGCCACTTTTCTGAAATAATTTTATTTCTTTAGTAATTATATACAAACTAGTATAAAATATGCATTTAATAGATATTTCTAATTGGAAAAGTGTGATAGCATATATAACTTAGCTATAATGAATTTATCTAGGTCATATGTCAAAAAAATAATTTTTATATAGAAATACTCAAATTTAGTCATTCTGATAAGTCTCTGTGTAAATGGTGACACAACTTTGTACTTTTACCCTATTAATATCCACAACATCATGCATATTTTTCTATAAATTACATAGTAGATGTGCTCCTAAACATGTTACATGTGAAGTAAAAAAGTGGAGTGAGTGATCATTCTACTATAGTTTCATTTAATAACTTCTGTCTATGTTTGCAAACAATTCTTTTATTCCCAGATATCAAACCACCTTATTTATCATTTTGAATAGATTGAATTTGTACTAACATTCATGGAATGGTATAGTTCTCTATATTTCCATTTTATCAAAACATATTTCCCTCAGTGCTCTACACTTCTATAGGGGGTTTGATGGTCTACCATAAAGTTACATGATATATCTATATATGCATTTTTCATTGTACTTCTAAGAGTATCTCCAATTTGTGGACAACAAGAACTTCTCTGTTCATGGCATGCTAACTAACTTTTCCCATTAACTATTACCCACAATGGAGCAAATGGTGATTATGCAAGCTCATTTAGGGCAGTGCACTATTTTGAAATTAGTTTAAATGCTGAAAATGCTTTCACTCATCACTTAACCCAACCAAAATGTATTTTTAGGACAAATTTGTAAAGTTCACTATCCAAAAAGCAAAAATTGTATAAAGGTAAATCCGTAGTGATTTGGTCATAGTTGTGTAGTCTTTATTAAACTAGTTTTGATTTATTTTTATAACCCTTATTTCTAAAAGTGAGGGATTGCAAAGATTTTCAATCAGGTGGTGATTGCTAATTTAGCTCAGGAATTATATATGTACATATTTTGATGTTGTTTAGCCTTGTAAGGGGAGCTTAAACCTAATTTGTATTCTACCGATCTACAATGGTAATATGGTGAATTGATATCATACTTTACATTTCTAGGCGAAGATCTCATTTTCCCACAATATCAATATAGTGGTGACATAATAAAATTACTCTATTTTACTATATTTTTTCCCCGTTCACAGAAATACACATTAAACAAATCATATTAAAAAAATCATAACTATTCTAACATATGAAAAATCATAAAACAAAAAACTAAAGACTAAATAAAGAACATCTAATGTAGAATTGATATTTTGAAAAAAAAAGTTTGACATAAAACAAAAAAACAAAAAACAAATTTTAGATAAATATGTGAATATTGTTTATTAAAAAACCATTTTTTAAAACTGAAGTTTATTTGAAATGCATAACATTAATAAAAGGGGGGCAAGTATTAACATTAATAGAAGCACAATAGTTACCAATGCCCAAAAGGACAAGAAGAACTTTTCTGTTTATGACGTTCTTTCTTTATATTTTATTTCGTCCAGAGCCAGCGCTTTTTCTGCAATCTTCAAGGCCCCAGCCTTTTGACGGTTAAGTGTATATTATGATATGGATGTATTAACTAAGCAAACTTTTTATTGAAGTCATAAAATCTTTATACTCATCTGAATTGATGCCAATGCAGCTTACTGTGCGCCCAACAATGTCACTAGACCTTCAAGAGAAGGTACAAAATTAACCTATTATCTGACAACACTTGCTTATTAATTTCCATCTCTTATTAAGACTTTAAAATTTCTTCTGCAAGTAAGACTGTTCAGAA
Source organism: Cupressus sempervirens (assembly GCA_028749045.1). NCBI lineage: Eukaryota > Viridiplantae > Streptophyta > Pinopsida > Cupressales > Cupressaceae > Cupressus > Cupressus sempervirens. The sequence continues at coordinate 441,053,787 of CM053785.1, read as the reverse complement.
TAGTTGATACCACTATATATGTTCAGAATTATTTCAATCAGGTCATGATTGCTAGTTTATCTCAGGAATTACTCATTTGCATATTTTGATAGTGTTATCATTGTAAGGGAATCTCACCTCCAGAAAAATCCATGATAGACCTATACCCAAGTCACTGATTGGATAAAACGAATTAAAGAAATGCTAGTAAGGAGCTCTTTACTTAAATGTAGAGTTAAAAAAGTATGCAATACACAAATACAACTAAATTTTGGACATGGCTTCGTCTATAAGTTCTAAACTACAAATTTTAAACTTTGATTTTATGTTCATTTATTTCAGTTTGTATCTTGTACAATTTTTTATTTTATTTGAATGTTTGTATGTTTTTTATTATTTCTATTAGATAATTGTCTATTCTCTTATTATGCAAAATGCATGTAGATTTAAATGAAATGTTTCAAATGCTGCCAACCCTGGTATACATTTACTTTTTGAAATGCTTCTAATGCTTCACTATATATCTAATAGTTATATGTGAGTTTTTAAAGTTGTTTTTAGTACTACTCAGAGTAAGTCTTCTTTTTATACTACTCAGATTCAACAGATTAGTATATATTCCAATAATTTGTTGGAGAAGAGCTTCTTGTAAGATTTCTAGATCCAATTTGAATACATGTGTTTTTTATGTATTAGATATTAGATAGCAGCCAAAAGAAGGGGGGCTAACCTCGTAGTACAGAAGGTTGGACAACACCTAGTAGTTACCCCCTACCATCTAATAAATAGCTTTTCTCAACATCAAAAACATCTTAATAGTAGAAGTAACCTAGCAACATAAACAAGTATTGTTGTTCAAACAATTAATAGATCTACAATAACCAAAAATGCCACATAGGGCATGAAGTTCACAATTAACCATAACATAATAAAAAACAAAAAAAACAAAGGCACACAGGCTAGTTCCCCTTTTTCTCCTCTAGGTCTTCCCCCTCCTTTTCATCAAGATCCTCCATGGATGATCTCTCCACCTCCTCCTTGATGGGTTTCTCCAGTAGAGTCTTCAGCAAATCATCCACCAGGAAGCTCTAGAGGGAGCAGGTGGTCTCACTCTCTTTTCTTGCTTCTTTCTCCTCCTTGTTCACATGTAGAAAGTATAGAGTGGTGGCTTCCAAATGTATGACCTTTGCAGAGAACTTAGCAAAGCTTCCATCTTTGTGGCACAAGGCTTCCTGATTGTTGGCCATGTCATGCATTTATTTCTCTAGCTTGTCCAACTAAGTTTTGCTTTGATCCTGTCTATGGATATGATGCCCTTTTTTCCCACACCCTTAGTAGAATCCTTCATAGAAGAGGTGATATCTTCCAAGCCAAACTTTTATCCAAGGATGGGTTGGCTTCTAGGTATCCAAAATGTAGGAAGGGTTTGGCACATCCTCACTCCCAGAGCCAGGGTGTATAACTTTGCACCTCCTCTTGATGCATTTCATTTCACTGTCCATGGACTTAGAACTCACCTCCTATTTGGGATTTGTCTTCATTTTCTCCATTTTAAGCATTTTAGTGAACCTCCAAGTAGCTTTATTACTCCACCCAGTATCAACATTAGAATCAATAATGCTAATTTTTTTCCTAGTACCCAAGGGATTTTTGTCCACCTTCTTCAAGGCTAAACCAAGGCTAGGGTCCATGGAGACTTGAGGCATAATAGTGACAAGGGGATTAACAAGAAGAGATGCATTGAGGGCAAGCTGGAGCTTCTAGAGTTTAAACATGAAGGCTGTAGGATATAAAAGGGCCTTCCTTCCTCCCTCTTTCTCCTAACATTAAACATACTATCATCCATCAAATGCAAATTAAGATGTGGGAAGGAAATCAAGTCCTAGTTCCTAAAGTGATTTAAAATAGGAAAGCAATAATAGTACAACACTTAGAATTGATTTTTGAGTGTAACATAGTGCATAATGACATAGCACACTATTTCCCAAGGTTTGGATAGGTCTTCCCTCAAGAAAATACCCTGAACGTGAATAGGCTCCTCTTTAGGGAAGAAGAATTTCCTCAAGCTCATTTCATCATAACTTTTTTTCCTTTTTACACTTACTCCTAACCTCAAGAGACAACCCACCAACCGTCACAAGGAGCTCCTCTTCCATTTTGACAACTACCCCATTAATGTTCACCTTCCTATTTTTCTAGGTGTTGACAAATTGCAAGGACACATCCTCATCATAACCTTCAATGCCTTCCATGAATAGTAGCAATCCACCTTCACATAGATAAACTCATGACACTTCACTATCCCTGATATAGTCTTCAATCTTATTTGGTTTGATGCGATCACATGCACCCATGTCTTCACCAAGATCAATCACCAAATCATCAATTTGCACCAACATTTCCTTGCTGTAGGACATAACTTAGAAGCCAAGGAAGTTTAAAGATATGATGCCAAAAATGAACCTAATAAAGAAATCAATTCCCATCATAAAATTGCAAGGCATCGCAATTTCCAATCTCCCTCTATCTTGAGCATGTGTGAATGATACCTTTCCCATAAAAATTAACCATTGCTAGTTGTGCATGGAGTGAAGCGCAAGGGAATTACAATTATGTTTATTCAGAACACCTGTCCTTGGCAATTTTATCATTTTGACAAAATTTGTGTCGATCGTCCTCTTGCCATAGTAGTTAATGGAACCCCAAATGGAAATAATCACAAAATATTTCCAAATATTCAATTCTATATAGTTTTTAATCCAAGAGTTCTCTCACCCACCTATATCCACATCAATATGCCATTTATTGTGCTTCATCATGTTGCGCCACAAAGAGCATGATCACTTTCCACCTTTATTTATGTGGATGGTGGGGTTTGGCTAATGTCATCTCATTCCTTTATTGCTTCCACATTATGATCAATTTTAGCCAATTCATCTACCACTCCATTACTTTCCTAATAGATGTAATCCACTTGGACTTCTTGAAGTCCATCCAATAAGATGTGAATTTCCTCTATTATCACTTTGATCTTCCATCTACACTAGCCTTCTCCCTTCACAACTTTGATAATTAACATAGAATCTCCCTTGATAGCTAGTCTTTTAATTCTTCTACCACTCACTATCCTCATTCCCCATAGCAGGGCCAAAAATTTCACTTTGTTATTTGAACCTTCTACACGGTTCCCAGCATAGGCAACCACCAAATTACCACTGTTATCCTGGACAACACCACCAGCTGTAATCCTTCTAGAAATGGCCAAGCCATCAAAATTGAGCTTCATCCATGTTTCTAGAGGGGGTGCCAAACCATTTTACATATGGAAACAATTTTAGAATTATCAAATATTTCCATAGTCAAACTCAAGTCCCACGAAGTAGCCCATCTCATATTTTGAACCCTCAAAGGGTTTTTTTTTTTGGTTGGTGGGGGGTGGGGGGTGGTTTCAAATGGCAGATCCCACTACATTCCTTGAGTAGTTTTTTTTTTTTGGGGGGGGGGGGGGGGGGGGGGGGTTGGTGGTGGGGGGTGGGGGGGGGTATGGGGGTTTCAAATGCTAGATCCCACTACATTCCTTGAGGAGCCTAGTCACTTGCTAAACCACCACAGAGCTAGGAGCAAATTTTTCCCAAAATATATAGTTGTTTTGTTCCTTCTAAATTTTCCATGACACATATGGGGGAATGACTCTCCAAAAGGTTTTGAGGTATGGTTGATTAGAGGGACCATCCCTGTCAACAAATTGATGGAGGTTCTCATTAAAGTACCACTAAATCTCCCACATAGAGATAATCTCCCTCCTATCCTCCAAAGCAAATGGACAATGTATGTAGAGGTGTTGAATGGATTCCATTGTGTTGTGACATAACACACAACAGTTGGCCAATTGGAATCCTCCCCTTTAAAGGTTATCAATGGTGAGGATTTCCCCATGTAGAACCACTAAATGAAATTTATCCTTGGCAGGAGCTAGGGGTGCCAAACATTCTTCCACTCCCCCAAGGCTTCAACTCCCTCAATACTACAAGTATAAGTTGATTTCACTATGAAGTCCCCGGAGGGGGTTAGTCTTCATACTTAAGAATCATCTAATGGGGTGGAGGGAATACAACAATTCTTCAAGTCCTCCTGGAGCTTTATAAGTAACCTCATCCTAGGATTGTCCTGATTGTAAAGTCTTTTCCATGTGTTATCAAGGATGGTGTAGTTACAAACCAGAGTACCACATTACCCAGTACAAAAAGCTCATAGAGGTTAAAACTTGGTATGCATGAGGGGGTTGTCCTCAATCCATTGATCCTCCCAATAGTCAATGTTATTCACATTCCCCAAAACCTAGTGAATACCCTTCTTCAAAATTCTATGGGTGCGTACGAAATTGCTCCAAATTTTTGATCCTAGGGGAAATGTATTGGTCTAAAGATGATGATACAATGAGTCACCCCTCATATACTTAGTTCTAAAAATACTACACCAATTGCTCAAGAAGTTCACCAATCTCCATCCAATCTTAGCTAGGATGGCCTTATTCAAATGTTCAATGCTTCTAATGTTCAAAGCCCCCAAGGACTTAGGTTGATAGACTTTCTCCTAGCTCATAACTTATTCTGGTCTTATCCTCCATTCCTGACCATAAAAAAATTCTTTGAATTTTTTCAATAATATCTTCATAACTACTTAGGAGTTTAAAGAGAGAGAGGAAGTACATAAGAATTCTCTGTAAGAAGGCTGAGAGAAGTTAAAGTTTCTCTGCACTACTCAAAATTTTGCCTTTCCTACTTGTAATCTTCCTCTATATGTGTTCCACCATCTCATTCTATTATTGCAAGGAAACTTCTTTAATCATGAGAGGGAGGCCAAGATAGGTGTCAGGTAAGCTCACCTCCTAGAATTCCATAATTTTGATCACTTTTCTCCTCTGATCATTGCTCGTATTGAAAAAGTGGACTTTTCTTTTCTAATGATTTATATATTGCCCTGAACCCTTCTCATAATGGTTAAGAAGGGTCATCCAAGGTCTAGCTTCATGAACATAAGATAGGACAAATAGAAAGGTGTCATCAACAAATTGTTGGAGCACCTGTGAGGTGTGTGAGGAAGCAGGTCTTATGCCTTTTATCTTGCCTATATTTGCTAGGACCTTTAAGTTTCTTCCCAAAACTTCTGCCGCAATAATGAATAAGTATAGAGAAAGGGGGTCTCCTTGTCGAAGACCTTGAGAGGAGTTAAAAAATCTTCCTGGGGCCCAATTCAACAGGACAAAAAACTAGATGGTGTTAATTGTAGCCATAATTATTCTAATAAAATTCTCCTTGAATCCTAACTTGGTCAAAATATCAAATAAAAAATTCCCTCCTAATCTTATCATAGGCCTTGGAATTGTCAAGTTTTAGAGCCATACATGGGTTCTCACACTTCTCCATGGAATGGATCATGTCATGGGTGGTAATGACCACATCCAATATATGTCTACTAGGGAAAAATCTATTCTAGTAGGGACCTATAAATTTATCAAGCAAGGGTTTAATGTGGTTTACCATGACCTTAGAGAGGATCTTATAAATTGTGTTGCAGAGGCTTATGGGTCTAAATTCCTTCAAACATCTTAGTCCATCCATCTCTTGTATTAACACAATGAAGATTTGGTTATGTTCCTTTAGCAACTTGCCCATTCTCACAAAGTCCCATGTAACATGAGAAATATCATACTTGACAATATCTAGAAACTCCTAACAAAATGCAAGGGGAAACCCATCTAGCCTCGGGGCTTTAAACTGGTTTATATTAAGCACATCTTTTCTCACTTCCTCCTCTATAACCTTGACAATCAGGGAATTGTTCATATGGTCATCAACAATTAGGTTCGTGACCCTTAAAATACTATCCTGAGTGTTAGTGTTGATTTGATTTGGCCAATCTAGAGACCTAGTCCTCCATCCCATCCTCATTAGATATTTCTTGACCATTATTGTCCACCAATAGGTTAAAATGGTGTTCCTCTTTTTTCTCTTTGATGTTGATCTATGGAAGAAGGTTGTATTCCTATCACCCTCATTTAGCCACTACACTCTAGATCATTTCTTCCAGAAGAATTCCTCCTATTACAAACAAAATTTTCCACTTAGCTCAACATTCCTTCTCCTCATGTTGATGTTCTAGAGAAGAGTTGCCACAAGTCAGATTGGCTTGGAGGGACTTCAACTTCTTCTCAGTCATATTCTTTTCCTTAAAGACATTACAAAATGATTATTTACTCCATCCTCTAACCTCTTTTATGATCCTTTCAAGGTTCCTAGCAATACAAAACATGGTAGAGCCTTGGACAGGAATGTTCCACCATCGAGAAATACACTCTCTAAACTCTAGGTGTGAGTGCCACATTATCTCATACCTAAAGAGTCTTCACCTATTTGTTTGGTTCCATTTCCATGAGAATAACAACATTGAGTGGTTAGAGATGGTCCTTGAGTAAGCTGTTAAGGAGGTATGTGGGAGAATATCCCAACTATTTGAGACAAAAACACAATCAAGCATAACTTGAATCAAGTTATCCTAGTCTATTAGTTGACTAGATGAAAGGGGTTCCTTGAAGATAAATATCTATTAGATCATTCCTCCCAAGGAAGCCCACCAATTCATACATACTCTTAGAGAATCTGTCTAGGTCATCCATTTTTTGTAAGGCATACAGGGGGTGTTAAAGTCCCCCATATACAAATTTTTCTCATGCCTCATGGACTTAGCAACTTTTTTTGCCTCCTCCTAGACCAAAATCTTCCCATTACGAGTGTTGGGGGCATAGAAATTATACATGTTCTAGTTACAAGTTTTTGAGGTGAATCCCACCACTATGAAATGGGGGTTTAGGAGAATCCCTCTACCCAAAACCTTGTTTGGATTCCAAAGAGTTGCAATGCCTCTTGAAGCACCCGTCATGAAACTATAAGAATATTTTTTTCATGGCCATAGATAGTCAGCCACTCTAGAGATTGCTTGCTTCATCATTTTTATTTCCTACAAAAGAATCATGTCAACTTTCAGTTCCATGATCTTTTGTTTAACTTCATACTACTTCCTGGGGCTATTTAGCCCTCTCACATTCCATGATACTATCTTCATCTTCTCTGCATTTGGATCTCAATCAGGGTCTTCTATTTCCCTTGTGCTATATCTTTGTATGTCTCCTTCCATCGAAGGTTCTTAGTTGGGGGTCTCTTCACTTTCACCACTATCCCAACATCAACCTTTTTTCTACCCCTTAACTTCCTCTTGGGGATAGTCCATCCAACATCACTAACCATCTTGCGATATGTTGCAGGATTCTATGGTTTGGGATCTCTTGTCCTCATTAAGGAGAGTCAAAAAGAAATTATCTTTCCCCTCGACTAGTTGTGTAACCTGCTTGATCTACAATGTGTCAATCTCCCCTTCCTTGAGTTCAAGAGTTACATCACCCCTCTCTCATAGAGGTTCTATTAGAAATCTCCCTCTCTTCTGGGTTAGTAGTATCTTGTATCTCAGGGACCCTCTCCATCCTATTTTCCTTGGTTCATTCTTCATCCTTCTCTGTGAGTCCCTCAATCTTGCTTGAAGAATGAGTCACTACTAGATCTGTGTTCTCCACGGATTCTATATTGACTTGGTCTTTTGTTTCTGTAGTCTTTGAGGATCCCACCGCAACCACTCCAAATGAGGAGACTTTATCCTTAATTTTCTCACCCTACCTATAATCCACAACGAGGTGGCTAAACATATTGCAGTTTTGGTAGAAAAATGCAACATTCTTGTATAGAATTAGTTGTGACCAAGCACCCAATTTTGATTTTAGACCTATTGTGGTTGGAAAGGGTTTATTCATCCCCACATTCACACATAATCTTGCAAAACCTAGTTTGGCCTTGGAATTGGTAGCTAGGTAAACCTTAATCAAGTGTCCAAAAGAGTCTCCAAACTACCTAAACACCCTCTCATCCCAATATTCAAGAGGAAGCCTAGGTAATCTAACCTAAACAAGCATCAAAATGAATAGGTCAAGATTAGGTAAAAAACCTTGGTTTCCATCTAGTGAGCATCAATAAATATTTACCAAAGTGCCAAGAGCCTACTAGGATAGTGTTTTAGTCTATTTTGGTTGTGAATCTAAATAGGAAGGAGTTTGTCATTGCAAAAACAATCATTGATCCATACAGTCTCCATCTAGAAGAGCACAATTTCCTAACCATGTCCACAATAGGTCAGAAAGAAACAAATTTTGCAACAAGGCTCATGTAGAGTCCCAAGGAAATTGAATCAATTATAGAATCTAGGAGTGACATCTCTAGCCTTGTAACACTTGAAACCATTGTAGGTTTCACTTTAGAATCTACACGTATCTTGGATCCAATAACCATCTCTAACCAGCTTTTTTTTGGGAATCAACACTCTTGTGACCCACATCTTCAATGGGTCCCCTCAGAGATCAAGGACCCATACAAGCCAGATCTTTAGGGATGTATAGGTAAAGTTTAGCTTATCCTAGTATAGCTCAATCTCTATTGAATATTGATAAACAATATTACTAGTAGTTCACTGTGCTAAGGTAATAGACTTTGCTGAATGTAAAACACTACAAAACATTCAACACAATTTTGACAATAGGATTTAATATGGAAACCCAATTTGATAAAAACCACTGGCAACATGTCACCACTTTTTCACTCTTTTGAAGTGAGCTATGTTAGGAGCCAACCTTGTTAAAGGTTACAATTAACACTACTAAATGTGACCTACTTAGAGGATTTAATCACCCTATTAGGAGTGGCCTTGTCAAAGGACTTTGATCATTCCATTTAGAATGTCACCTTGATAAAGGATTTACATAGAAGGTTAAGTCCTTCAAATGATTATTAGGTCAAGATTTGATTAAAATCATTTCAATACAAACTATTCACAATGATTAGAAACAAAGAAAAGGGTTTTGATATATATAGTTACAACTCACTTTTTTAGTTTCAGATCAAGTTCTTTAGTTCATATGTTGATTCACTGATAAGTCCCTTTGTGAATTTTGACCCTTAACTCAATTGATAACCCTTCAATAAATCATCATCCTTCTCATGAAACTCAAGTCTACTACTCTAATCAACTTATCAACTTCAACAGCCTCTGCATAAAAAATTTCTTCCTCTTGCTTCACTCTTATACACACACTTGTGCATTTATCCTTGTTCACCTATGTTCCATCTTTCTCTTTGTGCATATGTCTAGAGTTAGAATCTATACCTCCTTAAATAGGTAATTCTAGCTTTACCATTTTCCATGATCATAGCGTAACTTTGAAACTACTGATCTTGGCATTGAATCATCAGTGCCATTAGCTTTGGATGGGTGGGTGAACCCTAGTGACACCCTTGTTCCAACCATGGAGAGCTTCCATCATTTGTGGCCACCCCATACTAAAGAGTCTCCATAGTGCTCTTAGTGTGCTTTGAGGTCAATCTTCTGAGGATCGTAACTCGAAGCTCATGGACACTATCAATGAAATGTCAAATGCTACAGAATGGTTATGTTGAGGTGTACAATAACCTATCTCATTTTTGAGAGATCAGATTCCATTTGGATTCAGCACAATGATCTCGCTCGATGCCAAAACTCGTAGTGTGCCTTAGTTCATAGGTGCGTCATAGCGTAACTTTCAAACTGCTAATCTTTGCATTAAATCATCAGTACTATTAGCTCCAAATGGGTGGTTGAACCCTAGTGACACCCTTGGTCCAGCCACAGAGAGCCTCCATTGTTTGTAGCCACCTTGTACCAAAGAGTCTCCAAGGTGCTCTAAGTGCATTTTGAGTTCAATCTCCTGAGGGTTGTAACTTAGAGCTCATGGGGGATATCGATGAAACATAAAATACTATAGGATGATCATGTTAAGGCCTATAATAACCTAGCTCATTTTTGAGAGATCACAATCTATTTGGATTCGGCACAATGATCTCACTTGATGCCAAAACTCGCAGTGTGCCTCAGTTCATAGGTTCATCACAAAATAACTTTGAAACTGTTGATCTTGGCATCAAATTGTCAATACCATTAGCTCTAAATAGGTGGGTGAACCCTAGCGACACTCTTGTTCTAGATGTAGAGCCTCCATTAAAGATTCTCCAAGATGTTCTAAGTGCATTTCGAGGTTGATCTTCTAAGGGTCATCACTCAGAGCTCATGGGGGCTATCGATGAAATGTTGAATGCTATAGGACATTCATACTGAGGCCTACCATAACCTATCTCATTTCTAAGGTGCTCTATGTGTGTTTGGGCGGGTGAACCATAGTGACATCTTAATGGATTCCATAAACATGAAAATACACATGACCCATGATAAATTGAAATATACTATACTAAATTAATATGTATATCATTGTGCACATAAATGACAAAAATATATATCAAAATATATGTATCCATAGATAAATTACACAAATATATATATCAAATTTCATGTATCCATAGAAAAATTATGCAAATATATATCAAAATACATAGATCCATATACAAAATATGGTTGATCATGCCATTGGAATGTGTATAATATCAATGTTTCTATATACAATGTGGAATATGCCATCTAAAATGTCTCATGATGTCTCCTATGACAACTATACTATCCTATGCTACTGGTGGATGATCAAAATGCAACCCCTTTGCTGTAATAGGTGGATCAAATGCCTCCTACATAAACATTTGAGTGCTCAACTAGATGGGATGAGCTTGGGACTAGGGTTTACCCAACCACTTGTAGCTAATAGAATAGATAGTTGGATCCCACAATAAACACTGAGAGAGATTCAATAGTTGGCAACTTTGTATTGGCCAACACTACAAGTTTCAACATCTCCAGCTACTGGTGGATGATCAAAATGCAACCCCTTTGCTGTAATAGGTGGATCAAATGCCTCCTACATAAACATTTGAGTGCTCAACTGGATGAGATGAGCTTGGGACTAGGGTTTACCCAACCACTCGTAGCTAATAGAATAGACAAATGGGGTCACAAAATCAAAATAGAATCTTATCTCCAAAAAGTGAGAGAGGTTATTGAAGGTCTTGGCAACACAGTCCTGTAGCAGCTAGAATCACATCTATATCTTGCATGAACTTTGATATATACCCCATCAAAGATCATTTCCCTATGGTATTTAGTGACTCTTAGGATGAATTTGGTTCAGTGTGCCTGAGAACATTCAAGCACTCAATGGGATGAGATGAGCTTGGGACTAGGGTTTCCCTAGCTACCCAAAGCTAATAGAATAGACATTTTGATCCCATGATGAATGGTGAAAGAGATTAAATAGTTGGAAACTTTGTACTAGCCAATACTACAAGTTTCAGCATCACCCAAGATGGGGCTACAAAATAAAAAATAGAATCCAATCTCAAAAAAGAGAGAGAGGTTATTGTAGGTCTTGGTAACATGGTCCTATAGCACCTAGAATCACATCCATACCTTGCATGAGCTTTAAGATATGCTTTGTCAAAAGTTTTTGCATTATGGCATTTAGTGACTCTTAGGGTTAATTCAATTCAACATGTTTGAGAACATTTGAGCACTCAATGGGACAGGATGAGCTTGGGACTAGGGTTTACTTGGCCACTTAGAGCACGCAATAGATATTTCAATCCCACAATGAATAGTGAGAGAGAGATTCAATAGTTGGCAACTTTGTACTAACCAACACTACAAGTTTTAGCATCACCTGAGATGGGGCCGCAAAGTCAAAATAGAATTCAATCTCCAAAAAGAGAGAGATTTTATTGTAGATCTTACAAACATGGTCCTATAGAAGCTAGAATCACATCCATACCTTACACAAGCTCTGAGATATGCCTTGTCAAAGATCACTGCCCTATGGAATTTAGTGACTCTTAAGGTCAATTTGGTTTGGCATGCTCGAGAATGTTCAGGCACTCAAAATAATGGGACAAGCTTGGGACTAGGGTTTACCCAGCCACCTAGAGCTAATAGAATAGATAGTTTGATCTCATGATGAATAGTGAGAGAGATTTAGTAGTTGGCAACTTTTTATTGGCCAACACTACAAGTTTTGACATCACCAGAGATGGGGCTACAAAATCAAAATAGAATCCAATATCTAAAAAGTTAGAGAGGTTATTGTAGATCTTGGCAACATAGTCCTATAACATGCAGAATCACATCCATACCTCACACGAGCTTCGAGATATTCCTTGTCAAATATTGCTTCCCTATGGCATTTAATGTCTCTTAGGGTCAATTCTATTTGGTGTGCCTGAGAACATTCAATCGCTCAATGGGACAAGATGATCTTGAGACTAGGGTTTACCTAGCCACTCAGATGCCTCCTACACAAACAAAAAAGGAAAGCCCAAAGTAAATTGATATGGTTCTATGTATCTAACATTGAATTACTCAAATGCATAATGATCCTTTTTTTAATGAGGATTTATAGTATTAAACTTTCATCATAAATACCTCTCTTGTTGACCTCCTGCACTGGTCAGGAGTGCTCTCATATGTCCTTGGAAATGCTTGAACCTCATTGATTGTGGCATGTGTATGTTCAAGTATGTTTATCAAATGAATTTACAACTTAAACTATATCATTATAATTCATAGCATGCTAAATTTTTAACATATAATCAAGAATTCAAACTACAACTTACCTCTATCGAATCCTCCTCTAGATATAATGGTTGGATCAACAAAGATATAAAACTTTGGCATCCAGCCTCTTGTGCACTAGGTGTTTGCTATGAGATACAAAATACTAGTTATTAATATCACATAAATTAGTTTGGAATTTATTTATGACAATAAGAAAAATAAAAAATAAATGATACTTATACATACATTGGGGCTGTCACTATGAATGGAAATGCCAGAGGGTCTACGATGTCGAATCTTCTTAGAATCATCACTAGTAGCCATGCCCTACACAATAAAGAATGTAATTAAATTCCATTATCACAAACATTTTATAAGAATGCATCGATATTTAATCACTTTAAAGCACCTAATTACCTTTCCCTTGTCAATGGGTTGTGCCTCATCCCCATACTTTGCCCACCACTGATAGGTGATACGTGCAAGAGAAAAGAAAGATTAGAAACCATATATGCTCCAATATCAAATAGAAAAAACAATGAGAAAACAACATAATGTACTGTAGATGTCTCAAGGCCAAATGAAATAGCTGAGAGCGTGACATTATCAACCTGTCTGAGCTCCTCCTTAGTCATCAACTAAACATGAATGAAGATCACATACATGTATAAGTCAATATAGGTTACAAATTAAAATTACTCTATTATAATGATTAACATTAAATCACATATGTCATAACAAAAAAATGTATACACGTACGGACACAAAAGGATTTCATGCCTCTACATGCCCCTCCTCTCTCATGTCAGGGTGTGTAGCCTCTGTACGTACATCTGGTGTAAGCTCCTCAAATACAAACTAATATTAGAAAGATCACCTATGGGACCCAGACAAATATTCTTACATGTTATGCAAGTATGGGGCACACAAACATGTGATAAGCTTACTGATGATGAACTCACATCAGCATCATCAACACGGGGAGGCAACACTAACCTAGCCTAGGATATCAATAGGCTACTCAATCTATCGATGGTTCTAATAGTCTGAGAGCTAGCCTCTATAATGATATCAGGATGTTGCACTGGAGGAGGGGGGAGACATCGGTAGATGGGACAAAAGTGCCAGCTTTCTTTAGCTAGGTAAAGGGTCTATTCTAAGGAGCTCCTACTCCTACACCCATGTTGTGTCTCATGCTCCAATAGTTCACCTTGAGGTACAACAAAAATTCTCCATACAATTTTATAATGAAATAGAAATGCACTTCTAAATTTCTATGTGGAGGGATGTCAAAAACCATCCACCAACGATCCTAAAAGTTTGCACACAAAGCCTCATTTGTCCACCATTTAATTGATAGTTTGGACTGTGTGCATTCTACTTGTTTACCAATTTTTGGGTCCACAAAAAGCTAACTATATCATCTTTAGTCATATTTAGGGCCGCAACGTCATCATAGTCCAACCCATCATCAAAAATGGCATGCATTTGCTCACACCAGTGAAGAGCAACATTTTGTTCATTGGTAAGTGTTTCAATATGATCCAATATGGTGTTTAACGTGGATAAGATGGGATCCAATGTGGGTATAGTGTTAAATGTGTTTTGCAAAACCCTTAGTTGGGTGGGATTTTCAAATATCAAATCTTCAATTTGAGGAGGGTTTTGAGGGGGTAGGGAATTGTTTGGTAGACAGTTTTGAGGGGTTACCAGATCATTTGGTGGAGGGTGACGAGGAATGTTGTTTCCCACCTTAGTATCATCATTTGTGTCAACCATACCTATTAATTTGCAAAACATAATATTAATTTCTATTAAAAAAACCTAAATTTCAACAATTTCTATTAAAAAAACCTAATTTTTAAAAAATTCAATTTAAAATCAATAATTTATAATAATATTCATTCAAAACATTAAAAGAAAAAAAAAAACTTACTTGTATATGATACTCATTCAAAAATCCAATACTCGAATGGAGCTCAACAATAAAACAAAAAAAATGCAATGTAAAGAGAGCTCACAGTTTTTTTAAAAAAAAATCTATGTTGTAGGTTTTGGTTATATGATTTCATATTGGATACTCAATATAATATCAAGTATTCGATATGAAATTGGATACATGATTACCGATCGGATACTTGAAAAGGCTTGGTCCAAACTTTTTAGCCTTGGTATCAGGATGGGTGGAAAAAAGTTAGAGCATATTCTGAAATGCTTTTAGAGGTTTTCAAACTCCACTTTTTTTACATCACCACTTTTTGGCACACCATGAACCTACACATACCCTAGAGCTCAATTAGGGCATTTTTGGAACCTGATGAAGGTATTTCTTGTAGTATGGTAGAAGAAAGTATTACAGGTAGATGACAAATAATAACCAATTTTTTGCAAAATACCTTATTTTAATAGTTGGGTTTGACACTCTTAAGAATTTATTTTTCTATAAAAAAATTTAGTTGTCATTATTGAATACTATTAGGTCTATTGCCAAGGATGCAAAACTGTTACATATGTTGTTGAAGGCCTATGCTCTTTAAGCAAAAGAACATACTTATCTATCATTATCAAGAAACTCTGGCTATGATTTATAATGGATATGTTATAGCCAACACAACATCTCCAATCCTCATATACTTGGCAAAAAGCCACACCAATATTAGATTTAAACAGTATAAGCAGGCGACACATAGCATTGGACACTGGAAGTAAACTATATAGCCTGGGCAACTAAGTAAACATTTCATGTTAGCAACATCTTGGTTAAATATGAGAGTTTTCTATAATTCATTTGGAATTTTTTTATGAAATCATGTATGATGTTTTAAATCAACTTTTAGAATTGTCTAGTGTAATTCAAAATTAGATGATGAACCATTAGGTGTGATAGTGACTCAAATGTCATTTAGGAACATATTTTTTAAGCATATCATTAACTCCTAGAATCACTAGATGAATTGTATTGTAGGCATGATTTCAAATTGAATGATAAATCATTGAGTATAATTTGAAATGTTAATTGGAAGTGAATAAATGATGTGATTCTAAATATTGATTAATCACTTGACATGGTGAAACCTCAACAAAAAAGTATGCACATTTTAATTTCAAAAATTAGACGTGAAGTTAGAAACTTTCTTCAATGTAAAATGGTACCCTTTATTGGATTGTGATGTGTTAGTGGCTTCTATGTGGTACAATAGTTTCAAGCCTTTTCTTCTATGGCCTCATGCAATTGCTTTCCCTGAGACTTGTCCAAACATATGTCCACTACTCGAATACACTGTGCCATGTCGTCCATGAAACTGTGTATAAAGATAATTGAAAAAAAAAAAATTGGTTTGAAAATTATTAGTTATTAGCGAAATATCACAAGATTGATATGATAGGGGTGACTACCTTGATAATAAATTAGGTTTGAATATTAAATATTATTTTAAGAACATTAATAGAGTATCTTGTTTTGATTATGAAAATTTGTCAAAAATAGGTTTAATATATTAAATTAGCATACTTCATTTATTTGTCTTCTAATCTTAAGGTACATATATATGAAAAAATATACATTTTTTATGTCATTAATATAAATATTTATTATATCTTACAACATTTTCTAATTTATGTGCTTGATGGTAAACTATATATTACATAAAATAAAATTAGGTTTTCTTTGTTGATATTGGATCACATTAAATTTATAGTACTTGAAATTTAGATATCTATGTTTTAATTTATTTAACATAAGATTGATCTAAGAATTAAATTATCTAGCAAAAAATATAAGAATTAAATGACAGTATAAATAGTCTATAACAATTGGCTTCTTGATTTTTTCCTTAATAAATGCAATTATTATGAAAATCCTAACCTAACATGTAATTTTGAAATCCAGACAATGGAATCTTGCAATGAGAAAAGTGAAATTGATTTAAGAGGATACTAATCCAAAGAGAGAAAGCTTATTAAAGAAAATAAGAATACTATGCACACCATAGAGATAAAATAGTTATTTGTAGAAATGCAAAGGGTGTAGATAGACAAGGACAATATGATTGCAACCAATAGTACTATGCATCACATAGAGAAGCCAAAAAAACAATAGGAGTCTGAAGTCACAACACCACTAGATGCCAATGCTAACTTTGTGACAACATTAAAAAGATTTTGGCACCAAATAGACTCTTTGGAAAACTTATGAATATGCACTATATGCAAAAAAATGTTATCCAAGCATTCTTTTGCAGTCATCAAGCTCGAACCCATCTTGCAGGAGATGCTTTAATGAGAAAGTGATACCTTGATTCTCACCAATGAACAACATGGACCCAGGGGAGCAACCTTTGGTGTTGAAAAGACTGACATAGGTGGAAGAGATGCTTATTGCCAGAATCAACCTAGTATTGCAAGTTAGCCATATTTTTGGGGGCCAATATAAATATAGTAGACACACAATCAGCTTTGAATAGGACATAAAAAATATTGCAAAAGTGCTTCCACAAAGTATACAAGAATTAGATGTTCTCATAATTTGAAGAGTTCATACACAAGGACATTATTATGATTGTTACATGAGTAGAAGTCATGTTATAGATACACTACAATACAAAGTCATACATGACCCATATTATAGTGATGTCATCATAGATGTTGAACGCTTAGTGGAAATCCCTAAAATAAGAACAAATGTTTCGAGCATGCTTCATAGCATTGAAACAAAGGAAGAGATGGTGATACCAGATGATGAGATGTAAATTGATGGAGATCGAATTGAAAATAGTGTTCCATGCATGTCATCATTCATGTCCAGATTTTCAAGTAGATGTCGTGAGCTAGAAATTATTAAGAAAATATTGGAATTGGAGGACATATGGATGATGTCATTAACTGGCCTGAAATAGACTCTTCTCCAATGAATGAAAAAATATCGAGGGCTTGTTGGATATGGCTTTTCCCACCCTCTTCCCAACAGGTTTTGCACAATACATGCAACCATGACTATGAGAAGTACAATTCCATGAGTATGTATTACACTTGATGAGGTTTCATGACCATAGGTTTGGAAGGAACCCTCAATTCTAATATTTTATCTACAATCTTATGATGTGACATCACAATCAAACCCTTGCAAGTGTTCATGAAGAGAAACATTAAAGAGAAGATATCGATCACCATCAAAAGTCTCCGCAATCATCTAGAAAACCTCCTAGACTCACAACTGGTAGAGGAACTCGTGCACTTTGGATCTTCAATCAAAGGCACAAGACCATATTGGCAAGAGTATCAGTTAGAATTAAAAAACATGATCAATCAACTAGGAGCACCAACACTATTTTTCACATTAAGTGCAATAGACACAAAGTGGCCAAATCTACAATATTTTTTTGCACATAACACACCTATCAAAATGTGGTCAAGAAAACAATGATTGGAAATTATAATAAACAACCTATACACCCCATCATTGTACTTGCATTAGCAATTCACAATATTTCATGAAAAGGCGATCGAAAAACTTCTTGGTACAAAAGACTATTGGCACATATATGAATGGCAACATGGAGGGTTTGCACACATACATGGATTTATTTGGCTAAAAAATGCACCAGATATGAAAAAACTTGATTGGAAAAGTGATGTAGAGGTTGAAAAAACATGCATTTTTTTGACATGTATGTATGTGCTTAGAACCCTCGAGATGAAATTTATAGAAGAAATATAGTATTTTAGGCTTCGCTAGATGATCCATAAATGCTTGCTCAACACAACTGAGATAGTCACTACAGATCATATACATGACTATGAAGAAATTATTAACCATGTCCAAAGACACACAAAATGTAAAGAGGTAACATGTTTCCAGAAGAAGGGTAAAAAATTAGAGTGTCGATACAAAGCTCCATGTAAAGAAGAAAATGTCTCCACTCTATCATGTGATAGTGATGGGATTAAAAAATATGCACTTGTACGAAATGATGATAGGCTAAACATACACTACAAAGATATGTTAAAGATCTAGAGAGAAAATATAGATTGTCAATTGGTTATGTCACGAGCCCTTGTTCTCAAGTACATCAAAAAATATGCATCAAAAGTAGAGAAAGCATCTGATACTTGTATGAATATGCTAAGAAAAATATCAACAACACAATAAGAAGACATGCTAGCCCTTACTGCATATCGAAAGTTCATAACAAAGATTGTTGCAGAGTGTGATATAGGAGCACAAGGAACATATCACATGCTCCAAAAACTACCGCTTATCATATGCAATCATCCTTTTGCATCCTTGAATGTTGGATGAAAAATGTTCCAATGGATATGAAAGAAAGGTGAAAGCCAAGTGCAGTCTACCTACTTGAATAGCTATACTGAACGGCCCCCAAAGCTTGAAACCTAGCACTTCTTGAATTTGCAAGATCATACACCTATTCTATGAATTGTAAATAAGGCAAGTGGAAAAAGAGATAGGTAAAAGCCATAGTCAATGTCTACCCAAAGTTCTATAACATCCCAGATGAGGAGTCAGAGAAATTTAAAATATCTTGTTGGAGTGAGCTACTCTTATATAAATATTTTCATCATATAGATCAAAATAGGGTGTACAAAGGATCAAATTATTACAAATTGGACGCAAATAAATGAAATATGATATTTTGTATGGCATGCCAATCACATTACCCAAAAGGGAGCAACCTCAGAAGAAGATGAAAGTAATGGTGATTTCAAAATGGCTGAAACAATAGAGCTAAATGAATGGTAATTGTTTTCACAAATGGGGCCCTCAAGTAGTGTCAGCCTAAGTGAACTTGACATGCTTGGTAGGCGTGAGTTTCATCACAACAATAGATGGGATTTGGTTACAATACTGGAACATTTACACATAATTGCAACACAATTCATAAATGAAAAGAAAACAAATTGGCAAGAGAAAAGCATGTTGTCTATCTTTGACATCCCAAGTTATACATTTTCAACAAAGCAAGAAATTGCATTAGAAATAATTACAAACCACAAGAATCGCTCTAGTGCCAAAAAAATTCACATAATCATTTAAGGGACAATTGGTATAGGAAAATCCTACTTGATTTCTTGCATACAAAATGCACTCAAGAGTAAGATAATAGAATAAGGAAGCCAACTACTCACACTAGTTCCTATAGGAGTTGCTACATTCAACATACATGCGTTGATAATAAATTCAATGTTGAAGATTCCTATTAGAGAAATGAATCCACTGCAAGGGCAAGCTTTGGCAACATTCCAAGAAGAAAATTTACAAACATATAAGATACATTCTTATTGATGAAATGAGCTTCATAGGGGAAAGATACTATTAAAAATAGATAGTTGACTGTGACAAGCATTTCCCTACAATGAGCACCTATGCTTCAGAGGAATCTCCACAATCTTAGTTGGAGACCTTGCATAATTGCCACCTATGATGGACAAACCTATCTACACAACACACTCTAGTGCTTCGTTTCTATTGGAGTAGTTCACAACAATTGTTACTTTAGAAATAATGTTTTGACAACAAGGTGAAAGTACAACCTAGACACAATTCCGTCAAATGTTGTAGAACATATGAAATGCAGAGCCAAGGCAAGAAGATTGGCAGTTGTTGACGACCCGAATAGACAAAAAAGTAACATCATTTGAAAGGGAAGAATTTGACCGCTCAATCCACCTATTTGCTACCAATGATTTGGTTAGTCTACACAACAAGCGAATGCTAAAATTATTGAACTACCCTATTGCAATAAGTATTGTATTCGAACACCACAAACAAAATGGACAATACAATTGGTGATGAAAAACTCAAAAAACAAGTGCTACTTTGTAAAGGCCAACACATCATGCTCACGACAAACATGACCCAAGCAGGTCTTGTAAATGGATCTCTTGGTGAGATAGTTGATATTGTGTATAGTCTTGGTTCCAAACCATCTGATATTCCAATGTATGTTACTGCAAGGATCAATAATTATGCTGTAGTGCCTACCCTCGTTCACATCTTTGCTGGACATATTATTGCTATTATTATCAGACTATGATAGACTAGCTTTATGTTAATGGATTAGTGGTATTGTTTTGACACTATCAGACATTATGTTATGGATTCAGTTGTTATATGATGAGATCATTTAGACTTTACATTTCATGTATGTATGATGATCATTATATTGTTATTGTTGATGATTAGTTAGATGGTTTATTATCTCATGTGTTTTATTATGGATACTTACCCCATACTTGCATGTGTATGGTGTGCGTGTTTTCTTATTGTATGACGTTTCTGATGTGGTTAAGGAAGGGAGTCGTAGTCACCTGCTTAGTCGGGATCTACACGATGCACCACTTCCTGCCATTGCCTGTTTAGCTTAGCACTATATATATATATATATATATATATATATATATATATATATATATATATATATATATATATATATATATATATATTTTATGTACATGCATGATTTTTTTGCAGGTTGCAGGTACCGGGTATCGACTTTCCTGAATTGCCAGGATGAGCGTACCCTATTATACTATCTCAATGATAAGAGAGGGGAGATAAATTCTCAAGTCCAAATCCCAAACCCTAAAACCATTTGTCCTAGTGAGTTAGGACAAGTATCAGAGTTGAGTACCCACTGAATGTGTCAGATGACATATTTCATGATTTTTTAATCCTTTAGATTGATTTTGTATGAATTGTCCTATGATGGATTTTCATATTTTATCTTGAAGGTCTATGGTGAATTTTCTATTAATTAAGTCTCAACAAATAGATTTAATTAATAAATTAATTATTTGAGAAAATTAAATATCATGATCTTTGATATTTTGATTATAATTAATTAAAGGAGAATTAATTGAGAGAAAAGAATTAAATAAAAGAAAATTAGAAATTAAAATAAATACTAATTATAAAATACTAATAAATTAATAAATAAATAATAATAATAATAAGAGATATAAAAATTAAAATAAAAAGTTATAAAATTAAAATGGGAGTTATAAATATTTAAATGGAAATTATTTTAAAAGTAAATTGGAGTTATAAGCTTGCATGGGAATTAACATGTGTCAACAACACGAGGGTTAGTGCATCAATTAAGCACAAAGTGTCTACAATTCTATGACTCATCAAAAAGAATTGGAAAAGACCCATGCTTAGTTGGTGACACCTTTCAGCGGTTTAAAGAAGCATTCCAAAGGTTTCTTGAGAGCTCTTTATATTCAGGCATTCATGGAAGCTTTTTTTTTAAAAAAAAGGGAGAGCTATTGGAGGATTGGAGGACTCGAGAACTCTGAAGAAGGGAGGAGCTTGCTCTACGGAGTTTTTTTGAGGAAGAGTGAATTAGCATCAAAATCTGGGTAGACTCTTGTGATATTTCCGCATCTTGTTTTCCCTGTCTTCTTCGTGTCTTCCATATGTCTTCTGAGGAATCTCATGTTTCTATTATATGCATTTTCAATTTGAGTAGTTAATTTATTTGAGAATTCTATATGCATAGATCTGAAAATAAAACAGGGCTAGGGTTGAAATTCATAGTCAAACCCATTAGATTAATTATTGAAAATTTTGGAAATCCAAGGTTTATAGAGAAATTCTAAAAAATGAAAACTTGTATTCATAAATTGTCATTTTGCTTATATATATATATATATATATATATATATATATATACTATGATATTTATAATTCTGTATATTATATGTATACATACATACATATACTTTTATATATATATACATATATATATATATACATACATGTGTATATATATAATATATATATTTACATGTGTTGAAAAATCAGATGGCACACCACAGGCGAAAACATTTTATGAAATGTTTTTCATATCACACAGTCCGAAATCGCGCAAGCGATTGTTAAGTAAAAAGAAAATAATCTTCATTTACATTGTTGGGCGGGCGGGTATTTACTACCCCACCCACCGCAGGCCTGCGGGATCGCAGGGTACCTGCGGTGCGGACATAATAATAGCCGCACATTTTAAAAAAAAAAAAACTGCATTGTGATATATGTCGGTTTCTTTTTTATTATACATGCAACGTTATATGCAAATTTGATATGAGTTCAATTAAAAATGTTGTAATGTTAATTAATTTTTTTAATGTTAATATATATATATATATATATATATATATATATGAATATAAGTATATATGTATATATAATTAATTATAAATGATTATTATTAAGCTCTAAATTGATGAATCACTCTTTTAATGATTTAAAGTATTGTTATTAAGGTTATGAAGAGATGTAAATGATTAATTTAATTAAACTTAGTTTTAATTAAGATTAATTATTGGAGTATATAATCGAAGTTGGATTCATTGAGAATGTAAATTTTCAAACAATGTTATACAAACAAAGTATTATTAGATCAATTAGAAAATTGAGTCTAATGGTGAAACTTTTTATCTATCAAACAAATACATGGAAAAAAACGTAGGAAAATGTTCTTCTAATTCTTCCTCTAAACTTGGAAACATAAACTGAGACTTTGCATTTGAATTTAAATTTGAAAACTTAGCAAAACCAAAACATGTGTTTACATTGTGTATACTTCATGCTATTGTTTTGGGTTTTGGGTTGACTAGTGTTGACCAGTTATAGGACGTCTACCAGAGGTTTGGGGGTTATGTGATTGTGATGTCATGATGATGTTTATTTCTTGATCTTTATAAACCCAACCATGATTATGTGATGGAATGCTCTATGTATTGGTTGTGATTACTGATTGTTAAAGTTGAGATTCTTATGTTTGAGACCCTTGACTTAACCATTACTTTGGTCATCGATCAGTTATCCTTGGTTATATTCTAGTCGCCATGATGGGACTGATATGTGGATTTATTCTTAATGATGTCATGTTGTGACATGTTTGACTCAACCATTTTTGGAGTCTTCGATCAATATGATTGAGATATATTTTGGTTATTGAAAACTAATGGATACTTTGATTATCAGTGATACTTCAGTTGCCAATAGAAAGTTGTTGTGGTCATGATTTTCTATGGATGTTGCTCATGGAGATTTGATGCTTTTATGCATATTTGATGATTTTATCATGGATATTTGATGATTCTTATTTGATGATTTTATGGATTTTCTTTATGATTATGATACCATGACCATTAGGGTAGGATATCTGCATGTAGTGTCAGGAAGTGGCTTGCAATGGGGCCCGGGGCCCTAAGAGGCTGCTAGGGTAACTCATTGTAAGTTGGATTAATAAGTGATAACATTCACACCTAATACTAACTGAATGAACCTAAAAAGATAAGAGTTTTTGTTCTCGCCCATGCCTTGAGTGCTTGTATAGGCTAGGATGGGAGTAGTGAGAACGCATGGTTGCAACCTTGCATTCCATAGTATGCCTTGTCAGTATGAAAGGATACTAGTGGCCGCATGAGATCTGTATGGACCCGTGGAGTTTAGCTAACTGCCAGGGTAACTTGTATGAGATAAATGCGATGACACTTTCTCGCTTGCATAGTAGGTTCCTACATGTCATTGTGTGCCTCTGGGAAGTAGATGTTTGTTTTGTGATTGGAACCTTTGAGTTAGTATACTTTTAAGATTCTTGGACTTTAAAGACTTGTGCTATGTAATTTTGATAGCCTGTTTGGGACTTGAGATTATCTCCTCAGCACGGTGGGAGTGGACCACTTAGGTACCACGTGGTCGGGTGGTAGTGTATTTTCCACTCTTATCATTTGAGATTCATTGAGACATCGTGACTAAAGCGCCCTTCGTGATGGTGGATATGTATCCTTTCATTGATGATTAGCATATGTTAGATTATGTTATCTTATGCTTATATTTTCATGTTAGATTACTTTCTACATATGATGTTGTATTTATTAGGAGTGACATTCCTACTATGTTAATACCAATGATCTCTTCGGTGATTTGGGATGTTATGCACGGAGGGATGGCTAGGGCTCACGATGGTCTAATGATGCTATTAACGGTTGGGAGGAACCGTGCACTTAGTTTATTTTGTTTGATCTTTATGATGGATGTATATGACTTTTATGGTGATGTATCATGTGTACCATGTGATTATCTTTACTTTGATGTATCATGGATTAGAATAGGATGATGTACTATATTTCACATATGTATATTCTTTTAAGCCTTCATACCCTGTGACATGTACAGTGGATGATTGAGCATTTGGAAATGTAATGTATGAACATTGGACTTATCATTATTATTTCATGTGGTTGTTGTACTAGATAGATTCATATATGTAATTCAACGTTAAGGGATCTTAAGAATGTAATCTGTTGTGTATGTTATGTTTATTCTTTAGATGGACATTGCTATTGCTTCCATTATTGTGAATAAGTTGTATGTGGTATTTACTTTCGTGTGATTTCAAAAAAAATAAAAAAATGTTACCAGACTTAGTGAAATTCTAGGTTAATTCTTTGGATGCCTTGGCAGGGCATTACACATGCTAGACCCCTATGGTACGAAGATGACCCAAAGATTGTACCCATAATGCCTGTGTCATTGGGTAGTCAAAGGCAAATACCACTTACAATGGCATAGGCTATAACCATACACAAATCTCAATGTCTAACATTGCAAAAAGCAACAATTGACATTGGGAATATAGAAAGGAAGGGGTTGACATTCACATCTATGTCTAGAGTTAGAACATTGAATGACCTTCGCATTCAACCAATGTTCTCCTTCGAGAGATGCTCCAAAATGCAAGACAACTTACAGACAATCTCAAGGAAAAAAGAGGAAGCTTGGTTGCAACAATGCTCACTCTAACAAATCTAAGGTACATAACTCAACACAACTATTTTCTTATGCCATTTAATGCTAGAAGTTTCTGCCACATTCTCCTCATACGTTTTCTAAGGTCCACAGCACAACCCAACCATTTTCTTAGGATACAAAATTTATCATGCACAATTTTAATAGTTTTTCTTCTTTGATTTGTGTAGATCTTTTAGGGAGCTATTCCTAAACATTTTTGTACTATGACAATATTTTCTACGTGTCTCCACAACTTATAAAACAATGATCCATTCAACCATATTGTGTTTCTCTTTTCTTATTTGTAAACGGTAATATACTTGATCCATGAAATTATAATGTACAATTTCTTCTACTATTGATCTTTTGACTTTTCAATACAATAAAAAATATTAGACACAGCATAATTTTTTTTAATCAGTGTAGTCAAGTGATAGTATTAATATATTGCATTGACTACGAACAGCTACAGACACTGGACGCTGAAGGTCAAACGGCAAAAGGCGCTGGGCCGCTGAGTGGGTATTAACGAGGGGCTGGTGGAGAAATTAATTCCGCCAACATGAAGTCTATAAAGTCTGGCCGACCTTCCACGAAAAGGTGTTAAAAGCCTAAATTTCAATTGTGGAAGGAGTGAAAGCAAGGGTCGCTCGTACGTGAACCAAACGTTAGTAAGTCATGCATGAATCCTATCCAATAATCGCAATTTGCTTGACTTTAGTCAACATGAGAGATAAATTCAATTGCAACAAAAAAATAAAAGTGAGAAAATTGAATGGAGGAGATTTCTTCCCACTTTGCCCGGTAGAATAAGTTTCCAGAGATTTGCGCCACAGATCTGATAGGAGAAATACAGTTATAAATGGGCTTCATTTAGTTCCCATTATAAATACAGAGAGACCAAGTTGTTGGGAGCAAATTTGAAAAATTGAGCTGTTGTGCGATTTGCAATCAGGATGTTGATAATGTGGGTGTGGGTGTTAGTGTTTCTGCCATTGTTAGGACTGTTGCCTCATTCTTCCGCCTGTTATGCAGGTGATAGAAATTCCCTGTTAGATTTCAAACAAGGCCTCAACTTCACTTCCTCTCTTTCCACGCTGCAATCTTGGAAAGGATTTAACTGCTGCACGTGGGAAGGAATCAGCTGCCATCCACTCACTTCCCGCGTCATTTATTTGGATCTCAGTCCTGAAAACCTTAATGCCTCGTGGACTGCTGATGCCTATAACGAGGGGTTTTTCACGTCATGGAGGGAAATTCATGGGGGGCTATTCCGGCCGGAGCATCTGGAGATCTTGGACCTCATCAGGAATGCCTTCTTCCCTCCTCTTGCCATCCCTCCACAGTTTCAAGAGCTCCGCAAGTTGAGGTACTTAAGTTTGTACTATTCTAATTTATTGGCCAAATTCCAATAGGAATTGGTAAAATGTCTAGTTTAACTTCTCTTTATCTGAGTTGTAACTCTTTGAGTGGTACAATACCAATATCTCTGGGTAATTTGTCAAGTCTTGTAAATTTATATATGATTTCTAACTCTTTGAGTGGCACCATCCCAGTATCTTTGGGTAGTCTGTCAAACCTTACAGCGCTTTATTTAGGGTGTGCCGGCTAAAGTATTTTCTATAAGTTTGGTCAGTCGTAGCATTTTGTAGAAACATGTAAATATTTGTCCCTTGTCGGCTAATGTAGATGTTTCCAGAAATAAACTAAGACCTCTATAAATAGAGGCATCATGTAATGCAATGGGCAATGGGCAAATGATGAATGAAATATAATATATTTTATTGTGCGGCAGCACATTGTGTTCTGTGTTTGGTATTTTGTATTGTTCTGTGTTTTGTATTGTTTTGTCTTTGTTATTTTTTGTCCTCTGCCCATCCAACAGACTGGCAACATCCCAACATCTTTAGGCAAGTTGTCAAAGCTCACTGAACTTTACTTGGGTTATAATTCTTTGAGTGGCACCATTCCACCATCTTTGGGTAATTTGTCAAAGCTCACAGAACTTGTTCTGTATACTAATTCTCTGAGTGGCACTATTCCAACATCGTTAAGTAAGTTGTCAAAGCTCACAAGAATTGTCCTCTTTGATAACTCTTTGAATGGCACTATCCCGACATCTTTTGGTAATTTGTCAAACCTTGTATATTTTGAATTGTCTGATAACTCTTTGAATGGCACCATCCCAGCATCATTTGGTAAGTTATCAAAGCTCACATGTCTTCAATTGGATAAAAACTCTCTGAATGGCACCATACCAACATCTTTGAACAAGCTATCAAAACTCGAACAGCTTCTCCTTAACAATAATCAACTAAGTGGCAATTACACATTTTCATTTCTGGATAAAATCCCCAAGATTCAATGGCTGTATCTCTCAATGAATAAGTTGACTGTAACAGTCAATCACACTTATATTCCTAATTTTCAGCTAGAACGCTTAGGTTTGGGATCTTGTAATATGGAAGGGAATTTTCCATCCTTCATTTCAACTCAATACTTCTTAACCCATTTGGACTTGTCTCAAAACTCTCTGGGAGGAAATATCCCATACTGGCTATGGGATTTTACAAAATTTCGTTTTCTCAATCTCTCGTGTATCCAATTTGTTGGTAGTTTACCCCCCGGTCTACTTGGATTTGAAAGTTTATCGCTCGATTTGCACAATAATAAATTACAAGGGAATGTTCCCCTTCTCTGCAAAATATTGCATATTTTGATCTTTCAGAAAATCTATTTAATGGATCCATTCCGACAACAATTGACAAACGTCGACAAGTTTTAAAATTTCTATCACGGGCCAAAAACAATCTTAGTGGCACCATTCCTGATTCTATTTTTGAATCAAATAATTTCACAATTTTAGACTTGTCAAATAATAAGCTCAGTGGCGAGATTCCCTTGAGTTTAAACCCATGCTCTATGTTGATTGTCTTAAATCTAGAAAATAATAATCTCGAGGGCAAAATTCCAAATGGTTTTGGAAATATGACTTTTCTGAAAACATTGAAATTAAGCTTGAATGGGCTAAAAGGGTACATCCCACCATCCCTTGCAAATTGCAGCTCTTTGGAAATCTTAGATTTGAATAATAACAATTTTCAGGGAAGGATTCCTAAATGGATTGAGAACTTGAAAAGTCTCCGTATCTTAGTACTAAAAATGAATAAATTTGATGGAAAGTTGCCGTCAGAATTATCAAACTTACTAAATCTTCAGATCTTGGACGTGTCAAGCAACAGATTTGCAGGGATTATTCCAGGTGGCTTTATGAACTTGAGTGCAATGGCAAATCAGACAGAAAACACAGAAATTCTACAAGTTGAATATTTTTCCTTTCTTTGTTATATAGATCAAATGGTCATAAGGAATAAAGGACAAGATTTAGAGTATGGAAGAATTTTGAGACTAGTAAAATGTCTATATCTATCAAATAACAATTTATAAGGCGAAATACCTTGGGATATTGAATCTCTTAAAGGATTGATAATTCTCAGTGTTTCAAGAAATCATTTCAGCAGCAAGATTCCCAAATCCTTGGAAAGTATGATACAGTTACAGTCACTCGATCTTTCAAGAAATAGATTATCTGGATTGTTTCCTGCTGAGCTGCAAAATCTCACTTATCTGAGTTACTTTGATGTGTCTTATAATAATCCATCAGGCATGATACCAAAAGGAGGACAAATGATGATCTTTGATTCATCATCATTCTCCAACAACTTTGATCTATGTGGCTTGCAAATCAATGTGTCATGTTTAAGAAATCACCACGCTTCTCCCAATGATGATGAAAACCAAAATGGGCTAGAGGATATATGGTGGGATTTGGGAATAGGAATGAGCTATGCATTTGAGTTTTCAATTTTGATTTGCATCTTATGTTGCTGCAAATCTTGGAGAGCAAAGTGTTTCAGAGTTATGGATGGCATTATCGACTATCTCTTTCAGAAAGTCAGAGACAAATTAAGTCATGTTTTCTGATCTCCGTCTGCTATACAGCTGTATAATCGACATACTATATGCCAACAGAGGAAGAGTAAGTTAAACTCATCAAATTTATTTTTCTTCTTAACGTTTTCTTAACAATTAACAAATGATACGGCCACTGCCAGACCCCAACTGAGGAATGGTAAGCTTTATTCACAAACCTTCTTTTTGCTGATAATGATTTTGTCTAATAATTAACTAGCTTTTTTTATATGTTGTTAATGATTTTGTAAAAAGGTTAAAACACGTTTGCACAATTTTGAAGATAATCTTAATTTTTCGCGTGCCCAGGTTTCAATTGCAAGTCATTTTGTCTATGAACATCGGGCTCGAACATTCCCAAGTGGTGCACAGTTTGCTCCTGGCTGAAAATTTGAGTTTAAACAAGAGCTCTGAGTGAGCTTCAGTCCCTGCCTTATGGAAGGGTACTTGTAAGATTAAAAAAAAATGTAAAAGATAATCTTATTTTTCATATATCAAAAGTATAAAATTCTATATAAATTTGTAACTATAATTATATTTTTTGTTAGGTTGTTCTATTGTGAATCATGTTCTAAAATTTAGTTTGATAAGGTGGTACTTGACGTTGTTGGATATAGATTGATATAATGTACTTTAATAAGGCAACTTTATACTTCATTTGATTAAACTTAGTCTACTCATGGTATATTTGTAAAAAAAATTAAAATTAAAATTCAATTAAAAGTATCAAAATATAAAGTAATTGCTCTTAGAAATCTATAGTTATTAGAGGTGAACATAAGTTTAAGATAATTTTTATAAAATCTTTAAAATATTTTAACATAATTTATTAGTCCTTATCAATATATCTATTTATATATAAAATTCTAAATAATATATTTATAAAATAGTTTATTTAAAAATAGTTTTATTTTTTTAATAAGAAAATAAATTATATAATTAATAGAATAATAGAAAAAATATAAATTCAAAATTTATCATTGCTATAAATCACTTAAGATAGAATTATTAAAAATGATAATGCAATAAAGAATTATACAGCAAGATTGAATATAATAAAAAGACAATTAGACAAAGACCACAGACAATGACCGCTATAATATCAT
Source organism: Cupressus sempervirens (assembly GCA_028749045.1). Taxonomy (NCBI): domain Eukaryota; kingdom Viridiplantae; phylum Streptophyta; class Pinopsida; order Cupressales; family Cupressaceae; genus Cupressus; species Cupressus sempervirens. The sequence continues at coordinate 441,023,292 of CM053785.1, read as the reverse complement.
GAGACCAAAATAACATATCACTATTAACGTTTGTTTGTTTCAAATGTGTATCTTGGAAAATGAAATGCATGCTTATTGGAGAAATAATATACAAATAATATACCCTTTCTTATCTTTGGAGTTAGAGTTATATATATTGTTAAGGTTAGGATTATGGGTAGGTTTAGAGTTAGAGTTAGGGTTAGGGGTACAATTAGAGTTAGAGTTAGAGGTATAGTTAGGGTTAGAATTAGGGATAGAGTTAGAATTAGAGATAAAGTTAGAGTTAGAGTTAGGGTAAGAGATAAAGATAGATTTAGGGTTAGAATTAGTGTTAGGGTTAGGGTTAAGGTTAGGGTGAGGATTAGAGTTATTGTTAGAGTTAGAGTTAGGATTAGAGTTATGGTTAGAGTTAAAATTAGGTTAGGGTTAGGCCTAGAATTGGGATTAGGGTTAGAATTAGGATTAGAGTTAGGGATATATAGGTTAGGGTTAGGGGTAGAATTAGAGCTACAGTTAGAGTTAGAGTTAGAGTTAGAGTTAGAGTTAGAGTTAGAGTTAGGATTAGGGTTAGGGTTAGAATTAGGGTTACAAATATAATTAGGGTTAGAGATTGAGTTAGATTTAGGGTTAGGGTAAGGGTAAGAATTAGTGTTAGGGCTAGAATTAAAGTTACAAATAAAGCTAGGGTTAGAATTAGGGTTAGAAAAGGGTTAGATTTAGAGTCAAGGTTTAAGCTAGAGTTAGAGTTAGAATTAGAGTTAGAAGAAGGGTTAGAGATAGAGTCAGGGTCAAAATTAGGGTTAGGGTTAGCACAAGGGTTACAGTTAGAGTTAGGGTTGGCATTAGGGTTAGGGTTATAATTAATGTTAGTGTTAGCATTAATGTTAGTGTTAGAATTAGGGCTAGAATTGAGGCTAGGATTAGGGTTAGGGTTAGGGTTAGAATTAGAGTTTGAGTTAGGGATCAAGTTAGAGTTACAATTAAAATTGGAGATAGAGTTGGAGTTAGGGTTAGATTTAGGTTAGAGTTAGGGTTAGATTTAGGGTTAGAATTAGGGTTGGGGTTAGGATTAGAATTACTATTAGGGTTAGAGTTAAATATAGTGTTAGGGTTAGGATTAGCATTATATATATTGTTAGGGTTAGGATGAGGGGTAGGGTTAGGGTTAGGGTTAAGGTTACAATTAGAGTTAGAGTTAGTGTTAGGGTTAGAATTAGGGGTAGGGTTAGGGTTAGAGATAGAGTTGGAGTTAGAGTTAGGGTTGGAGTTTGAATATGGGTTAAAATTAGGGTTAGGTTTAGGGATAAAAGGTGAGTGAAAGCAAGGGTCGCTTGTACGTGAACCAAACGTTAGTAAGTCATGCATGAATCCTATCCAATAATTGCAATTTGCTTGACTTTAGTCAACATGAGAGATAAATTCATGTTAGAATAACAATTAGGATTAGGGTTATAGTAAGGCTTAGGGTTAGGGTTAGAATTAGGTATAGAGTTAGGGTTATAAAGAGTTAAGGTTAGGGTTAGGGTTAGGGTTACAATTAGGGTTAGATTTAGAGTCAGAGTTAGAGTTAGAGTTAGGATTTGTGTTATTATTGTGGTTAAGGTTATTTCTAGGTTATTAATCATATTATAGTTGATGTTAGTGCTATTATTATAGTTTATCTTAGTGTTAGGGTAATTGGTAGGTTAAATTTTTATGTGGGTTAGTTCTATTGTGATACAAGTTATTAATCTTTTTAATAATGTAATCCCTCCCTCTCCCATCCTCTCTCTCTCTCTCTCTCTCTCTCTCTCTCTCTCTCTCTCTCTCTCTCTCTAACTACACCTAGTAATATCTCCCCTATCTAAATACACCCTCTAATCTCTCTTTGTCTCTAGTCTCTAGATACACCCCCTAATCCCTCTCTGTAATCTCTAGATACACCCCCTTATCTCTCTCATGTTGTTCTCTAGATATACCTCCTAATCTCTCCCTCCCTCTATGCTCTCCAGATACACCTCCTAATCTCTCTCTCTCTCTCACTCTCTCTCTCCATGTTCTCTAAATACACCTCTTAATCCCTCTCCCCCCCTCTCTCTCTCTCCCTGCTCTCTAGATACACCTCTCTCTCTCTCTCTCTCTCTCTCTCTCTATATATATATATATATATATATATATTTCCACTTATAAAAAATATAATATTATTTCTAGTTTCTAGTACATATAGGGTTAGGTTAAGGTATATAATTTACTAAATGCTTAGTACAATCATATATAGAGTAAGAGTAAGAGTTAGGATCCAAGGTTTACAATTTCATTTATATGACACTCAATGTTATGGTTAAGGTTAGTAAGTGGTTAAATGTTACACTAAAATAAGGGACATTGTTAAGGGAAGTATGAGATTTAGGTGTAGTGTTGGAGTATTTGGAGTACAACTATGGTCAAATTTGGGATATATGTTATAAAAATGACTCAAATAGTGCAAACCTTTAAATTCATGAAAGAGAAATTATAAGTCCCAACGCAACTATTTAAATGATGTAAAAAGTGTGAAATAATATATAAGAATCAATTTTATGGAAATTATTTCTGCATGATAATGTGAGAACATTATATATTGTTGAATTTTTAATAATGCTAATGCAATTTTTATTGCAATGATTAAGAATTGTAATCAATAAATATACTTATCATTAAGGACATCTATTTAGACTTATGATTTTCTTTCTTAATTAACATATTTAGTAGCCACATCCATTAAAGAAATATTTTGTAAAATAATAAATTTATTTTTTCTTGTTCTCTTCTTCGTGAAAGTTACATAGAACAATGTTGAAACAAAACTGCCAATACAACTAATTAGAAGTAAACTTTTAAAATTGGAGACAAGAATGAGCCCTATAGAAAAATAAAAAATATTTGTAATAGCGTAAATACATGTCACATTCTTCAATGATTAGGATTCTTTTGTGACCTTTGTTTGAACAATGATCATGAAAGACTTCTTTCATCATTGAGGGAAACCCATCCACTTTTGTAGATGTGTCACATATGAATTTTTATGCATCTTTCATATTCATTACTTCTATTTCCCCAACATAGTCAATTGGAAATATTGCATTCTCCATAACTTTAATTATAGTTGTGCACATCTCTTTAATTATTTGTAGGCATTTGTCAAACTCAGTCTCAAAGAAATCATTTGAGGTTATTGAAGTAGTCAGGCTAGTATCAAATAATGTTTGATTATTTGTTCGAGGCATCCATAACTCAAATAGTAACCTGCAAACTTATAAACAAACATCAACATATAGAAATTATCAGAATAAAAAAGTATTCATAATTAACACAAATTCTTTCAAATGAATAATTTTTAAAACAACATAGATAAAAATCAAAACTATTTCAAATGAAATAGTTAGATTGTAATGCTTGAAATATGATGGCATTGTCTTCCACTTTTCAAACATTACAAACATAAATATTTTGAAACATGCAAATATAAAACTATTATGAAACATACAAATCTAAAACATAAAAATCAAAAGCATTTTGAAATATGGAAATCTAAAACTAATATGAAACATGCAAATATTATTCTAAATTGAAACATGCACATTAAAAATGTGCAAATGAAATGTATTATCAAATATCTAAATCAAATAGATTTTGATTCAATTTGAATTCTAAATCTAAATCAACCATGCAAGGCTAAACTATAACTTATTTTGAAATTAAATCTACATTTAAATCTAAATACATAACTAAATCTAAATCTAAATGCAAAACTAAATTAAAAATAAAAATCTCAGATGCAAAAAATTACTCCAAAACTTTAATCTACTCCTCTTCAAAAACTCTAATCCACTCCAATAATCTCCACCTCTTCCTCCCTATAAAAACACAAAATGAAAATGAAATATGGAGCATTTGTTTTATAAACCCATGAGAGACTCCTCATATCCCCCAATAGATGTCTTTTGACATTCCATGAATTTCTTTCAAATTCTCCCACTCCCCACGAAAAATAAGCATGAATGTGCATTCAAAAATAAATTTAACAAAAAAAAATATTATATATTTAAAAATTTAATGAAATTATTTCAGCCCTATTTTTTTGGCCATATTTTTTTGGGTCCTATTTTTTGCCCATTTTGTCAGGCCCTATTATTTCAGCATCCATTAGGCTTCATATGATTTTGGCCAGCTATTATTTGGAGAATTTTTTTATATTTTACAATCTAATAATGATACAATATATACTAAATATATTATTCATGTACTTTAAATAAATCATTAACTTTAATAAAATATAAATTGTATTGATATGGTGACATTGTCATCCACATAAATAATAAAAGTATACTTTGAAATATGAAAATATAAATACTTTGAAACATGCAAATATAATACTATTATGAAACATTCAAATCTAAAACTATTTTGAAATATGCAAATCTAAAACTAATATGAAACATGCAAATCTAAAACTAATTTGAAATATGCACTTTTAAATTATGAAAATGAAAAGTATTATAAAATATATAACTCAAAGATTTTGAATGCAAATCTAAATCTAAATCAAACATGCAAGATTAAACTATTAAATGTAAGCGTAAACAATTTCGAATATAATTCTAGAAATCTAAATGGAACTAATTGAAATTGAAATATAAATCAAAGTAGAATATTATAACTAATTTTGAATCCGAATCTACGTCTACATCTAAATCTAAATAGAAAATAGAAATCTCACCAGCAAAAAAATTACTCCAAAACTTCAATCTATTCCTGTTCAAAAACTCCAATCTAATCCTACAATAATCTCCACCTCTTCCTTCTTGCAAAAACATAAAATGAAAATGAAATGAGGAGCCTTTGTTTTATAGCTTGTGAGAGACTCCTCATCTCCCCCAACAGACATCTCTTCACATTCCACGAATTTATTTCAAATTCCCCCACTCCCTACAAAAAAAAAGCATGAATCTGCATGCAATATTATATTTAACAAAAAAAAACATATTGAAATTGTTTTGCCCCTATTTTTTTGGGCCCTATTTTTTAGGGGCATATTTTTTGGGCCTATTTTTTTGAGTCCTACTTTTTCGGGCCCTATTTTTTCAAGCCTATTATTTCGGCCTCCATTTGACATCCTATTATTTCGGCTAGCTATTATTTCGAGAGTATTTTTTATTTTATGATTTAATAATTTAATATTTAATTTAGAAGTTTGTAACTCCTACATTTTCTTTTTTATTGACAAAGAATCTTGGCATATTCTCGTGCTGGGCATTTGTGCTTCCATTGTATAGAATGCCTCTCAGCGTAATGATATGATGTTGAGTGTTCCATTCGTTCTCATAAGAGATAGGTTCTGTTCTTGTGTACCACTGCTCATGAAACATGAGTCAATGAGTTTGACTCGAAAAACTATCCTAATACCAATATCACAATTTGATTTTAAAAATATCTCCTACTTATCATATTTATTATTTCAATATCTGAAAATACTACACTTCTAAAATGCTAAATATGTCTTTCTTGATTATATAAAATTAGCTAGAAGTTATTGGCCCCATTGCCATGAATGGCTTAACATGGTTGAGTTCCACTAGCATTTGTGTGAAACACATGATTTCAAATGGTCATTTAGCAAAGCAATTTTGATTCATCAAATCAAAGGAAAATAGATTTAGAAGAAAGCAAAAGTGTAACCTTTACAGTGTTGCTATCACTGGAAATGATAATAAAGTTTTCCAAATGAAGCTAATTATACTTTTCTCTTGTTGAGAAAAAAAATAAAGAGCTAGGGGATAGAAAAATGTGAATGAAATAATAATAATATATTAGAAGGTAAAAAAAGAAAAAGTGAAAGCTGTTTTTATTAGTTATAATTATTTATGATAAAGATTAAATATGAATAGATCTATATTAATTTAAAAATTTGAGTTGTACAAAATGTATTTACAATATTAGTTATTCTTGTGTATTTAAGTTATGAAAATGATCAATGTATAATTATGAGTATAATTTTAAACAAGTAATATCGAGTGGTCATATCCAATGGTTTGTTCTTGCATTTATTATTGTTAAATACATAAATTTTATAAAATAATTTGAATTAAAATTTAGACTTTTATTTATTTTTAATTAAATATTCACAATACAAAATTATAAAATAGAAAAATTAGATAAGTGTAAACTTTTAAATACAAATATAAAAATAATTTGTAGTTAAAAGTTAAAAAATAAATAACCAAATTATAGTCTATCATTAGAATTTTTCTCTTTAAAATAAATAATTAACTCAAAGTAATTTGTGGAAAATATTTTGTTCATGAGATTGCACATTTAAAATTTATTTTTTAAAATTTTGATTTTTAAACATATTTATATGCTTAACACATGTAAGGCACATGTCCCATGAGAGTAACTCTATGATAAATTTTTTTTGGAGGGGGCTACAGGTTAAATTGGAACCTTTTCCTACCAAATAAAAGCTCCAACTTTTTACCCTACTAAATTTGAACAATAAGTTAGGATGTTCTTAGATTTTATTGGTTACATAACTTTTTCAAGTGATATTCATGGTATCACTAACTTCCTAAATATAAGGCTAAAATTTTAAAAGTCGAATTAAATTAAAAAAATATCATGAAATTGTTTCTTAAAAATATCATTTTATTTATCACTATATAATAATGGTTATGAAGAAAGATCTACAATATCTGTACCAAAAACGAGTATGTTGCTTAAGCTGGTTGAATAAAAATAAAATCAAAAGGCATATAAAGCCGTAGGGCTGTCCCGAGAGAATTGAAGGGAACAAATAATTGTAGGCCGAGAAGGATTTCAAGTAATTCTGTCAGCACACAGCCGCTTATTAATTTGTTTTATAACCACAACCCTTATGCAAGAACACGCCTACAGTAGGGCCGTGTGTGGGCAACAAGGCTCGTTCTAAAATATATGGACACAAATAACTTAAGGTCTGTTTGGCAATGAGAATACAAGTGGAATAGGCATATGTATTCTTAAAATTTTGAATTTTCTGTTTGGATGGACTAAATCAGAATTGGAATAGGAATAAAATTAGAATACATATTCCAGTTTTGGCCAAAAAAATGAGGATTTACTATTTCACCTAAAATTGGAATACGTATTCCTATTCCAATTTTTATTTTATTTTAGAAAATATAAATTTTTGAGTCCATGAATTCGGCATCAAATTCTAGTAAACCAAACAAGAATAGAAATACGTAATCCTATTTTCTATTCGAGAATAAGTATTCCTATTCCCATTTTTATATTCCCACAACCAAACGGACCCTAAAGAAGGTAATATGGAGGAAGCTTCTTTAAAATATAGTTTTATAATATAGTGAAATTATTATTAATTTAATTAACTGAATGTTAAAGTTTAAAATAAAATAATTATAAAGTTTCGCTTTCTCTTTAAAGGGGTTCTGTTTTAGGAATCTCAACAATTATTTTTTCTAATTCTACAAGTTGATTATTCTGAATGAATAGCAAGCTTTCTGGCAGAATTGTTAAGTTTTGTACTTCATATTTATTATTTATGGATAGTCATTAGTAATTCTATGTTATTGAATTAATATTGAGCTTGTCCAAGTTATTTGAAAGGGGATAAAAACTACTTGAAATAACTTGAACTAGACAGAAATTTTCTCCATTTCTTTCTTATTAATATCTTCTCATAAAGATAGAAATAACTAGAAACTATTATAAGGTTAACTTTGATATTATTTTAATATAATTTAAATTGCTTAAAATAATTTTAGACATGTAAGTAATTAAAAGAATTAAAAGTGAAAAGCACAAATACATTCTTTAATAAAAGGATTAAGAAAAACATAAAATATATTTATATACAATAGCATGGATTGTTAATATTAATAATTTTTATAAATGATATGTTTCTATTAATGTGGGTAGTGCCTCTTGTTCTCCGTGTTTAAGATGTAAAATCTATTAGCCAACCATTGCTCAGAGATAAATGATTTTGATTATTTTATAAGTTAAAAAATAAACATGTTAAATTTAAAATATTTTTAAAAAAAATAGAAAAGGAAAAATACTTAATAGTAATTATTAATTTCAATCCTATATCAATTTAATTTGTGTTTTTTATAAAACTTTTCTATATACTGAATTATATATTGTTTAGATAGTGTTGTTAATGTATAGATAATTAAGATATAATTATGAATAAATAGTTTGATAAATTGTGAAAATAATTGTTATAAATATGATTAATTTAGTTTTTTTTTTATATTTACATTGCTTAAATTTAAGATGTAGACTTTAAATGTTAATATAAAATAAATTAATAAAATGTAGTGATATATTTATAATTTATTATTCTTGAAAAGATCAATTGATAAAATGTTATAAATGAAATAATTAATTGTTTTAAAAAAATACAAGCTTCTCACTTCTTATGTATACACATTTACATCTAGGGTTTACAAAAAATAAATCTATCTATGCATGTTGACATAAATGTTGATTAATTATGTTTACTTTGTTTGTATTTGAAAACAAAAGGTTTGTATCAACTTTAATCCTTCTTGTGAAGACTAATTCTAACCCTCATTCAACTATAATTCTAATACCAACTCTAAGTGCTTGTGGACACTAAGTACTATTTTATCATTTAATTGTTTACTCATTTCAACCAATTAAAACTCTTTGCTTATATCAATTACAATTATTTTTTAAAAAAAAATATTGTAAAATTAATAGATTGCATGATACAAGATTTTCAACTTCATAATTTTTAGAAAAAAAATTTCTATGATTTGATTCGATGAATCCATTTAACTCTTATATTAATTGAATTTTATGAATTGTAAAACATACTAGTTTTTTATATTAAAAAACAACCAAAATGGAGGCTAACCCAAAGACAAATTTTAGTTGAAAACCAGTCATTAGTCATTATTGGGCAAGGATAGGGACATGGATAGAGTCAAATATTGGGACCACATGCTAATGTACCCCATGTCCACCCTCACACTCTTGATTTAGTGAGTATATTCCACTTCACCACCTCATAGATTTCTAGACTCAAATCATTGATTGATAGATATCGTGATCATCTATAATACAAAGATATTTGTCAATAGATTTTGACTAGTCTTTACGATCTTACTGACCAACATAGATCATAGACTACATTCACAACATAGTCTCTAGATAGGATTTTTGTTGAGCTTAATGTAAAGGTCTTGGATGATATGTCCTTAGAGAATGTTTAGAGCCTAGTTTCTAAGGAGACTATCAAATGAGAGGTCTTCCCATTTTATGAGGAGAAGACCGAGGTTAGAGGATATTAGATTACTAAATGGGTTGTGTCACATATTTCTTGCATGATTTACCCTTTATTCCTAGTAGCACATGGTCATTATCCCAATAATGACCAAATTCCATAATATTTATTGAATAGTTGTACATAGAGATTCATTTGGGGTAACCAAATCAACTATTTAGATCTTCTAGGATATTATGGTCAGGAATGCAGTAGAATTTATGATCATGATCAATACTGTAGGATGGTCATGTTATTCATGGTCATCATGTGTTGGTGGATAATAGGACCCCAATAGTGATACCAGCGATGGCTGCTACTATAGATAGAGTTGTTATTTATTCTCAGAGGGAAGTGGCTGATCAGATAGAACACATTGTAGCTTTAGCCAATAGCATTACATCTGACACTCTGGGTATATATATTATGAGGACAGCTAATCAACATAGATATCTTTAGAGCCATCATCAATTACTACACAACCCACTAATGAGATCTATAGAGTTACATGTCTTCTTACACTAGGAGATATATGTGGCCCTAGTAGAGAGAATATACATATAGAGAAGACCTAGTATCTTCTTGATAATCTTTTATAGGCATATTCATACATTGTAGATGCATAAAGGATATCTTTAGATGATTTTGTAGAGTTGATGACACTTTCACATAGGGTTATATTTTGAGTGACCCATGGCATGCCATCAGGTCATGCACATTATGTACACAACATTCTACACTGAACTTTGTCATTGACTACTCTACGCAACACATTGGTGCTCAATATTCTAGCAATCAACATTATGTACAACACTCAACTTAGCACTTAGATGCACAACAATCTACTATAGCTCCACTTGAGGGGATCTTAGGAGTTGGTCTTGGTGTTTCTATTACTATTGATGGACTTGATGTGCTTGATTAATAATTGTGAGATTTGACTCAGATTCATGTTCCCATTGAGATAGTATAATACATAGACATGTTATTTTATCTTAACAACTCTACACTACTCACATCCTAGCTTGTTACTCCTTTGTAGTCCTCATTATTATAGAGGACTAAGATGATTAGAGATGGAGTTTCTAATGAGGAGACCTTACTATGTGTCATTGATGACACTCTTGATGACACCTACTACTTGGAGGAAGGTGTGGGGTACATATTTTATGGGTGTGACACCTACTCATGTTCAGGTAATTTTTAATTAGACTTTTAAATCAATTCAATCTAGACACATGCACTTATGTCAATACATTTAAATTTGTACAATTATTGTGAATTAGTTCCCATATATACATGTATGTCTAATTAATTATTGTACTTTAATTTGTAGGGGTCAATTGATACTCCATTGACACATGATGTTCACGAGTCTCGATTAGAGGGTCTCTCTATTTGAATGAGTTTGGATGACTCTAGTTTAAGACATGTAGATGTTTACTTTATCATTGATCTTCTTGAGACATAAACATTTATGATTTGACATTTATATATGTATTGATCTTTGTACATGTGTTTATGGTTCATTTATGATAATTGACATATTTATATGATAATTTGATATATGATTGGACATGTTATATATGTTTGTAGTTTTTGGTTCATGTGATATATGTTTCTAGTTTATGATTAGACACGTGATTGGTTCAATTTATGATTAGAATTTCAATTGATTAAATTTATTATTAGACATTCAATTGTGCACATGGTTGAACATTATATGGTCCATGATTGGAAATTTGACATATGTTTATTTCTAGTTTATGATTAGATGTACATGATTGGTCCAATCTAGGTGGTTCAACATTATAGTGCATGTGATTAAATTGATTAGACACATGATTGATTCACTTTTAGATGATTAAACATTATGTAATGAATGATTAATAAAATGAGCACACATCTATATAAGTCTTAAACATGAAATTTGTTCATCCATGTAAGTTATAAATCCTAAACATAAATGAGTTCATGCATATAAATATAAGTCCTAAATATGAAATGAACTCATTCATTTACATATAAATCCCAAGCATAACTAAATTTATGCATATAGATATAATTTCTAAACATGAAATGATCTCATGCATGTACATATAAGTCCTAAACATGAAATGAACATGCATATATACATATAAGGTAGGGTTAGGGTTAAAGTTAGGATTAAGGTTAGTTTTAGAGGTAGGGTTAGGTTTAGTGTTAGAGCTAGAGTTAAGGTTAGAGAAACGGTTAGAATTAGGGTTAGGGTCAAGTTTATAATTAGAGTTCTAAGAGTTATATTTTGGGTTAACGTTAGGGTTATATTTAGAGTCACAACTAAGATCAAGGTTAGGGTAAAATTATTCACATTAAGTAATAAGTAAAAATTGAAACATGTGAATTCACTATATGAAGCATATTTTTATTTAGGGATTAGGGAAGGGTGGGAGTTAGGGTTAAGATTTGAGTCAGGGTTAAGGTTAGGGTTAGAGTTATTATTATGGTTAGGGTCAGAGTTAGGATTAGGGTTAGGATTAGGGTTAGGATTAGAGTTAGGGTTAGGGTTAGGGTTAGGATTAGGCTTTGAGTGAAGTTTAGGGTTAGTGTTAGAGTTAGGATTAGGTTTAGGTTTATGATTTGCGTGAGAGTTAGGGTTAGAACTTATAATATTTACTAACTTACAATTAGATTTAAGGTTATGGTTAGGGATAGGGATAGGCTTAACATTAGGGTTAGGTCCTAGGTTAGGGTTAGGGTTAGAGATAGGGTTAGGGTTAGGCTAGGGTTAAGATTAAGGTCAATTAGGACCTATAATACTAATTGAGCTCCAAATAGATGTAAGTCTTAGGAAACATGATTGGATAAAGGATTGCATTTAGAGGTTTGGTTAGGGTCACAACTACATTTAGTAGGTAAGTAAGGGTTGGGCTTTTAGATTATATTTATGCCCTTTATAATAATAAATATATTCTCACGATCATGGGTAAGGTTAGGCAAAGAAGTAGTACCATGGTTAGGGCTAGAGTTAATGTTGGGTTTAGAGTTAATATCATGGTTAGGTTTAGAGATATTATTAGGGTTATATGATTTTGTTTAGAGTTATAGTTAGTAGGACATCTTGTTCTCGTTACACATGCCTCTAAGCATAATAGAGAAATATAAAGATTATGATGAACTCCTTAAGTAGTATTATGATTTTTTTAGTTACATTTAGAAATAGACCATTGGTTGATGATAATTATGCTTAGCATGAAGGTTTACTTAATGCTATTGAGGTAATCAATACACTTAAATTGAGTATAAAATGAATATTATGCTTTAGACTAGGTTCATAGTTTGAAATAGAACATCAATTTTATACATAATTTAATGACCAACATAATAGTCATATATATCATGTAAATGCTTTAGTATTAAAAACAAAAAGGTCAAGGTAACATGTTTGAAATGTTTGCAAGTATACTTGAGAAAAATTTCAATTGAATAGTGATATCACACGTTATTATTCTCATACATAGATGAAAGGAGAAGTATATCTCCTAGCATAATTATTCACATTAAGTAATAAGTAAAAATTGAAAGATGTGAATTCACTATATGGAGTACACTTCTCCATAATGATGTAAGTACATCACATATTCTTTAGAAATTAAAATTGTATTGCAACCTTTGTTTGTACAATGATCATCATACACTTCTTTCATCATGGATAGAAATACATCTACTTTTGTAGATATGTAACATACAAATATGACAACATCTTCCATCTCAATTATCTCCACCTCTTGTGCATGATCAATCTACAAAGTTGAATTCTCAAGAGCTTTGACTATAGTTGTACAAAATTCTTTGATCATTCATGCTCACTTGTTATAATCTACCTTAAAAAAATGATTTGAACCTACAAAAGTAGTTAGATAATGTCAACAATGCTTGATTGTGCATCAGAGGCTCCCATGCCTGAAACAAATAGCTCTTTCCCTCATGATTATATATCAGAGGTTGTCTGAGGGATTTCATTCCCTCTGGGAAGATTTGGCTTTCTCTCTTTCCTTCCTTTTATCTTACAATCCCTCTTGGTGACTTCGTGTGGAGTTCCTCTTTAGTCCATGGCTTTGGTTGTTGCACCTCTCTTTGTAGTTGTTCTAATAGTTTACGCCTAATTGAAAATCTTGTTGTTGTGAAGTTGTAAATAGTTTCAAGTCCCTTCAAAACCAATTTTTTTTCTTTCCCACTCTTATGATTGTCTTCGAAAAAACCTATAAAAATGTGACACTCTTGAAAAAATTAATTGGTTACAAAAATCTAATTTTTAAATCAAAATTGACCCTCTCCATTCTCATTAAAGATATGTATACCATGTAAATAAAATATATTATTAATAACTCTTTTACAATAGCAACAGTAATCTCAAAGGCTCTCACACATTTTTTGGTTTAATGTGATGTGTGGTCTTCCTATAGCCCTCGTGTAATAACAATACTTTGACGGCAATCTTCAACTCAAATTATATAGAGCTAGAGTCATTGTTAGTTACTATTATGATAGGAAATTATAATCATACAATGATCTAGCTCAATAGAAAAAAATCAATAAGATTGTTGACTCAGTTTATATAATCTTGGCTACAAATCCAAAATTTCTTCCTCTCACTAAACAAAAATGAAATCAATTTACACAATCTAGGCTTTACTAACCCTCACCTCTTTTTCTTCTACAAGATTTCATGGAAGAAAGGTTTTAGATTCCCTGAATAGCCAAGAGATTATATATCCACCATTAGAGCCCAACAGATTATCAATCAACCACAAATTGTTCCTCATGATCCGCTATGAGCTCTTTAGCAATGAGCACCAAGCACGTGACCCTAGACCAACACAAGCTTGAAGAATGTTGATTTCATGTAGGGGAAAGGATTAGGGTTTTATCAAAGTGTGCATATTTCATCCATGTGGTGTAGACACTTTGTATTCCATTTATAGATGCTAAGGGATTTGAGAAGATAATGTCTTATAGCAATTTTTATAAATCTCTTAAAAATCACACATTGAAGGTTGATTTCTATGCTAAAATTGAGTCATTATTACAAGTTTAATTTCTTCCTTAATGTATATTTTATATGAGTGACCCATTGTTGGTGCAGTAATTGTGAAAAATAAATCACAACCTTTAATTATTTTGCTTGGCACAAGAAGAAACCAAGTGACAGTTTTCTTGACACACAAAAGATGTTGAGTGATATGCAGTAGGTGCCCAGTAAGCTCGGCACAAGAAGGAGCTGAGTAGCTTGACACAAAGGCAACTTAGCATAGTGTATGCCAAGTGAGCTCAATAAAGTGGATGTTGAGTGAGTTGGGTCATCACTGCAAGGTGGAGCTCAATAATAGGAGATACCAAGTGAACTTGGTAGGAACAACAAAGAGAACTTGGTTAAAGAACAAATTGAGTGGACTGTATTACAAACTTATAGCCTAGATATTTCCACCATTAAAATGCAAAGAGCCAAATGATGAAGCTTTCAAATATGAACTTCTCAAATGTAAAATACCATGTAATGATGAATAAAAGAAGGGAAAAACAAGGAATTTGTATGCTTTCTTGCTTTCTATTCAAATAAGATAAAACTATTACAAAAACTGGGAGCATTTGCCTTCAACCAGAAAACCATAAAAATATTCAAACTGATAAAACTTAAAACTTCAAACTAACAACACTAATGGCTACATACAACAATACCTGGAGCAATCACTACTTCATAGGACAAATAAAAAATGAACTTATAGAATAACAAAAGGATCCAACATGTACAACTGCAAATATGAAACTAAAACTTCCTTTTGTCTTTTGAACTTTGACTTGATCTATTGATTGACTTCCTTCTCTTCTCTATGCTCTTAAACTTCTTTGCCCTACTCTGCAACTAATCTAATCCTTCTGCTATGATCAAATGAATCAGACTCATTCTTTTTGTCTCTTGGAAAAAATATTTTCCCTCTAATTTTGAATTTGAACTCACCTACCTAGTTGAATGCTATCAGACAACTAGGTGGGCATTTGGCTCCAGGGACAACTAAGCTACTACATTAAAATTATGACACTCCTCCTTTGTTCTGAGCCAAAAAAAAAAAACAAAGAACAAGGATCACTCCTGATCCAAATCAACCACACCAAGACTCTTTCTTAGGTGTACAAAAGTTCCAATGCCTAAGGGCTTAGTAAAAATGTTTGCTAGCTACTGCACAGACTTGAAAAATTCCATCTTGATATCCCCATTCTCCACAAACTCTCTAATAAAGTGATATTTGATGTCTATATGCTTGCTTCTCCCATGGAAGACTAGATTCTTAGATAGTTCAATTGAGGAGATGTTGTCACAATAAATTATGGTTGTATCCTCTTTCCTTTCATTCAAATCTGCCAAGATCCTCCTCAACCAAATAGCTTGACATGTTGTTGCATTCATTGCTATGTATTCAACCTCTACTATATATTGAACAATGATAGGTTACTTCTTGGATGCCCATGAAATTGCACCTGATCCCATATGAAACATATATCTAGAAGTGCTTTTCTTATCATCTAAACTTCTAGCCCAATCACTATCTATATAACTCACCAACTTAAAATTATTTTTTGCATTATATAAAATCTCAAAACCCTTGCTACCATTCACATACCTTAGGATCCTCTTTCCTACTTGCCAATGGGAATCCTTTGGTGTTTCTATAAATCTAGAAATCAAACTTATTGCATGCATCATATTTGGCCGAGTTGCAATCAAATACATTAAACTTCCAACCATACTCTTGTATAATGTTGGATTCACACTTTTGCTGCTATCTTCCTTGCTCAACTTCAAACCTACTATTGTTGGTGCTAGGGATGCCTTGTTGTTCTGCATTTTAAATCTCTCCAAGATTTTCCTTGCATATTTTTTTGAGAGATGAAGATGTCATCATGCATTTTTTTTACTTCTATACCTAAAAAATACTTCAAGAGACCTAGATCTATCATTTCATATTCATTCTGCATGGCCTATTTGAACTCACCAATTAGGAAATTATCATTTCTAGTGAAGATTAAGCCATCAAAATACAAGACAATAATCAATACATTGTCATTTGCTGCCTTCATGTAGAGCATGGGCTCACCATCACTTTTGCTAAAGTCATTTCTCATCAAATATGAGTCAATCCTATTGTACCATGCTCATGGAGCATGCTTGAGCCCATAAAAAGCTCTCTTCAATCTATACACCTTGTGTTCCTCACCTACAACTTCATAACCAGGTGGTTACTCCACATAAATCTTTTCTTTCAATAAACCATTCAAGAAGGCAAACTTTACATCCATTTGTTATACCTTCCATTTGTGTTGGGCTACAATTGCTATGATAGAAAACATAATTTCAATTCTTGCAATTGGGGCATATGTCTCATCATAATCTCTACCATATTGTTGCATGTACCCCTTGAACACTAATCATACCTTATGTCTATTTATTTTTCCTTCAATATTGCACTCGGTCTTGTAAACCCATTTCGCTCTAATTACTTGTTTCTTGGGAGGCAAAGTAGTTAACTCTCATGACTCATTTCTTTCAATAGCATCTATTTCCTCATCCATGGCATTACGCCATTTCTCTTCATTCATAGCTTCCTTAAAATAAATTGGATCACAATGAGAAAATAATGCAAAATTTACACTCTCATCATAATTTTTCTTCATATTTCATCTTGGTATATCTCCCTTACACTCTTGGTCTTTCTTGGCAATAGGAAGGGAGTGAGATCTGAATTTTTAGTATTGTTGTTGCTACTATTTTGAATACTAGCTCGGGGCCATCTTGATGTGCTTGGAGCTGTTGATTGGCATGTTAAGGGCTACTTGCCTTTTTTCCTTTGTTTGCAATCCATGTGTGTTGTTCCATCTTCTTGCTAATCACCAACATCATCTTCTTCCTCATCAATGGTAGGCACCTTACTTGAAGTGCTTGAGGATTCATTTACTGAGTCATCCCATGACTAATTTTCAAGAAATTTCACATCTCTTGAAATGATGATCCTCTTGTCAATTAGATCATATAGCCTATAAGCCTTTGATTTTGAGCTATACACTATGAAGATGCATTTCACACCTTTGTCATCTAGCTTTTATCAAAACACTCTCAAGTGCTCAACTGTCTATATGTTCCTTGATCTTGCCTCAAGAGGAATCTTGTCATGAACTAATTTTGTAGGACACCTATTGATCAGGTACACTTCTATTGCTACAACCTCTCCCCAATATTCACTTGGGAGTCCCTTTTCTTTCATCATGTTTCTTGCCATTTCAACAAGGGTCTTGTTCTTCCTCTTAGTCACTCCATTTTGTTGCAAAGTACAATTACTATAAGCTCTTTCTTTGTGCCATTCTTCCTAAAAAATTTACAAACATATTGGAGGTACACTCCCCTCCTCTATCTTATCTAAGGACCTTTATGTAGTGTCCACATTATTTTTCAGTCGGGGCTTTAAATTCAACAAATTTATGAAATGCTTCAGATTTGTTCTTTAAAAAATAGACCCATGTCCTACAACTAAAATCATCTATGAATGTCATAAAATAAGTACTCTCCCTAATAGAAGTAGTTTGCATAGGGCCTACCAAATCAGAATGCACCAATTCTAATGGTGCTCTAGCCATTCTAAAATTTTCAAAATTAAAGGGAAGCCTATGTTGCTTACCCAAATGCAAGCCTCATGCTTGTCATAAGAATCTTGGATGCCAAAGCTTGGAGGGTCTTTAATCACACTCCTAAGAGATAATTGCTAATGTATTGCTGTACATGCATGCTTTGGAGGTGTAGCACTGACTTGAGAAGAGAAATATGTCACTATCTACAATGGAAAAATCTAGTTCTTTGTCATTTGGACTACTGCAAGTAATCTATTACTCTCATCTTTCTCATGAATGACACATTTTTCATTTTCCATCAACACTTTGTATCCATTTTGAATGAGTTGTCCAACACTCATCAAATTGTGCTTCATACTGAGGGTAAAATATATATTTTGTATGTCCTTCTTCTCACCTTGCTTATTGTGGACCATAATAGATCCTTTTCCCACTATGGGAATTGTTCCATTATTTCCCATTTTAATTTTAGACTTAAAAGTCTTATCAATGAAAGAGAATAAACTTTCATTACCACTCATGTGGTTGCTACAATCACTATCTAGGTACTATACCTCAAGGCTACCTTCTTTACCAATGTTACACATGATGAAGGCTATGGGATTGTTTACATTTCCCATGTTCACATCAGCAACATTAGCATTCTACTTTGATTGATCACCTTGATTCTTCCTAAATTTACTTGCATAATGCCCATACTTATGAAAGTAGTAGCATTCAACATTGCTCTTGTTAGAGTTTTAATTCTTCTCACCTCCTCTAGAGTTGTTTTGAGAGGGGTTTTCTCCCTCTTGGCTGCTTGCTCGTCCTAAGCTTTCTGCACTAGCATTCCTTTGACCATTCCTTCCATGACCTCTACTTCTTGAGCCTCTATTGGAGCAATTTCTTCCTCTCCCCCTACCTCTTGAATTCTCTTGAGCCTTGAAATATTTCTCTCAGAAACTTGTTGCTGATCTATTTATCTGGTGCTCATGGGTTTGAAGAGTTCCCATCAACTCATCCATGGTCAATGTGGTGAGGTCCTTTGCTTCCTCTATGTTCATCATAAGGTTGTCATATTTCTAAGGTAAAATCCTCAATATCTTTTCCACAATCATCTTCTCTACATAATCTTCTCCATTTGATTTGAGTTGGTTTATCAAAGTGAAGATTCGTGAGCTAAACTTTGAAATACATTCATTGTCCTTGACCTGAAGGTTTTTGAACTCTCTTCTAATCATCTATAGCTTCACTACTCTGACCTTATCAGTCCCCTTGAAGTTAGTCTCAAGGATATACCATGCTTCCTTTGCATAATTTACTATTGCAATCTTGGGAAAAACTATCTCTATCATTGCTACATCAATTAGACTTAATTCCTTTACATCCTTTCTCCTTGACTCTTTCAACTGAGACTTCTGTGGGTTTGTGAGGGCAACATACAATGCTAGGACTATAAAATCATTAAATCCATTTACCAAAAACTACCACAAATCATTTGCAACCATTATGGTTTTCATCTTCTTTGCCCATGTGTCATAATTTTGTCCATTAAAGGACAATGGTTGTTACCATATCTTTCATGTATCTCCTACCATGCCAAATATCCTAGAAAAAAAAAATTCCTAACTCACTGTGGATGTGGGACCTCAAAGCTCTGATACCATGTGAAAAATAAATTACAACCTTTAATAATTTTGCTCAACAAAAGAAGATGTTGAGTGATAGTTTTCTTGGCATGTAGAAGATGCCAAGTGATAGGCAGTAGGTGTCAAGTAAGTTTGGCACAAGAAGGAGCTGAGTAGCTTGGTACAAAGGTAAGTAAGCACAATGTATGCTTAGTGAGCTCAGAAAAGTTGATGTTGAGTGAGTTTGTCACCAATGCAAGGTGGAGCTCGACAATCGAAGATACCAAGTAAACTCGATAGGAATAGCAAAGAGAGAACTCATGTAACGCCCCGCCAAGGGATCCAAAAGAATTAACCTAAAGTTTTACTAAGTTTGCTAAACATTTTTTTTTTTTAACAAGAAGTATAACGTACACATCAAACACATAGTAGCGGAAGCAATAACATGTAATCATTGACAACATACATTGTAAGTTACATTTCTTAAAGATCCCAAGACGTTGAGTCACGTTTAAATTTAATTAATTCTAAGTCTAACAACTATCACATACATATGAAAGAATAATCAGAAAGTCCCATGTCCATAATATACATTTGTTTCGAATGCCTCTTGGCAAATTAATTCGGAATGCTCAATCATCCACTATACAAGTCACAGGGTATGAAAGGCTTAAAAGAATATACATATGTAATAATAGAAATACATCAACCTCCATGAATCCATGATACAAAGTACAGTAAAGATATATACAAAACTATTCACCATACTTGATACGTCCATACATCCATAATGATAAAACATCTAACATAAAATCTAACCATCCATCATAATAATCCAAGGACATAGTGAAGGTAAATGCCAATCACGAAAACTCCAGCCACGGTGACCACAGAACGGATCTCAATGGTAAGAGTAAAAGCACTACCACCCAACTGCGTGGAACCTAAATGGTCCACTCCCACCGTGCTGAGGAGATAGTCTCAAGTCCCAAACAAGGTATCAAAACACAAAACACAAGTACTCTCTAAGTCTGGGAAATCCTAAAAGTATGCTAACTCAAGGTTTCCTAAAAAGATCGACATCTAAATCCCAGAGGTACCACAAGACACGTAGGAAACCTAATATGCAAGCGGGAAAGTGTCATCACAAAAGTCACGTAGAAGTTACCCGAGCAATCCCTTAGGAATCCCCGGTCCCTACTGATCCTTGCGGCCATTAGTATCCTCTCGTACTGACGAGGCATACTATGGAATGCAAGGTTGTAACCAAGCGTTCTCTCTACCCCATCCTAGTCTGTACTAGCACTCAAGGCATGGGAGAGAACATACAATTATCTTATTAGGTTCATTTTCCCTTATTTAGTGTAAATGTTTTCACTTATTAAAACAACTTACAATGGGTTACTCCAGGCAGCCTCTTAGGGCCCTGATCCCCATTGTAAGCCACTTCCCGACTCTACACATAGATAACCTACCCTAGGCTCATGAAATCATAAATCAAAGAATCATAATAAAACCACCTCAGTCCTATACAAGCAACTGAAAAGACACCATAAAAGATAAGCCACAAAATTACATCAGTTCTTCATGAGCAACAACTAAGCATCCAATAATAATCATATGATCACGACAGTTCTCTATCAGCAACTGAAGGCATCAATGATAAATCACAAAATCCAATGGTTCTCCAATGAGCAACCAGAAAGTATCCCAATAGTAAATTACAATACTGATCGAAGACTCCAAAATGGTCAAGTCAAAACATGACATCATCAAGAACATAACCAACACTTCAGTCCTCTTAAGCGACCAAAAAGCAAACCAAGTATAATTGATCGAGACTCAAAAATGGTTATCAAATATAACTGATCGAGACTCGAAAATGGTTAAGTCAAGTATCTCAAATGCATACACCTCAGCTTCACACAAGGAAATTGGAAAGCAATAACAAACAGTAAATACATCCATCATAGAGCATACTATCACATTACCTTGGTTGGTTTGAAAAGATCGAGAACAAATCATCATAACATCACATTCACAACCCCAAGCCTCTGGGGACAACCTAAACTGGTCAATGCTAAACCAATCCCATAACACTCAAACATAAACAATATATAGAAAACATCATAGTCTCACAATTGGTTTTGATTTGAAATATACAGTTGAGTTAAACAATAAGGTTTCAGTTTTCAGTGTTTATTTTCAAATAAAAAGTTTTATAGTTCAATTTAATTGATAATATACTATTGAGGTTTCCATTTCCAGTTGAACGTATGTTTTAAACAGATAGAACCCATAGTTCACCTTTACAAAGTAACCCGTTCCTAACTCCAAATGAAACACCTAATTACCCTTAATTGATCTTAAGTCAAAGTCCTAAAACAATCTAAGGTAATAATTAAATTATTAATAATCCTTGTTGATTATAATAATCTGAGCTTCCATTAAAATCGATGTTATAATATTAAACTTGCTTACACAAATATTCGATTTAATTAATCTTAATTAAGTCAAACTATAACTAAGATTAATTAATGATACATAAAGAATCATATTATATTTATTAATAATTTATTTATTTATAAAATTATTAATAAATAATAATAAAATTTCAATATAATTTAAAATTTAATAATTTTAAATTATCTAATAACAATATTAAATAAAGTAATTCTATTTAAAACATTTTTTTTTTTTTTTTAAACGATTTATAAAAATTTAAATCGTAATTTTTTTTAAAAAATAAAACAATGGCGTTTTTAAAGGCCCGCCGGCCTGCTGTCCACCTGCGGCTGCAGGTGTTACTGCTGCGCAGCAGTACCACCTGCTGCGACAGCGTGGGAAAGAGTGTGGGGCGTGGGAAGTGGTGGCCCCGCCCCACCCCAAATATATATATATATATATATTTTTTAAAAAAATTTTTTTTTTAAATATAAAACAAATCTCCATTTTCGATTTTAATAAAAGTATTAAATAATTAATCTTATTTTAAATAAGATTTATTTAATTTTATTAAAACAATAAATATATATATATATATATATATATATATATATATATATATATATATATATATATATATATATATATATATATATATATATAATAATGTTTATTTTAAATTTAGTTTGATTTAATTTTCATTAAGACAATATCCTCCAAGGAAAATATATATATAATATATATTTTTAAAACTTAGAACTTTCAGTTTTACATTCAAAATCCTTACCTAAATAAATCTTAATTTCTAAATCAAGAAAACAAGGGTTCTAATAATTCATCCAGTCTCCATGGATACAGAAATTATTGACGAACAATTAATAAATTCACAATATTGAAAGCTTAAAACTTTCATCACAGAGAATTCGGATTTACAAATCCCAGACACGAAGAAGACAGGAAAGGATAATTGCGTATTTAATTGATAATCAACAACACAAGACCCTACCTGATCCTGATGCTATTATGAAATCCCCAGGAATTGCAAGAGAATTCGCTCCTCTCAATAACCTTCTTCCCAAAATCTTTCTTTGGTATTTGCCTTCTGAAAATCGCTTCCAAAAGATGTCTCCCCAAAATTTCCCGTCCAACTTCGTATATCCCAAAAATGAACCCCCAAAGTTGTGATAAGCAATTTCTCCTCAATTCGGGGCACTAATTGTGCGTTTACCCAAGAAGACTCTTTGCACAACTCAGTTAACTCCAAATTAACCTTTATTATCTTTTCTTATTCTTTTGCATTCAACTTTCATGCACATTAAGTTGAATTATTAAATAACTTTATTTAATATTCCACTTGACTTCTATTTTTAATCTTTATTACTTTTAATCTCATGCGCACTTTATGAAATTAAAGTAACATTATTATTTTCACTTATTTTATCTTTTAATAAATTTCTTTTATTTAATCTTATGCATAAGTCATGCGAACTAGAATCTTTTATTAAATAATTATATTTTCACTTTTTAAATTATTTTAGAAACTAAATTGGTAAAAATATTTATTAACTCAAATAATAATAATATTTAGCATTTATTTAAAAATGAACTCTAAATATATTATTATTAAATTAACTAAATATTATCACGTTCTAAATTTAGACTTAAAGTTTTTATCTCCAAATTTAATTCCTTTCATTTAATTAATTTCTCAATTTAAATAAAAATAATAATTAAATATTAAAATGTCATAATAATCTTCTATTAAATTAAATCATTAATTAATCATTTTAATTAATTTCTTTTATATTTAAACTCATGCTTAGATCATGCGATCTAGAAACCTTTAATAATTTAATATCTTTTCCACTTTTAATTTATTTAAGAAACTTTAATTGATAAAATATTTATTAATTCAATTAATAATAATATTTAGCATTTATTTAAAAATGAACTCTAAATATATATTATTATTAAATTAAATAAATATTATCACATTCTAAAATTATACTTAAAACTTTTATTTCCAAATTTAATACTTTTTATTTAATTAATTTCTCAATTAATTAAATATAATTAAATATTAAAATATCATAATAATTTTCTATTAAATTAAATCATTAATTAATCGTTTTAATTAAACTTAATTAATAGAAAATACATCAAGGACTCATAAAGCAACATATGAAAACCCATCATAGAAGAACACATACTAAATCAAACAAAAAGGGTTATAATCATGAAATAACATCATTTGATGCATTCGGAGGGTACTTAACTTAGATACTTGTCCTAATTATCAATTAGGACAATTGGCTAAAGGGTTTAGGATTTGGACTTAAGAGTTTATCTCCCCTCTCTTACCATTGAGATAATGCGATAGGGTACGCTCATCCTGGCAATTCAGGGAAGTCGATACCCGGTACCTGCAACCTGCATAAAATTCACGCATGTACAGATACAATATTCTAAGCTAAACAAACAATGGCAAGAAGTGGTGCATCGTGTAGATCCCGACTAGCAGGTGACTACGACTCCCTTCCTTAACCACATCAGAAACACCATACATAAAGAAAACAAACACGCACACCATACACATGCAATATGGGGTAAGTATCCATAAGAAAGCACGTGTGATAATAAACCATATAACTAATCATCATTGATAATTGAAAACATTGAATAATCATCATACATGCATGAAATATAGAGTACCAAGTCATCTCATCATATAATAAATTGAGTGTAAAACAACATCTAATAATCTGAAAGTAATGCTACTAAACATCAAGTATAAAACTGGCCTAAAAGAGTTTGGCAATGAAGACTAAAATGCGACTTAGGGGCAGGCACTACAACTCAGTTAAAGAACAAACTGAGTGGGCTATATTATAGACTTATAGCTTGGATATTTCCACCATTAAAATGTACAGAGTCAAAGGATGAAGCTTTTAAATATGAACTTTTCAAATGCAAAATACCATGCAATGACAAATAGAAGAAGGGAATAACAAGGAATTTGTATGCTTGCTTATTTGCTATTCAAATAAGATAAAACTATTACAAAATATGGGAGCATTCAACTTCAACCAGAAAACCCTAGAAATCTTCAAACTGATAAAACTTCAAACTTCAAACTTATAACACTAATGGCTACATACAACAATTCCTGGAGCAATCATTACTTCACAGGACAAATAAAAAATGAACTTATAGAATAACAAAAGGCTCCAACATGTGCAACTACAAACACAAAATTGAAACTTCCTTAGGTCATCTAAGCTTTGACTTGATCTACTAATCAACTTCCTTCTCTACTCTATGCACCTGCACTTTTCTGCTCTGCTTTGCAACTGATCCAATCCTTCTACTCTGATCAAATGAATCAGATTCATTCCTTTTGTCTCTTGGAAAAGAAAAATTTCCCTCTCATTTTGAATTTGAACTCACCTACTGAGTTGAATGTTGTTAGGTGGGTAGGTGGGAATTTGGCTCTAGGGATAGTCAACCTATTGCATTAAATTTCTAACAATAATGGCAATGAATCTATGAACCAAGATGGGTTCCTAAACATTTGGGTGCAACCTATGCTCTTTGATTTGGTTTCTTGTAGTGGCACTTGTTGGAATATTGTGGCAACAAGCAAAACTATTTTATAGCATGAGTTTTATGGCTTTTGACTTTTTCCCCAAAACTCATGGAACAAGATTGAATCTTAGGATCTTACTCTTTGAGTAAATTTATATGACTATCAAGAGGCATGTAGAAAACTAAGGGACTTCAATGAAATTAATTCTTATTATAAATATACTTAAAACATTTGATGCTTCCTACAATGTTCATTTTCATCTTTTTCTCTTTTGGAAAATCCTTGATGCCCACAAATGGAAAATTATGGTAGTCTATTTTGTCTAATATTTGAAGAATATTTCAATCCCTAGAGAACTACATTTTCAAACTTACTAGGACATGAAACTCTATCTTGTTGTAGCTATTTTGGAGTTATTTAATTAATGCCTCTCAATCAATTTTTTCCCATGATACCTTTGTGAGCAATTGAGTTCTTGTTTTCTCTTCCAATTTCTTTCATCTCTTCACATTATTTTGGGATCTAGTTTCATCTAGTAGTGTTAATAATTAAATTTTCTCCCTCTGTGTTTATCTTCAATATTTGCTTCTCCTTTTTCTACTCATTCTTAAACATTAACACTTTTGCTAAAGAACTTATTCATGAGATAACTAACACTAAAAGGTCACTTTACTTTCATTCTACTTAGAAAACATGTCAAAGACTATGTTTTATTTTCACTCAAATCAATTTGGTGTCAACTCTCTACATGTATGTAGATGTTTACATGCATAGATAATTCTAGATATATTCCTCATTTTCCTAAATTATGAGAACTTTGGTTTGTATTCTGTATGCTTACATAGATGGTTCTATACATACTTGATTTTTAATCTCCATGAGTTTAGAGTCCTTAATTTTATAATTCTTAGAATGCAACAAATATTTTGTGGTTCTCTCCTCAATTGAGGACACCTTGTGTAGATTTTACCTAAATAACAATTAGTGTTCTAATGGAAATGATATGACCCACCCTACTGGAATATGTTCATGTGTAACCAATTTATATAGATTATTAAATTTAACTCTAATTTGTGAGAGCAAGAAAAATTGTTAGATTCAAAAACCATTGTTGATTTTCTAGCTGATCTATCATTTAGACTAATGGTGTACTTCCATCTACAATACAAGAGTGTATGTTATTTTGTAATGCATTCCAAATGATTTTGTAAATGAACCTAGTATAAACTGAGGCCTTTTGGTGCAATTTTATTTTCATTGCTCAATTTGTTCTAACTTCTAGGGATTTTTTTTTTCAAATTAAAGTCAAGTCTAAAACTATTGATGAGCATTCCAATGAAAACTAAAATTGTAATGTTAAATATTGATGTTGGAAAATGCTAGTCTCAAATTATGAGTTTTTCACTTCACCACTAGTAGTTTCTCGAGGTGGACTATCTAGACTTTTTCCTAACTAGACTACTTATGCATATCAAATTTGCTTATATAATGATGTAATGATCTATGATTTTACAATTAAAAAAAGATGCACACGACATATTCTCTACACATGCATGCGTGCGCACACGCACACACCCACACACACACACACACACACACACACACATGATTAAATTCAACAACCATAAGCTCTCTTTTTCAAAATAAGAGTACTTATCTTGTTAATATCCACAATATCATTGGATATTTTTCTATTGATTACATAGTTGATGTGCTCCTAAACAATGTTACATGTGAAGTAAAAAAGGGGAGTGAGTGATCATTCTACTATGGTTTTGTTGGTAAACAGATTTGTCACTGTGAAGGTACTACAAAAATTGGCCCTATTTACCCTGTGAATAGTGACAATTTTTCCAAGGGTTAGAGAGATTGAAGCCAATCAATACCATATTACAACCTTCCTCTGCATTTGAGAGTGGCAACTCCCTCGTATGATGGGTGTATTTGATTTTTCACCATAAATGAATTAAAACTTGAAAGATAGAGAGAAAGTTATTGATGATGATTACACCACACAACTTCATATCTTTCATGAATTAACTTAAACCACTAGTAACAAAAATCAAGCTCCGTGCTTGAGAATTACCACTAGCACAATACTGACCCAAAGATTCATAAACATCTACATAATACTTTGAAAATTCTTTCTGCAAAGAGAATAAACATTTTTAACAATTTAGATTTTGAAAGAAGAGAACTTGAATTGTGTGTTCCTTTATTTTCTTGCACCAAGAACCTAAGAGAATTTTTTTATTACAAAGATAAAATTTGTACACATTTTCCAAATATTATCTTATCACCAAAATTCTAACATAAGTTGTTATCATATTCCAAAGTCAAAAAAGTCCTTTACAAAGCCAAAATGATCCCTTTTATAGAGATAGAGGTTAAGAACTACTCCCTTGTGGTTAATAACTACCTCACAAAAATTAAACTAGAAGTGATCAAAGTCATAATTTACAACAAATGACTTGAAATTATATGTTCTGAGGCTAAAGCTAGATGATTCATCTTGACAAGGCAACTAGTGAATCTTTAGTCCCTGTGAATGTAAAGTGAAGCCACTTTTGAATGCATTAAGAGACACAAATAGATGCTTGGGAAAAGAAGAAATCAAATTTTCTTCCTCCATAGAATTATTGTAATGACACCCTAAACACCACCCTTGTAGCCAAAGGCACAATTGTCCCTCCTATTGCTTTTGAATGGACAACATCTAACTGAAAAGATTATAATCAAAACTATGAGCAATGTAATGTTGAGAATTGAAATCTTGTGCCAATCATTCTACAAGTTAGCAAGCAACCCGATCTTGCAAGAATTAGAACTATAACATAGTTGGTCCAAGTCATTGCTTTAGTTGCTGCAGTCAGGGTTGGTAGTGCCAACAGTGTTTCCATTCTAATTAGTTTCATTAATAAATGTGAAATTGCACATTTTCGAGGTCTTGAAATATCCAGACTAATTCACTATGTTTCAAAGCTTCTATAATGTGTGCATGGGGAGGACTCTTGTCATTGTTTTGGCATTATTTGAGCGATCCACATGTGCTACTTGAAGATAATACCAACCCAAATTATTGCTAAAGCATCGTGGCAAAGAGAAAAGTGATGTGTTATGTGCTACTTGAAGATAATATAGACCCAAATTATTGCTAAAGTATCATGGCAAAGAGAAAAGTGATGTGCTAGGATAAATGGTATCCTTACAAGCACACAAATCCATAATTTTATATAAGAAATACTTGACACTCAATTGCAATATGGTAGTTCTGTGAGCAATATTTTATATGAATATTACTCACAAAATTGATCAATTCCAAAAATTTCAATCTCTTGAGGCACCTTGCCCTATGGTTCATGTGCTTGTATATGTTTCCATATTGTGCAGATTATGTGATCGTTTGTATTCCACATAATTATCACTTCACTTTTATCAATCTCATGCTATGACTTCTCTATCGAGGCATTGAAACAAATGATTCAAGCCTCCCTTCACTGTGACACCTCTTTGAGCTTTCTTCATTCCATGTGGGCATGATCTCCTCCAGTTCTAAAGTGATGACTGTGTTCTTCCTTCATATATGGAGAGTGCTCCTTGTATAGCAATATAGGTGGCAATGATATCCAATGCATAGAACATGATGCTAATCATCTTCTCTTAGAGATATTGGGTGTTCCTTGGGAGAAATACAGAGCTTATTGGAGAAAGCGTGGTGCTATTTCTTCTATATAAAACAACTTTCTTCATCACCACATGATGGATAATTCACAAGCCCCCAATATAATTTACATGCCTTGCTGATGCTTTTCTTTTGAATGAAAGTTTAGAAAATCTTATTAACAAATATCATGGTGTCATTCTATCAAACAGTTTATGGTCCTTGTCTATACTACATGACACATTCCATAATGAATTCCCAAACTTTTATCCCTCTATTTGAATGTTGCATGAAGTGTGATTTAGGGTGTCAAAACCATCATAAGCACAAATTAACAATTCCCTAACACCATTTAATGCCCTTGCAAGCTTCATAGTGGTCATCTTTTGATGATTTCCATTGTGCTAGAATATTATCAAACTAATCTACAGATGGCTTGCTGTTTCCAAACACACGTGGAATATCAAAATTGGGCATAAAATATGTTATCAAGATGATATGAATGTCGTATGTGGTTGCTAGGTTAGAACATCTAGATTATAATGCATATTTTCTAAGGCTCTCCACTGCTAAAGTGACAACACTCCATTACACATTTGGTCAAACAAATCATGTGCATCCCACACTAATATCTTTCTTTTGCTGAGATCATAGCAAGGTTGTAAGCCTTGGCTTTCCTACTTGCTAATGATAGTTTAAGGACATGCCTTTACTGGATGGTGTGAGGCACAATCCTTGATAGAAGGTAATGAGGCCATGGTTGCCAATTTGGTATTGCAATGGAGGGTGTTGATTGAACACACTACAAACACATTCTACAAAAAGAAATTCCTTTAAAGAATTATATCAAAGATATCACTTTCTATCTTTAGAACCAACATGTTTGTACCTTGTTTTGCAAGCTAAAATTTCCATTTTTTCATTGTGGAATACGAGAATGGGGGTTGTGGGATTAGCTATGGGCCCGTCAATCATGTTTCTTACAACTACTCAAAATTTCTTTATCTATTCCCCAACATTGGCATATGGCCATTGCTTCCTTGCATTTGGCATGAACATTTAGAACAATTAACTTTCATGGAGTTTAATTAACCTCTTAATTTTTAACCTCTTTCAAATGGGTAAAGAGATTGATAACCATCTTTAAAATATGTGTTTTGAGCTTCTAACCTTAACCTTTTAAGATTAATATTAATGGTTAAGAATATATGTTTTGAAAATTTATCTTAACCCTTTTTGATGGAGAGGTTAAGATTTTAAGATGAAACATGTGTTTTAGAGCTTGAACCTTAACCATTTTAGATGAGGTTAATCGTTAATGATTTATTTGAAAACACGTATTTTGGAAACTTATCTTAACCTTTTTGATGGAGAGATTATAATTTTAAAATGAAACATATGTTTTGGAATGCTTCATTAACCTTTGATAATTTGGGAATCAGGAACTAGATTTCAAAAATTTGAAGTGTCAAACGATGATAAGAACAAGCCAAAGATATTTGAAAGGAAAAAATGGTTAACAAGTTGAGGAGAAGCAATCATTTTAACCTTTAAAAATAGGTGTGTCCAAGGAATAACCATAGTTTGACATGACATTTTTTTTTGAAAATTTAGAGCAATTTTTCATATCCGAGCAATAGGTTTCAATTTAATAACGTCTTTCTATGTTTGCAAAAAAAAAATTATTCCTAGATATCAGACCACCTTATTTTTTATTTTGAGTAGATTGAATTTGTACTAATATTAATGGAATGGTGTACTTCTTTATATTTCCATTTTATCAAAACATATTGCCCTCAGTGCTCTACACTTCTATAGGGGGTTTGATAGTCTACCGTAAAGTTACTTAATATATCTATCTATCCATTTTCGATTGCACTTCTAGGATTATCTCCAATTTTTGGACAACAAGAACTTCTTTGTTCATGGCGTGCTAATTGACTTTTCCCATTAACTATTACCCACAATGGAATAAATGGTGATTATGCAAGCTCATTTGGGGTAGTGCACTATTTTGAAATTAGTTTAAATGCTGAAAATAATTTCACTCATCACTTAACCCAATCAAAATGCATTTTTAGGACAAATGTGAAAATTATATAAAGATAAATCCATAGCAATTTGGTTATAGTTGTGTAGTCTTTATTAAATTAGTTTTGATTTATTTTTATAACCCTTATTTTTAAAAGTTAGGGACTACAAAAAATTTCAATCCGGTGGTGATTGCTAATTTAGGTAAGGAATTATATATTTGCATATTTTGATGATATTTAGCATTGTAAGGGGAGCTTACCTTAAGAGAGATTGATGATAGATTATGGGAGAAATAATTAATTAAAAAAAAGCTAGCAAGAAGCTCTTTATTGTATTTTTGGTAGGCTATACTTAGTGATTATCAGTTGTGACTAATTAGTGATTAAAACTTTTGGTTTCAACCAATTATATGCAAGTATTTTTATATTTTATTTTCACTATTAATTTTTCTAAAGTATATACGTAATTTTTTTAATTTTTGAAATCATTAAAATTATTTTAATGTAATTTGATTGGCTAAAATATTTGAGTGTTATAAGAGCAGATTTCTAGGAAACACTATCGGTATTATGAGACAACATTCAAGAATGCTAGTAAATGTTAAAATTTATGTAAACCTTATTTATCTAGATTAATTATCCAAACATAAATCACAATATTTATTCCAACAATCAATCTCAACTATTTAATGATGTTGAAATCAAGTGGTTAAAACATTATAAAATTCTAACATTAATAATAATTAATTGCCCATGCAAACATTCATCTCCAAATCAATGTTGTCTCATTAGGTTAAATAGTTTTTACTTACATTTATTATCTACGTTATAACAGTGTCTCATTTTAATGTCTAATATCCAATTTAAATTTAATTCATGTAATTAATAAGTATCTTAACAATAAACTTAACAAATTCATTTAAAACATCTTAGTTCATATTTTTTTATTAACCATTTCATTTGATTTAAACTCTAAAAAAAAAATTTTACAAATAATATTCTAAACACTAATTACTTCTATCAACTTACGACAAATACAAGCCACTATATGGCACTTGTTCAAATACATAATTAATAACTATGCAATACAATTATACAACTAAGTTTTGATGAAAATTCAATAATTGTATCACAATTCATAATGTACATGTTTCCTCTTTAGAATTGAAAAGTTGATAGTTAAACAATATAAACTAAAAAACTAAAACCTTATGCAAGTGATTTTGGATTTGGTAAAATCTTTCAAGATAGAGGAATGATTTTCTTATAAGTTCTAAAATAAAAGTTTTTAACTTTGGTTCCACACTCATTCTATTTAGTTTATATATTGTTACACATTTTTCATTTTAAATTAATATTTGTAGTGTTTATCATTCCTATTAAATATTTGTGTCTTTTTACATTATCTAAAATACACAATGCTTTAGATGTTGGCATACATATTTATCTTTTGTTATGTCTCTATCTATGTACACATATAATGATGATAATGGTGATGATGGTAAGCAAGATGAGTGGACTAGCATGAGATTGGAAAGGTTTAAAAATAATTACAAGTGTATCATAAATCTCATTGTGATTGTTTGCTATGTTGAATGCATCATCTAGATAACTTCACCAAATGTCTTCCAATATGTGCTATGAATGAAGCATTGAGACCCCAAACCTAATGTTGTGATATGAATGAAGCATTGGGATCCCAAACCTAATGTTCCTTTAATGAAAAATAAGTATTAATATTATGTAATGCTTGAACTCCCTTTTATATAATAGAAATCTTTGATTGAATCGATAAATTCATTTTTAGGGTGTCTTCATTTCTGCAAACTATAGTAATAGATCTTGTACAATTATATAATTGATCAAATTAATTCAGAAATTAAAGTATCAATTCAAATATGAAAAATTAAAATGAGATGGGAGCATTGAAATGTTGAGTCTACAATTAGATTAACAAACATTATAATATATTCATGCTCACTTTGAGAACAATCAATAAATCCCTCCAAATTCTGACTTGATTTGAAATTATTTTTCCACTATTAAGGAAGCCTATTGCATATGTATCAATATAATGAATATCATTAAGGGGTCCCTAGCATATGAGCCTCTCCTAAAAAGTACAACCAGTCTTTTGATTAATTAAATTCTAAGGTCATCACTATGTTGTATAGGTGACTGATCAATATAGTAGTTTGTTCAAAAGAGTTCTTATTAAATGTACATCAAACTATGATCTAGACCATATTGATCCAACTAGAGGATAAAGAAAGATTAAAAGATAAGGAGAATGTGGTAAAATGACGTGAACACTAAAGTCCAATATTTATTCAAAAAACCTAAAAGGTTAATTAACTACAAAATTAAGATTACATTAATTTCAATCCATCCAATCAATAGTGTGATATTCAAATAGATATGTTAATATTAAATAGGAATTTATTTCACACTACCCCATTCTACACCCATAAAAACATATTAACCATTTTTTTTAGCACATTCATCTTTTTGAGAATTAGTCAAGGCTTTGAGCATCAAAAAAGAGAGTAGTCAAACATGTCATGTCTTAGATCATTGTTCTTCAATTCAAAACACATTCTAGTAAATTTGGGCATCCTAGAATCTTAATTCCATAAAAAAAGATTAAGTATTTCAATCGGTCTCATGTGTGATAGTTGTCTAGAAATTAAGTGGAATGTGATTTAGTTAATCAAATCTTAAAATGTAGTTTGTGAAAATTATTCACAAACCAGCCTATGGTACAAGGAAACATAAATCTTCATCTTTACAATTAGAACCATTCAGTATCTTGTATGTGGCTAAGAGATTATATACATTCACAAATTTGATTAGATTTATTCATTAACATGCATACATTGGTCAAATGACTATATAAAGACATGAATTATATAGGCATTATTTGCTAATCTCTCATTTTACATCTATGCAGTCTTGTATATCACCTATTACAAATATATAGTCTTATTTTAAGAAAAAAATATGAACTATGAAATGCATTGTATGAAATTATTTGTTTAAAATTTCTTAGATTAAGATTTGGGACAAATATCTTTTAGAAATATTACAACATCTCATTCATCAACAAGACAATTAGTCCATCAATTATATAATTAAAATTTTTGAACATTATTAAACCTAATTTATATTCTACTAATTTGCAATGGTGACATGGTGATTTGATAACATACTTTAAATTTCTAGGCAAAGATCTCATTTTCCCATAATATTGTAAGCAAGCAAAGGTGCACAAAATCACTTCCTATGCTAATCTTTAAGAGGACGATTATGCAAATTCAACTAACTATTGCAGAGATCTCAAGAAATGCATAATAAAATAATCAAAATAACAATGAACACATAACACAGTGATTACTGTGGGGAAACCCTTCTAGGAGAAAAACCCCACCCTCTAAAACTTGCACAATGTATTATCAAACGAAGATGATTACAATACACTTGTAGTGCAAGTTCTTACAGGAGCACATCACCATAACTCGAACTCAGAGAGACTCCTTCTAGCACCAATCTTGCAAAATGAACTCCATTACACAAACACCTCCCCAAGCCCTCCTTTTATAGTGATTTTACAACCTAGAAACCACTTGTGGTTTTACAAAACCATGGGCAATAACTACCATGCCACATGTTAGCCATTTTTAGATATTTACATTTCCAATATGGAAAAACAACCAAGTCAAAATACTAATCCTATCCATATTTTTTTCTCTTAGTTTAGACCCCCATAAAAGTCATAAAACAAGCTAACTATGATCTAAAAATGGCCCTCCTATATTCTACTATAGATAGGACACCTTTTGGTATTTTATACACTCTTTTCCAAGATATAATTAAGTGGAAAACTTCCACAAACAAATTCTAGAATTTTCTAGAAAAAGATTGCAAGGTTGAGACACATGTTCTCAACATTCTCCCAGTTGTCAAACATCTTGCAAGAGTCATGGGATCCAAAATATCATGGACTTAATTGCTAGGGGTCGAGAGGCCCATAGACTCTGAACAACATCTAATTTTCTCTATGCTCATAGGCTTAGTTAATGCATCAGCAACTTTCACCAAAGTCTCTACCTTTTCCAGCTTCATCTTGCCATCCTCGACCATATCTATCACAAAATGATATTGTACATTAGTGTGCTTGGTCCTCGTATGAAAATTCAAGTTCTTCGCTAGGCATATTACACTCTAGCTATCACTATAAATTGTCACTGCACCCTGTTTGAACTCTATATCTGAACACAATCTCTTTAGCCAGATGGCTTCCTTGTAGGCATGAGTATCTGCCATATACTCTACCTCAGTAGTGGACAAAGTGACCACAGCCTATCACTTGCTCATCCAACTGATTGCACCACTAGATAATGTAAACACATATGCACTGGTGGATCTTCTTCTATCAACATTACTGGCCCAATCTGAATCCACATAGCCTTGAGTATCGAAGGAATGCTCATTTCCTATTCCATGAAAACATATTGAGTACTTTGAGGCACCCTACAAGTATCTAAAAACTCTTTTTACTACATCTCAATGTGCTCTTCCTGGATTAGACATATAATGGGAAAGTACTCCCACTGCTTGGGCAATGTCCAGTATTGTATAGACCATAGCATACATCAAACTTCCAACAACACTCTGATATGTTACTTGACTCATATCTTCCATCTCCAATGTTGATGTGGGACATTGTGAGCTAGAAAACTTTGTTCCCATAGTAATAGGAACACTCAATGGTCTTGAATCCTACATATTAAACCTTTTCAAAATAGCACCAACATACTTACTCTAGCCTAGCCAAAGCTTTTTGTTCTGTCTATCTCTTATAATCTCCATTGCCAAAATGTTCCTAACTACACCAAGATCTTTCATTTCAAACTTTATCGAGAGTTGAGATTTGAACTTTGCAATCAAACCTTTTCTTTTGCCAATAAACAACATGTCATCAACATACAACGCAATAACTAGGAAACATATACAGTGATCAGATTTAGATAGCACAAATCCAAAACTCAACACATATGTATCAAACTTCTGGTATCACATCCTAGGACTCTATTTTAAACCATACAAGGATTTCTTCAATTTATAGACCAAATGACTTTTACCTTTCACCACATAGTGCTCTGGCTGTGACATGTAAATTTTTGCCTCCAAATCTCCATGAAGGAAAGTAGTTTTCACATCCATTTGCTCGATCTCTAGATCATAATTTGTTGCAATAGAAAGAAAAAATCTAATGGATGTCATTTTGGCTACTAAAGAAAACATCTCACCATAATCTACTCCCTCAACTTGAGAGTAACCTTTTGTAACTAGATGTGCTTTATACTTCTCAATGCTTCCATTTGAACCCATCTTCCTTTTGAACACTCATTTACAACCAACAGGCTTCTGTCCTTTAGGCAATGGTACAAGGTCCCATGTTTGATTCCTCTTAAGAGTTGTCATTTTTTCATCCATGGCTATTTTCCTAGACTCTGAATCATTCATACCAAGAGCCTCTTGTATAGATCTTGATTCATCAATATTAGCATTCAATGCAAATATGCATCTCCAATCATTAGGAGAATACCCATACCTTTCAGGTGGTTTCCTTTGTCTAGTAGATCTTTAAACAAGATCTGGTTTAGGTTCAGGAGGTTCAAGTTCATGACTACGTTCTCCCTCTTCCTCTGATGATTTAGAACTCATAGAGCTCTCTTCAACATCTCATCTTTCTAAGGGCCTTGATTCAACTTTCTCAGGTGCAGCAGGAAGTTGAATCACATCTTCCTTTTCTTCTATCTGTTCTGGCTGCACTGTAACAGAAGAAGGCTGAGTTTCTCTAAAAATAACACTTATAGAATAAAATGCCTTTTGTGCAACAGGATCCCAAAGCTTGTATCCTTTCACACCATAACTATATCTGGTGAAGATATATTTGATAGCTTTGTTGTCCAATTTTGTCTGCTTCTCCTTTAGCACATGAGCATATGCCTCACAACCAAACACTCTCAAATGTCTAAGTGAAGATTTGTGGCCCGACCATGCTTCCATTGGCATCTTATCAACAAGAGCTGATGTAGGAGATTTGTTTATCAGGTAGCAGGAAGTGGCTACAGCTTCAACCTATAAATTTTTTTCTAGTCTAACACCACTCAGCATGCTCCTAGCCTTCTCCATCAGGGTCCTGTTCATTCTTTCTACACCTTCATTCTGTTATGGAGAATACGAAGCTGTCTTCTCTCTTTTAATACCAAAATATTTACAAAATGTGTCAAAATCATTGGAGCAAAATTCACCACCATTATCAATTCTCAAACATTTTATTTTATTTCCAGTCTACAATTCAACCATTGCTTTAAATTCTTTCAAATGACTAAAAACTTTAGCTTTACTCCTAAGGAAATAAACCCATGTTCTTCTATTGAAATCATCAATGAAAGAAACATAATAAACCGATCTACCAATAGAAGGAACATCAACTAGACAAAATACATCCAAATGGATTAGATCCAAAATACATGAGGACTTATGAGAACTTGATTAAAACTAAATGTGGTTTTGTTTACCATAGATACAATGCTCACAAAAATGAAATTCAAGATTGCAATCATTTAACCCATCAACAAGGTTCTTATTTTTCAAGGTCTGTAAACCCTTCTCACTTATGTGGCCAAGTCTCTGGTGCCATAACATGGTCTTCTCTGTAGACAACTTTGATTTGGTAAACAAAGAACCCTTGGGTACCTAAAAACCATGACCATTTGTTAAAAGAGAAATCTTCTCCTTCTCCAACTAAGTAGTCTTTTTCACAATCTTATCAGAAGTACTATTGGACTCAACTATGCATGCATCAAGCTGGTACAATGTACCCTATTTGCTTCCTCTTGCTATTACCATAGCACTTATCACCATTTTTACACCTACTTAAGAAAACTGTACATGCACACCTGCATCTATTAACTTACTAACAGATAACAAATTCCTTGCTAGTCTAGGGATATGTAAGACACCATCAAATCTTCTAATTCTACCATCAAAAAATTTCACATGAATACTTTCATGACCAATAATATCAAGTACTAAGTTATCACCCAAATACACCTTACCAACATCAAAATTTTCATACTTACTAAACTAGTTTCTATTAGGAGTCATGTGGAAAGATGCACTTGAGTCTATTAACCATGAATTTTCACCTACATGAGTGGCCAAGGCTACAATGAAAGCATCTCCATCTTCCTTCTTAGACTCAAAATCAAAATCTTGCTTCTTCTTCTTCTTTTTCTTCTCCTCTTTTCAGAAGTGTTCAAGTTTGCCACAATTCAAGAAGATTGCCTTGGACTTACCAGGAGATTTTGATCTTTGCTTATTTTTTAACTTAGAAAGGCCATGCTACTTTTTTTTCTTGCCTCTTTCTTTTGGTCTTCCTTGAACACTCAAAGCCTCTTTGGCATTCAAAGAGACCTTCCTTCTCATCTCCTCAAAAAGTAGAGAACCAACAATGTCCTCCATCTTCAAGATAACTAAAGTGCTCCCTATAGCCATCACAAGACCATCCCATGAATCTAGCAACGAATATAGCAAGATTTGACACCTTTCTTCTTCATCCATTGGAACCCCTACTGAGGTCAATTGAGTCACCAACATATTAAAGCTTTTTCGATGCTCATAAATTCGTCCACCTTGTTCCATTCTCAAGGAATACAACTTCTTCCTCAAGAAAATCTTGTTCACAAGTGATTTTTCTTGATAGATCTCACCTGGCTTTTTCCAAAGCTTCTTCACGGTAGGTTTTTCATGGACATTAATCATAATTGAGTCTACAAGACACAATCTGATAAGACCTTTAGCTTTTCTATCTGTCACATCATATTGTGCAGCTAAAGTCGAATCTATGGGCTTTGACTTTTTCTCATCAATCACATCCTATAAATCTCGATCAGTCAATAGATCTTCCATCTTCAGCTTCCACATCTCAAAGTTTATGCTAGAAAAATTTTCAACATCAATTCTCCCCGACATGCTTGCCATCTTTTCAATCTTGCAATACAGAAATGAAATACTCTACACAAGCTCCCACTCAAACCTTGATTAGCTCAAAAAACCCTATACCCAACAAATAGAACCAAAATTGGCCAGGCTTTGATACCACTTGTAAGGAAAAAAAAGGTGCATGAAATTGCTTCCTACGCTAATCTTTGAGAGGACGACTATGCAAATTCAACTAACTATTGCAGATATCTCAAGAAATGCATAATAACATAATAAAAATAACAATGAACACATAACACAATGATTACCATGAGGAAATCCTTTTGGGAGAAAAACCCCACCGTGTAAAACCTACACAACGTATTATCAAACCAAGATGATTAGAATACACTTGTAGTGCAAGTTCTTATAGGAGCACATCACCACAACTTGAACTCAGAGAGACTCCTTCTAGCACTAGTCTTGCAAACTAAACTCCATTCCACAAACACCTCCCAAAGCCCTCCTTTTATAGCGATTTTACAACTTGGAAACCACTCGTGGTTTTACAAAACCATGGACACCACATGTTACCCATTTTTTGACATTTACATTTCCAATATGGAAAAACAACCAAGTTAAAATAGTAATCCCGTCCATAATTTTGTCTCTTAGTTTAGATCATCATAAAAGTTATAAAATAAGCTAACTATACTCTAAAAATGGCTCTCCTATATTCTAGTATGGACAAGACACCTTTTAGTATTTTATACACTCTTTTCCAAGATATAAACAAGTGGAAAACTTCCACAAACAAATTTTAGAATTTTTCAAAAAAAGATTGCAAGGTTGAGACACATGTTCTCAACAAATATGAATATATTGATGACATAATAAATTTACTCTATTTTACTATATTTTTTCCAAAAAAATCATAACTATTCTAACATATGAAAGGAAATATCAAACCTTAAAATATGAAACTAAAATATAGTATAATTTATATTCCTTCTTTATCATCACATCTACATATATAAAATACAACAGGATACGGATAACAATAAATACAATCTAATTCTGTTATATCCAAATACAACTGAGATCAATATAAATATAACATAATTATGTTATATGTAAATATAACAGTATAAAGGATTCATTTGGAAAAAGAGAAAGAAAAATAGCAAAGAGAGCCCACTTATATTGCTTCTCACACAATCCAGCACCAGAGCTAACCATGAAATATAATATTTGATAAAACCTCCCACAGAAGAGTGAATTTACTTTTACAGTGTTCTGCTGATGGGATGAAATTGGGGTCATTAATAAGAATCCTCCATTCTCCACTGCTAACGATTTGATCTCTGGCACTGATTCTTGTCCAACTTGACGCAATTGTTTCCATTGCTTCTCATACCCTGTCATTTGGAGCATCGGATTTCTATGGCTCTCTTCAATATTGTTCATCTTCTGATTGAAAAATTATAATCGAAAAAATCACAGCACACAAATAAAAGATTATCTAACTGAGAATGAGAAAGGAAATAAAAATTGTTTGAATCGTTATAAGAACTTTTTTTTGTTGATGGAGGGTTCAGACCTGCGAGGCAGCCCAGCGAGGCACGAAGTCTGCGAGCTACCAACCAGCTACCAACCAGCGAAGGCCACCATAAACTTTTAGGTACCCGATAAATTATCTTTAAATACAATAGATTTTCTAAAAATAGAAAAAATCCAAAAACATAAAACATAAAACTAAAGACTAAATTAAGATTATCTAATTTAAAATTGATATTTAAAAAAATAAAAATCACATAAAACAAATAAAACAAAAAGCAAAGTTTAGATAAATATGTAAATATTGTTTATTAAAAAATCATTTAAAAAACACTGAAGTTAATTTGAAATGCATACCCTAGAACTTGGAAGGTGCACTAATCGTAGATAATAAAAGGGGGAAAATGTATTAACATTAATAAAAGCACAGTAATGCCGAAAAGGTATTAGCTAAAACCCTAAAACCCATATTGGGTAATAGGTATATTCTTAATCACTACCTCAGATAAATTATCCTTTGCCCTATCTACGCGTCCTCAATCTCCTTGAATTTCTCCTTTATTCTTCCATAAATTTGGGCACAAAAACAAAACCTTCACTTGCTATGTAACGGACAACAACTATACTTTATGGAAGGTTCATTATTTGGAAGACTTCCATAAGAAACAAGACATCATAAAAAGAAGGACTATCCCTATAATTTTTGTTTTGTTTGATCTAAAATTTGAGATATTAAAAAAGATTAAAGTATTGTTAAAAATATTAGACTAGTTAAAATTAATTTAATTTATATAGTTGATAA
Source organism: Cupressus sempervirens (assembly GCA_028749045.1). Lineage (NCBI taxonomy): Eukaryota > Viridiplantae > Streptophyta > Pinopsida > Cupressales > Cupressaceae > Cupressus > Cupressus sempervirens. Next base: position 440,981,656 of record CM053785.1, on the reverse strand, counting down.
TAATAATAATTAAATTAAATTAAATTAAAAATTTATTGTATATATTTGAATTGATTTAAATTATGATATGTCAATTGAATTATAAAATGTGAGAATGACTATTAGTAATTAACGAATTGACTTTTAGAAATAGTATAGATATATTAATGTCTCGCAAATATTATTACTAGATATAGTGAATTTTTAAAGAAATTAGTGAATATTGAGATAAACAAATCATAATTTGTTTAATGACATTGCTAAAAAGTGACTATACATATCAAAATTATATCAATGCTCATTTCATACTTTCCATTTGCCCACTAATGAAATTACTATCATTTATAATATAAAATAGTTAGTTTTAACATTTTTATTATTATTTATAAACTAAATATTTCATCAACCAATTAAGATTGAGGAGAATTGAGATTGTAAAATTGAAATATTTTTAAATGTAATTAATATGGTTAAAATCCATCACATAGAATTTTTTTTTTTTTTGAAATTTAAACATTTAAAACATAAAAAAGATAATTAAAAATTAAACATATGACTATTTCACATTTGATTGGGATTAGAAATCCAACTCTCTATTCTCTATCAATATATCTTTTTTTCTAAAAAATAAGTAATATTTGTTTTAAAAGTTAAAAAGTATTTATTTTAATGCATTCCAGAAATTTTGGCTTAAAAAACTATATGGAAATAGACTCTGCAAAAGGGTCCTATAACACCAAGGCTTTATATAATATAAATTACACAAATAGATAAATAAACTTTAGAATAAGTGAATTAGAAAATAATAATAACTTGTGATTGGTGGAAACTAATTTTTTTTTGAATGAAACAATAGTATATTGCCTATGGCAAATACAATAAATAAAGAACAAAAGAACACACTGTGATTTTTTTTTTAAATGCCTTCCATGCCATAATTCCATTGTGAGGTAGAGTTCTTGGAGATTTTAAAAACATAAACAATGTGAATAGATTATTAAACCATTAAACCGTGAAGTCAAAACATATTAAGAATAAACTTAAGTCTAGGTTATTAAACCATTAAATAGTGAAGTCAAAAAGTAGAAATTTATGCCATGTGATAATTCATTTCAGAGCAGTTCCACCACCTGTTTCAATCATACATTTGGTATCCTATTTCAAATTAACCTAAACTCCAAAATTGACAAGAACCCTTAAAATAGTCATGTACATGTTTTACTCTGTGATGCCTTGCAAATGTTTCGGGTGGTTTTCATGTGATCCTCATTTTAAATCCTTTAGCCTCTGATATCATCATTCTATGAAATCTATATATAAAAATTATAGGTGAGAAAGAACACCCTTTAAGAAAGCCCCAACTTTTGAATCATAAAGTCAGAAAATATCCAGAAAACGAAGTTTCATAGAAAGTGCACAACTAGATACTAGATATGATGATTGGAACCTTGTTCCTGTCCTTTAGCTGAAACAATATGAATTGTATATCTTTTTTTGTAAATATTTTTTATAGTCCTATACAACATCTTAATGTTCAAATTCGGTGGATTATGTTGATATTAGAACTAGTGCATTGCAAACGAAGCAATTTTGTTTATATCTTATTGTCACGTTCTGAGCTGATCCCCACCAGAATTTGTAGCATCATATAGCCACAAACACGTACAAGAAATTCAATGGTGGAAACTCTGGGCAATGTGTATGGCCACTCTTAAACAGCATACACTAGTAAACAAATTAAACTGGAGAAAGTAAGTAAAATTTGATTATTTAACATTTTTAACCTAGAAATCAAATCATTAAATAGGATATTTAAACAATACCTTTAGAAAATCTCTCACAAACAATTTCCAATAATTCATTAATTATTTTGTTTCATGAAAAGACACTTTGTCGAACATTTTGCTAGCATGTATATCTGCACTCACGGGACATGTTAAAACCACGTTTCTCTAGTTTGTTTTCCGGCTTATCATGTACAATAGGCATCATAACGTCACATTTATTTATACTCCCATATCCTGCTTTTAATCAACTAATTTTCATAACTTTGTGATTGTGGCATTCTATACGACATCATCCATTTGTATATCCTCATCACTAAACAGTTCACGTGCTTTGGAGGATTTCATTAATAAAAGATTTGGAGAGCTACGCTTGTGATTCAATTTAGGTATGTTCTGCAAAATAGCTGGTTTTTGCTTCAACATTCAACCTTCAACTCACATTTAATCAAACACTTCATGTGTTAGCTGTCCTTCCACAGTTGCATTCGGGTTTTAATCTGCTTCAGATTACAATATTTGGTAGATAGATCTCCGAGTGTTTCTCGCTCTCGTGCGAGTATAGAGGATGATGGTGAAGCTTCAAAACTCATATACTTCCATATTCTTGTTTGAATATATTCAAAATTGACACGAGGAAATGTTCGAAAATAACTTTTTGCTAAGATCTTTGTGTCGGTTCTACTTGAAGCATAGCAATTGCTCTCATAAATTGAATGTGACCAAAAAAAATAAGGATTTGACCAAATAGCTACAAAAGTTAAGATTTTGATCATAAAAATGTAAGAAGTCAAGAAATTCTAAAAGTTATTGTCTGGAAAGTAAGGATTTAGACTGAATATTTCCAATTAGTTCATGGAACCCATATGATTTTATAATGTTTGCTTGAAAACAAAACTATCTTTAACGATAGGACTAGTTTGAACATGTTCTTTTGATCATCTACAATGGAATTTATGAGGTGTCCTACCGTAAATTCTTCTTGAATCAATCTCAATAGAACAAACATAATGTATTAAGTTGAGTCCCCACATTTGAATAAAATTGAAATGGTTGAATAAAAATATAAAATTTTATATAGAAAAAGGTAAGCATTCCACACATCACTCCAAAATGGATATCCTCTCCATTATGTGCCTACCATAAAATGTATGAATTAACTAAGATCATCATGAAATTCCTCATTGTTGAACTATTAGGGGGATTGACAATTTAAAGATTTTGAGAGTCTAGATACTTTGCGTACATTATTTGACACCATTTTCAAGTGGAATTCATATACATTTTCTATACTAACTTCGAAGTTCCTACCAAATGCCTTATCATTTTTGGTTAAATCATGCATTCTGACTCCTAGTTTAATAAAATTAATAGAATGTTTTAAGCATCAAACATATGTCTTTCCAAGAAAGGTTTTTTGTGATATTTTCAATCTTTTGTACTACATATTTTGGAGCCTTAGCACAAAAAAGTTATTTGGACATAGCAATAAGTTAACATTTTATAAGAAGTAGTTGACTTAAAAGAAACAACCTCCTAACCCTCCATGATGAAACTCTAGAATTGATTCTTTCTATAATTTTTTTGGAGTATGATAACTTATTTTTTCCCATAAAAAATGGTATGCCCAACTATGTGCACGACAACTCATCTATATGAAAACCCAAAGTTTGAACGTTCTTTCTTTTGATATCTTCATCTAAATTAAAGATTTAAATCTAAGACTTCTATTCATTAATCCTTTGTCTTCATATTGTTGCATATGTTTCCAACACTTTCTCAATTTTCTTACCCATTGCAAGACTAGCTCTTTCCTATAAAAGTGTATCATCTGCAAACAATGTATGAGTGATTAAAATGGTGATAGTTGGAATATGGATACCTTGTAAGAGGCCCATATCACTCTTATGTTTAAAGAGGATTTTTTCCATGATGATGAAGAGAAAAGGAGACAACAGATATCCTTTCCTCACTTCTTGAATGACATTAAAGAAACTAGATGATACTCCATTGATACTGACGAAAAATCATAGCCCTAAGATGCATGATTTTATCCATTTACACCATTTCTCAAAAATTCATCAAGAATTTATAGCATAGTACCTCTCGTATAAAATATAACCAGTCTTTTGATTAGTTACACTCTAAGATAGCTACATTCTATGATAGTGGGAGTTTGGTCACAACTGTGTTATCTAGATGACTGGTCAATATAATTGTTTGTTCAAAAGGCTTGGTGGTAGTTTCTTATTAAATGTAGATTTAAACATAAGGAGAATACAATAAGGATAATACAATAGGATAAATAAAGATCTAAACATAAGGAGATTACAATAGAATGATGTGAATACTAAAATTCAATATTTATTCAGCAAAAATATCCAAAAGATTAATTACTTCAACATTAAGATTAAATTGATTTCCATCTATTGAATCAATAGTGTGAAATTCAAATCGATTTGTTAATATAAAATAACAATTCATTTCTAACTACTACATTTCCCATGCATAAAAAAACTGTTAACCATTTTATTTAGCACATTCATCTTTTTGACAATTACAGCAACTCATTCATCAAGAATAAAATTAGTCAATCAACTATATAAATGAAAATTTCAAACATTATTTAATATCATACTTTGAAACAAAATTCTTATTTCTCCACGCAATAATGAATTGATGGAATAATAAAACTATTATTTAATACCATTGTTTTCTCATTCACCTAAATACATATCAAACAAATCATATTCATAAAAATCACAACTATTCTAACATATGAAAAGAAAAATCATACCTTAAAATATAAAATAAAAATATAGCATAATTTAGATTCCTGCTTTATCATCACATCTACATATATAGAAGAAAACAGGATACGGATAACAACAAATGCAATTTAATTCTGTTAAACACAAATAAAACAGAAGTACATAGTACAGAAATCACTTAAAATATAACAGAAGCACACAGTATAGAAATCACTAAAAATATAACATATAGACATGTTATATGTAAATATAACAGTATACAGGATAGAAGTCATTATTTTATCACCATGATAACGAAGTCTTTTGGAAAAAAGAAAGAAAAGTAGCAAGGAGGGCCTACTTATATACTGCGTTTACTGAGAAAATGATTTGCAGAAGTGTGAGAAACAGTCTAACTATGAAATACAATATTTGATAAAATCTCCCACAGAAGCGTGAATTTACTTTTGCAGTGTTCTGCTGATGGGATGAAATTGGGGTCATTAATAAGAATCCTCCATTCTCCACTGGTAATTACGCATTCATCTGCTGATTCTACTCCAACTTGACGCGATTGTTTCGATTGCTTTTGATCATACCCGGTCATTTGGAGCATCGGATTTCTATGGCTCTGTTCAATGTTGTTCATCTTCGGATTGAAAGCTTACAATTGAAAAAATCGCAGGACGCAGATAAAAGATTGTGTGACTGAGAATGACAAAGGAAATAAAAATTTGTTTGAATAGTTTTAAGAATTACCTTTAAATACAATCGATTTTCTAAAAATAGAAAAAATCATAAAACATAAAACTAAAGACTAAATTAAGATTAGCTAATTTAGAATTGATATTTGAAAAAAAAAAAAATCAGATAAAACAAAAATAACGAAAAGCAAAGTTTAGCTAAATATGTAAATATTGTTTATTAGAAAACCATTTCAAAAAACTGAAGTTTATTTGAAATGCGTAACGTGGATGGTGCACTATCGTAGATAATAAAAGGCGGAGGGAAAGTATTAACATTAATAGAAGCACAGTAATGCCCAAAAGGACAACAAGAACTTTTCTGTTTATGACGTTCTTTCTTTCTTTTCTGTAATAGCATACGTTTGATGTCTTTCTAGCTTTATATTTTATTCAGTCAATAGCTAACGCTTTTTCTGCTATCTTCGAGGCCCCAGCCTTGTGACGGCTTGTAAATCAACCAAGAATGCGAAAGAAAAATACAGAACAGCAAAAATGCATAAACACAAAGTTTATCGTGGTTCACCACAAATCGTGGCTACGTCCACACTAAGAGCAGAGGAATTATATAAATGAGAAAAACAATTGAGTTTACAATACATGCGATCAGCATTTATAGATCACAAATGATCAGCTGAAGAGACAAAATAAATGGAGGGAAAAACACAAGTGTTTGTTGGCCTTCACAATTCAACAAATCTCCCACCTGAAGACAACAGATACACTAGCTGATCATCCATTCCCCTGCTCTACATGCTGACTTACTTCTTTTTAACAAGGCCAAGAGAAGTCCTGGCACATTCAAACTTCTCCTTGGCAACAACCTTCGTCAACATGTCCGCCGGATTGATCTTGGTATCAATTTTGGCAACCTTTAGTTTTCCTTCTGCTACCACATAACAAACATAGTGAGCATGCTTGTCAATATGTTTGGAGCGTCACTGAGAGGAATGATTGTGAACCATAAAAATTGCACTCTGACTATCTGAAAATAAAACATAATCATCTTGTTGTCAATGTAAATCACTGAATAAGCGTTGCAACCAAATCATCTCTCTAACCCCTTCGGAAAGAGCCAAGTATTCAGCTTCAGCAGAAGAAAGTGCAACACAATGTTGCAGTCTTGAGGCCCAACTAATGGCAGCCCCGGCAAATGTGAAAGCATAACCTGTAGTAGACCTACACTTTTCTCGATCTCCGGCAAAATCTGAGTCACTGAATCCTTGCAGCTGAGTATGATTTCTACCAAAACACAATGCATAATCAGAAGTACCCTTGAGATACCGCAATATCCATTTCACTACTTTCCAATGAGGTTTCTCGGAATTGCTCATGTATCTACTAACTACTCCCACTGCATGAGCAATGTCAGGACGTGTAGAAACCATAGCGTACATTAAGCTACCAACCACTGATTTATAAGGAATATTAATCATAAAATCCTTCTCATCTTGTGTTTTGGGACACAATTCAGAACTAAGGCGAAAATGAGGAGCAAGAGGAATAGGAACGTGTTTAGCTTCAGCCATGCCAAACCGTTCTACAACTTTGTTAATGTATGATTTATGTGACAAAGTCAACATCTTTTTCTGTCTATCTCTCATAACAGTCATCCCAAGAATCTTTTTGGCTGCTCCTAAATCTTTCATGGCAAACCGAGAAGCTAACTCTTTCTTTCGCTGGCATATTATTTGAGGAGAAGTACCAGCAACTAACATGTCATCAACATAAAGTAACAGAATAACAAACTCACCATTAGGAAGTCTTTTGTAGTAGACACAAGGATCTGATTCGCATCGGGTGAAGTTATGTTCAGCCATGAACCGATCAAACTTAACGTACCATTGTCTTGGAGTTTGCTTGAGCCCATACAAACTCCGCTTCATCCAACAATAGAGATGTTCTTTCCCCTTTTAAACAAAGCCTTCAGGCTGTTCCATGTACAATTCTTTATTGATGTCACCATGTAGAAAAGTTGTCTTGACATCAAGTTGTTCGAGCTCAAGATCCCAAATGGCTACCAATCTCAAAACTGCCCAGATTGTAGTCATTCGAACAACAGGTGACAAAATCTCTTCAAAATCTAAGCCCTTTTTCTGAGCATATCCTTTGACAACAAGTTGAGCACGGTATCTCTTTCTTCTGTCGTCTTCTTCTTTCACCTTATATACCCAACGGTTTTCAGAGCTTTCCGGTTGCGTGGAAGTGGAACTAAATCCCATATTTTATTTGTTTTAAGAGAGTTCATCTCTTCTTCCATTGCAATCATCCACTGGTTTTTATCAGTACTGTTGTAGGCATCTTTGAAATTAGCCGGCTCTACTTGATCAGAGATTAAAATCTCAGGGTCTGCCTCCTCAGAATAAAGAAGCTCATAATCTGAATATTTTGCAGGCATTTTTCTGTGCCTTGTAGACCTCCTCAATTCAATTGTAGAATCCTTTATTTTATCTTGACTAGAGTTAATTGTAGAAGGAACCAATTCAAATGGGGAACTTGTGACACTGATTCTTCTTTTATTTGCTACTGCCAAAGGAGAGGAATTCCCAATATCACAATCTGAGATATGAGTACAAAAACCAGAGGTGTGAGGTGGTAAAGACATAGCTACAGAGATTTTTGAAACCATGTTTCCATCCTCAAAGGTGCGGTTGTTTTGACTTCCCATTCCCAATGGTGAAGCAGACTCAACTGGAGTGTTAGGCAACAGTCCATCAACATGTTCAAACATAGTATGATAATTCTATTGTCTACCACTCGAGCCAAAGGAAGTAACACCTGCGTGCTGCTCACAAAACGTGTTTTGTCCTTTTGTGGTAGCCAAATCTAATCCAAGCTGCTGTAATTGGCCACCATGAGAAGAGATTCCCCTTCCCTCATGCTCTACCGTTGTTTGGTTCCCTTCCACGGAGTGATGAAGAGTATTATGTGAATTGGAATTTGAAATATATGGAGGAGCCCGTGTGTTATGTTGACAATTGAAGCCCCCAAACCCACAGACAGTCTGCTCAAAAGTGTGAGATTCATCAATCCCGTGAGACTCAGTGATACATCTTTCATCGTTGACAAGAGTATTGTGAAGACTACTCTCCAACAACCTGTGTGATTGATTAATAGAATTCTGCAGCCCGTGTCCCTCGACCTCTTCTGGTCTAATGTGAGAGTTAAAATTCCCAATATGGTGGGATTCAGTGGGCTTGTATGAGGGGGGCCGGCTAGAAGAAACCAGACGTTGATTGCCTCCATAATCAAAAAGCTCTACTGCTCAAGTGGAGGCACCAAGAGTAAAAACAGCTCCATGTATATGATAAAACGGCTTTGTATCATTGTGAACAGAAGTATCATCCCTGTGAACATGATTTTCCCTGAATATGTCATCACCGATCTCTTCCTGCCTTCTTACAGCAACAACTTCACTAGAAAATTGTCCCAAATGCCCAAAATGGTCAGAGGTTCCCCTTCTTTCATGCTCTGTCTGTTGTGATGATGGCAGAGTATGAGAAGAAGATTGTGAATCACTGCTAACACCAGAAAATGGAGCCAAAATAGAGGTAGGAGTAGACACCATAGGCTGAGACTGTGGATTGAATGACAAGTTATTCTCATTTAAACAGGACATAGGAATAAAATCTTCAACTATTCTTTCCTGTGATGTTGATTGAAGAGCCAAAAACTTTGTTTCATTAAATACCACATCTCAACTCCTTACAATCTTCTTTGCAATAGGATCCCATAATCGAAATCCGTACTGATCTTCACCATAACCCAAGAAGATACATTCTTGCGATTTTAAATCCAGCTTGCTCCTTTTCTATTTAGGAACATGAACAAACGCTTGACACCCGTACACTTGAAGATGTGAGTAGGAAATCCTTCTACCCAGCCATTCCTCCTCTGGAATTCCAAAGTCCAAACGAGATGAAGGAATTCGATTAATCAAGTATACTGCTGTATTGCAGGCTTCCGCCCAGAATTCTTTGCCTAAACTAGCATTAGATTGCATACATCGAACTTTCTCAAGTATAGTTCGATTTAATCTTTCCACTGCCCCATTTTCTTGAGGGGTGAAGGAGGGTAGCTAGCCCTAGGTCTAGTTTTTTCTTTATGTTTTTATAATGTTGATTATTATGAACTGGTTACCCTACGGGGTTTTACAGTATATGCTTATGATTATATGTGGGATTGATAGCAGCAATTTGTTTAAATGTTGCTAGTTTATTTTCCATTTTTTTTTTGTTGCTAGTTTGAGGACTAATGGTATTGTTAATATGGCTATGGACATTATATGTTTTTTGAAGTTTAAAGTTGGTATCGGTATGATGACTTGGAGGTAACCTCTTGCTGACCTTTCATCATTTTTCTACTTTGGGGTCAGCCCCCCATCTTTTTGGCTACTATCTAATACTTCAAAAAAAAATTCCATCCATACCTGTAGATATATTCTTACCTTATGTACTTGACTAAATAGAAGAACCTTTCTCTATATCATTTGTATTCAATCCACGTGGATTACTCATACCACATACAAACATCACAAATTGATTGCTTTGACTTGAAAATCTCATTTTCTTTTCCAAAATCTTTATTTTCTTACTCAAATATTCACTCTTGTCCTTGACCATATCAAACAAGATTAATTTTTCTTTCAACTCATCATTTTCCTTTGTGAATTTCTCTAATACTTTCTCAAGATTTTCAATTCGACATAAATATTCATATCTCTATTTCCCAAACTTTTTAAAATCCTCTAATAAATGTGAATTACACTTACTCTAACTTTATCAATTCATCTTTCAAAGAATCCTTCTCACAAATCAAAATTTCATTCTCTTTCTTTGCTTTCTTGCCTAGCTTCTCCATTGAAATAAATGGAAATTTTTATACAAATAAATTACCTTTGCTGGTGAGACATGTTCTTGGATTGCACAAAATAGATCTTCTTAATATTCTATAATCCTTCCTTCTTCCTTTCTAAGCTTCTTAGCACAATCTACACTCTTTCTTCAATCAAATCTATAGAGCATCAATTGTCTTCTCTAATTTCTTCATTTTAATCTTTTGTAAACATCACTGAGAAAATTACACATGATTAAATCTTTTTCAAAATATTGTAGTCCAAATAATCTCACAAACACTCTCCATAGCCCACGATCTTCATTGGCTCTCATGTGGAAGCAAAACACAACTTACCAAGAAGGATTACATTAAGAATAAACTAGAGATAGAAAAACAGAAAAAAGAAACTATGTTTCTTGAATAGAGAAAAGACAATTTTAGAGCAATAATGAAATAAGATCATTTTTCTCTCTATTCAAGAAACAAAGTTTCTTTAAATTCTATTTTTCTATTTCTGGTTTATTCTTAATGTAATCCTTCTTGATATGTTGTGTATTGTTTCTACAAAATTATCTGATATGGAGATATGTTTTCTTTATTGAATCTGAAAAATTTAACATAAAGATTCATAGAATTGATAAAAAAATGTTGATGTATTCAATTGTCATTGAGAATGATCAAACTCATCATCAACATCTACATAATCATTGTAATGAAGATCTAAATTTAATATACTCATGACATCAAAGAGAGAACCTATTTGAAATGTTGAAACAACAAGGAGATGGTACATTACCCTATGCTTAACCACAACAAGAAGAACAATATCATGAATTTGAAAACAAAAATGGGACCTCCATGGTATATGCAAGGAAGCATCTTGAGTGAGAAAGAATGAACCAGTATACGAGTGTAAGATTAATTTTAATTAATTTCAATGGCCCACATAAAGAGGCACATATGATAGGCAGTTATGAGCTTTTAAAGGTATCTTATATCTTTTGTATATCTTATTGATCAATCAAAAGAGTAGTTTCAAAAACTTCTACATTGATGGGCAAGTAGAGTATAATTATTTTGGTACTGAAAGTAAGTTTTCTTTTTATGCTACTCAGATTCAATAGATTGGTATATGCTCTAATAATTTGGTGGAGAAGAGCTTCTTGTAAGATTTCTAGATCCAATTTGAATCATGTTAATAATTGATTCAATATGAATATAAGATTGGGTGCATTTGTTATATTTTGAATATGAATAAATTATTTTTATCTATTTGCCATACATTCAAATAATAAAGAGTAATTTAAGTTCAATGGTATTGAACTAATTAGATTGCTTTCTATTTTTTGTAGCACCAATTTAGATGACATTATGTTCCATTAAAGAATGATAGAGTTAGGATGCCTAAAAGACATAGATTAAATTTATTGAATATATAAATATATAAATTTAAAATTGATAAATACTGATACTAAGCAGAGTAATTTCAACAATCAATTTTGATTTGAAATTATTTTTTCCACTTTGAAGGAAGGCTATTCTATATGTGATCTAAGGAATATCATAAAGAATCCATAGCATGTGTACTCTCTATAATCAGTCTTTTTCTTAGTTATGTTCTAAGATAGTGGGAGTTGGGTCATGATTCTATTGTCTACATGACTGGTCAATATAGTTGTTTGTTCAAAAGGATTGGTGGTGGTTTTCTTATTAAATGTTTGACAAACTATGATATAAACCCTACTAATCTAACCAGAGGATAAAGAAAGATCTAAACATAAAGAGAATGCAATAGGATGATGTGAACGCTAAAGTCAAATATTTATTCAAAAAAAGACCTAAGAAATTAATTAACTTTTCAACATTAAGATTAAGTTCCATTGAATCAATAATGTGAGATTCAAAGCACATTCATCATTTTGACAATTAATGAACATAAAATCAAAGATTCTAGCATTAAAAAAATTATGCAAAACAAACACATCAAAAACATCTATGTCATACTCCATTGCGTTCTTCCATTCCACATACATTCAAGTAAATCTAGGTGGCTAAGAATATCATTGTCATAAAATTATTCACATACCAACATATGGTTAAAGGAAACATAAACCGTCATCCTTATCTTTACTATTAGAATTACTCAGTACCATGTATGCGACCAAATAATTATATACATACACAAATTTCATTAGATTTATTCTCTAATGTGCATATGGTCAAATATAGACATAAATTACATAGGCATTTGTTGACCTACGTATGATCTTTTATTTTATATAAATGTTCTATGCAGTATTTGATATGGCCTATTACAGATATAAGTAACAATACAGTAGAAAATATATGAACTGAAAATTATACTAAGTATATGATTCACATTATTCTTCCTCTTTAAACTTTAAAAAAAAATTCAAAATTTCTTTTACTCTACCCTTATGTATTCTCCTTTCTCCACCCTCACTTTCTTTTTATTATTTGACTTTATCTTATTTCTTCTATAAATTTCAACTAAAGAAATTTAGCCTTTCCTTGTCCTATTCATTGAAAGCTCCTTCTACATTTTATTGCAAAAATTTTCAATGGACATTGTGCTTCAAACTCATATTCTTCATATTCAATCTTTTTGTAATTACGATCGGGTTTCTTGGTCATTTGTTGTACAACAACAAGAAAATATTATTTTTGAAAACATATTTTAATAAAAGTTTGAGATTGGTTATTTAATGGAGTTTTACTGGTGAATGTAAAATACATTGTATGAAATAATCTGTTTAAAATTTCTTAGAGCAATTTATGAGATTTGGGACAAATATCCCCTTACAGATATTGCAATGCCTCATTCATCAAGAAGAGTTCATTAACTATATAATTGAAAATTTCAACATTACTAAACCTAATTTGTATTCCAGTGAGCTGCAATGATAATTTGATATCATGCTTTACATTTTGAAACAAAAATCTTATTTCTCCACACATTAATAAATAAATTGATGACATAGTACTCTATTTTGATATCATTTTGTTCTAATTCACCTAAATACAGATCAGGCAAATCATATGAAAAGAAAATTCAAACCTTAAAATATGAAACTATAATATAGTATAGATTCCCGCTCTATCATCACATCTACATATATAGAAGAGAACGAGATACAGATAACAATAAATACAATCTAATTCTGTTATATCCAAATATAACAGAAATACAGAGTACAGAAATCACTATAAAAATAACATAATCATGTTATATGTAAATATAATAGTATACAGGATAGAAGTCATTATTTTATCACCATGATAACGAAGTCTTTTGGGAAAAAGAAAGAAAGTAGAAGGGGAGCCTACTTATATACTGCGTTTATTGAGTAGATCATTTGCAGAGGTGTGACAAACAGTCTAACTATGAAATAAGATATTTGATAAAATCTCCCATAGAAGCGTGAATTTACTTTTGCAGTGTGTTGGTAAACAGATTTGTCACAGAAGAATTTGCCCAATGGAGTGTATGCGGCAAATCGTTCACAACAGTTGGATAGGCCCTTGATATCCGGGCTTCCTCTGCATTTGGAGGGGCAGCTCCCTCATAAGATACAAATTTTTTAAAAAGGTTTTTCAATTAAAGAATCTAAAACTTCAAAATTCAAGAAAAAGTTGTGGAAGGTGAATGCACCACATGCCCTCACAACCTTCGGTGATTAACAAGATCGATAATAGAGGTGCTCGAGAACTACGCTTGAAAGCAACCAATGTTATTAAGCACATTCATTATCATCCGTAAACATTCGCATAGCACCATGAGAATGTCCACTACAATGTATAACAATTCGGATTTTAAAATAAGAGGCCCAAATTAGATCTCATTTCATTTCCTTGCACCAAGAAAAACAATAGAAATTTTTCAATTCAGAGATAAAAAGTGTACATACTTTCCAAAATTTATCCCTAGATCAAAATTTCAGCATAGTGTTCCCTTATTTTTTCAACCAAAAAGTTCCTTTACAAAGCCAATAGGTGTCCTTATATAGACACAGAGGTTAATAACTACCTCTTCGTGGTTAATAACCACCTCCAGAATACGTGATTTGGGTGAGGTTAATTAACCTCTACAAAATTAACCTATGTGGTCCCTGAAACTTTAGACCTTAGACATGTCCATCAAATAGTAACTATCCATTCATCAAGTCTCCAATTGCATTTAGAATTCCCGAGCATCTTGTTCTCCCAAGATTATGAACATTAATCGTATTGGATGATTGTATTTACCCATTGAGCATCAAATGTTCAAATTAGAATATTTGCAAGCCTTTGAGGGATTTTGAGAGTTTACATGCCTCAACATGTGATATGTCTTCACAAAAATTGCACTTAGATTACCATTGGACAAGCTCATTTAAATACTTGTTGTGGGTAAAATTTGATCAAACACTGGGCATGATTACTTTCTGAGCTTTTACAAATGTGGTTCTTTATAAGAGTCGTCCAATGGCTCCCCAAACATCATTTGAGTGTTTCCGCTATGACTTGGGTAGGAAGGCTGGCACTTCTATCGATACAGAAGTTCATGTCTATGCTATGCATATTGACTACATGTGTGCTCTCCCATATGCTTCTATATTCTGAGTACATGTCAACTATGAGACTTTCAACTATAATAGATGATTGAACTCTTCCTTTGAATTTGTTGCTAAATTGACTGAGCTGAACCCCTATTTTGATCAGAAAATCTAGTGCATTTCAGAGTCCTTGGAATGTAAGAAGAAGACACTTTGGGTATAGGGCTGCTGTCAAATCCCACAGATGCCTTCTTAGTGAGCAATCTATTAGGAGAGCATGAAATTGACTGAGCCAAATTTTGCTTGGGAGGTAGAGGCGCTTGAGTAGAGATGCCTGTTGTTGTACTAGTGCCCAGCTTTGAAACCCCTGATAGATCCTGAGTTGACTTTTGAAGTAAAGTTCTTGACAATTTCTTCAACGATGATCCATGAGATGTTGAGTTGCACTCTATTTCATTGAGAACAAAGCACTCTGTGTCTAGAGTTAGAGTCTTAGTCAGTGACTCCATGTTGGCAAGAGCCTGCGAGATTTGACTGTGTAAATCCAGAAACTATTCTACAAAGGTTCCTGGGATGTCTGGATCTGCAGAGGAGCAAAGTTCTGGTAGCTTCTACAGAATATGCACCATTGTCTCAGTTGCAGAAGCTTCCTACAGTGCCGCGACACGAGTTGCATCATGCTTGCTCACAACTTCCTTTCATATACTGCTGAGCTTTCCTGGCAGAGATTTCCAAAGCTCATTCTTAGCATCAATTGTATTGAAGCTAACAGTTGCAATGTCAGGCTTTGGGATGGATGGACTTTTCAGACAAGAAACTAAAGCTCTGATCTTTGAATTGCCTACAGGTGAAAGTGATGCACGGATACGATTCAACTTTGGAGGTGAAGCGGGTGCAGAATTGGCACTAACCATGCATCACACGTAGCTGGATATCATTCTGAACAATGAGGCTGATGTGCAACAATGACCTCACCCCCATCATATGATCAAGACAACACCCGTGCAATTATTGCACCGATTTCTTCACTGTAATTCACCGCAGGCAAAAACATAGAGCCCCCAATTTGGCTCTAATAACATCTTCTTCTTTTGTTACAATTTTAATCATGCCTGATAGCATTTCTTTGATTGAATCCTTGCCAAGGAAAATAGCTATCCCCAACACAATATAATCCATCTACAGCCGTTGTATTAAATGGCATCCCAAGCAACCCTTTCAGACTTTTACGAGGTATAGGTCCATAAGTTCCATCCTCGCAAGCAAGGAAATGTCTATGTGTCTTAGGTGTACCAACCTCTTTAAAATTTATTGCATCTTTCAGGCCTGGAAAAAGGGTCTTCTCCAACTTGCTAATAATTTCATTGGCCACAGTTTCTTTCTTGGCATTATAATCTCTAAACGAGAGGCCCTTCCAATTGTCAATCCACACAGTAGTAAAGACATGAAGAATATGGTAGCTGTTAGGAGCTAGTGAAGGGATCTAAAAAAGTTGGAATACTGAGAAAAATGCTTTCATATGGTTCCTTTAGTTTTCCCCAATCATCCTCTAGAATAAAATGATGGCAGTCTGTACCCGGTGGCAAAACACTCTCTTTCACTCCCAAGTGAATGGAAAGAAAAGAAGGCGCTTTTACATATAAATTCTGAAAATTTATTCCTCTTTAGGAAGCTCCTCTGGTCTTAAAATTCGTCCAAAGGTATCCCATCTGGTTGCATTTGAAATGATCTTCTTGGCATAAAATTCTCTGCCATCAAGGAGCCTCACTCCTACAGCTTTTCCATTTTCCAGTTTAATATTTGTGACATTTGCCTTGTATAGAATCGAGCCACCATTATTGATTAGACCTTTAGCTAGATTTGTGGCAATTCCACCTACACCACCAACACGATAATTTATCCCTCCAAAATGTCTATCACATAGAACCATACTTGCATTTATCATTGGTGTTCGCAAAGCTTTTACCGTGCTCACAATGAAGCACTCTGCATCAATGAAATTAAGTAAAAATGGATCTTTAATATACTTCCGGGCTATGTCACCAGCATTTTGTGGCAAGTAAGAGGCAAGAGTCAGGCATGCCACTGGATTCTTGAAAAATTGGCCAAAAAGATATAATGGCTCCTCCAAAGATTTCAATTCTAGCGAATTCAAAGAATTAAACATCTTCCAACATTCATTGTAAAATTGGGAAATTCCTTCCTTTTCATGGGGGAAATAACTAGTAAGTTCAACAAGAAAATCTTCAAACTCTCTGTGCACACGAACAGAAAGACCCCCTGGCAAATGGTAATGAACGGTTGTTGGATCAGGTATGACCTCCATTTTGCAACCAACAGTTGCTAATGCTTTTGTGATTAGATTTATAGAGCCCGTTTCATTCCTCACGAGCATCTTTCAATTCAACTTTTATTAGGTACCAACGATTTTCCAAGCTTTTGTTTGTTGAATCAAGATACCGTAGGAGATATGGTTTTGATCAAAGATGAGTTTCTGATATACACATCTAGCCTTCCTGAATACTGTCTTCATCAATTAATCATTTCGATGCATATACTGTAATCATGACAAAGAAATACTTCCACTATCTTATGCCCGAGATTTAAAGAGTGTGATTCTTTCTTCTATTAAAATGATGGGGTGCCTGCATCTTTCTCCACTTGGGCATATGCTCAGCCAAGATAACTTTATCATCCCCATTTTCTATTTTGAACCATCTTCATGTCTGATTTGGAATTTCAAACAGGTTAATAACCGTCTCATGGAGGTTAAGAATTACGTGTTTTTAATCGCTATCATTAACCTATTGGAGAGGTTAGGAAAAACGTATTTTTAGTGGTTAATATTAACCTTTTACTTGGAGGTTAAGAAAGACATGTTTTTGGTGGTTAACATTAACCTTTTATTTGGAGGTTAAGAAAAACACGTTTTTGATGGTTAACATTAACCTTTTAAGAAGTTAAAGGTTAAGAAATACGTGTTTTTGGTGGCAATCATTAACCTTTTATATCTTGAGGCTCAAAAGTTGGATCTCAATGATCTCAAGTGCTGTGCGGAGCTGAGAACGAGCCGGAGACACGGAGGCTTAAAGACTGGCAAATTTCAAAGATAGAATGGCCAATTTGATGTTTAAAACTAGGCAAGTTTTAAAAATTAACAGAAGCTTATAAAATTTAAAGAATTTTATAACCGGGCAACACAGTGTTGTGCTGATGGGATGAAATTGGGGTCATTAATAAGAATCCTTCATTCTCCACTGGTAATTACGCATTCATCTGCTGATTCTACTCCAACTTGACGCAATTGTTTCCATTGCTTTTGATCATACCCTGTCATTTGGAGCATCGGATTTCTATGGCTCTGTTCAATGTTGTTCATCTTCAGATTGAAAGCTTAAAATTGAAAAAATCGTAGGACGCAGATAAAAGATTGTGTAACTGAGAATGGCAAAGGAAATAAAATTTTTTTTGAATCGTTATAAGAATTACCTTTAAATACAATCGATTTTCTAAAAATAGAAAAAATCACAAAACATAAAACTAAAGACTAAATTAAGGTTATCTAATTAAAAATTGATATTTACGGGAAAAAAGTTTTACATAAAGCAAAAACAGAAAAAAGCAAAGTTTGGACAAATATGTAAATATTGTTTATTAAAAAGCATTTAAAAAAACGGAAGTTTATTTGAAACGCATAACCTGGAAGGTGCACTAATCGTAGATAATGAAAGCACTGTATCGCCGAAACAGTAATAGCTAAAACCCATGTTGGGTATATCTAAATTATCCTTTGCTCTATCTGCGCGCCCTCAATCTCCTTCGCTCCTTTTATTTCTCGTTTATTCGTTCATAAATTTGGGCAGTAAAACGAAACCTTCACTTGCTATGTAAAGGACAACAATTACTCTTTATGGAAAGTTCATTATGTGGAAGACTTCCATAAGAAGGAAGACATTATAAAATGATGGACTATTGCTGGATGGATGGCATAATTAATAAAGAGCAAAAGGTTACACTGTGATTTTTTATTATTTTAAATGCCAATGAAATGCATAACACAGGGAAAACTTATTTCATGCCCTTTAGATCTCGCAAAACATCAGCTAAAATTATAGCCTTTTATGCTCTATTTCCATTGTGACGAGCATGAATACTTTCTTTTTAAGAAGAAAAGGGGCTTAAACATAAGAGTACAGAAGAACTAAACATATGAATAAGATTTTTGTTCAATGTGAAAGCACAGGGTACAGGTACAAATTAACAATTTCAGAAGAAAATGAGTCCAAACAGAGGAGCAAAAGTCTAACTAGTTTGACAGGTGCTAGCAATCAGACCGGGAAAGGAAGAACGATCTATAAATAGTTAATAGAATGTTTTCTCATCCCATTGTTAGCTGGTAGTAATTTCTACCTACCAAACTTTATTAGTCAAAAATACATTTAAAACTAAAGTTACTCACCGTCCAAAGATGACTTTGTACATTTCAATTGATCATTGTAACCTGCTGACATGACTGTATGGTATGACTTTAGATTTTTAGACTATTCTCACATTTCTATAAATAGAAGCATTATGTAAGGATTTAAGCATCAGATAAACATTGTAGATCTTAAGTGGATAAACAATGTCATAGTAGATTTGTAATTGATTTTAGTTATGTCAATGTACATGAAGTGTTGTAGCACACTTTGATAGATCTTTTGTATTATCTTACAAACACATTGTTTAACTAGAAGTTCATGCTATACGACATTTCATTTCAGAGCTCTGTTCTTTGAATTTTTTCTTACTTTTTATACGTTCCACCACTTGTTTCAATCACACATTTGGTATCCTATTTCAAACTAACCTGAACTCCAAAATTTGCAAAGAACCCTCAAAATAGTCATACATGTATTATCCTGTGATGCCTTGCAAATGTCTCGGTGATTTGCATGTGATTTGCATGTGATTCTCATTTTAAATCCTTTAGCCTCTTGCAAATGTCTTGGTGATTTGCATGTGATTCTCATTTTAAATCCTTTAGCCTCTGATATCATCATTCTTATGAAATCTATACTAAAAAATTATAGGTGAAAAGGCACACCCTCTCAAAAAACCCCAACTTTTGAATTTATAAAAAGGAAAAAAAAATGAAAAAGTGGTCATAATAAAAAGGAAATGATAGTAAGTGCACAACTAGATATTAGATATGATGATTGGAACCTTGTTCGCATTCTTTAGTTGAAACAATATGAATTGTATATGTTTTTTTTTTTCTAAATTTATGGTCCTATACAACATCTTGATGCTCAAATTCAGTTGATTATGTTGATCCTAGAACTGATGCGTTGCAGATGATGTAATTTTGTTTGTATCTTATTGTTAGGCTCTGAACAGATTCTCACCAAAATTTGTAAGAATTTGTAGTATCATATAGTCACAAACACGGACTAACTCTGAATAATATTCATGACCACTCTTAAACATAACAGATTAATGAACAAATTAAGTTGAAAATAAGTCAAATTTGATTATTTAACATTTTTAGTCTACAAAATCAAGTCTTAGCATATGATGTTTAAAAGATCCCCCATTAAAAATCTTCTAACAAACAATTAGTAATAATTCAATAATTATTTTATCGCACGAAAAGACATTTTGTCGAGCATTTTGCTAGCATGTATATCTGCACTCATGAGACATTTAAAACCCACATTTCTATAAAAAAGAAAAATCCGGCTTATCATGTACAACAGGCATCACAATCCTACTTGTAATCAACTAATCTTCAGAACTTTATAATTGTGGCATGCCATACGACATCATCCATCTGTATACCCTCATCGTTAAACAGTCCACGTGCTTTGGAAAATTTCATTAATAAAAGATTTGGAGAGCTGCGCTTGTGATTCAATTTAGGCATGTTCTGCAAAATAGCTTGCGTAGCTTGTTTTTGCTTCAACATTCAATCAAACACGTGACTTCATGTGTTACTTGTGCTTCCACAGTTGCATTCGAGTTTTGGTTTGTTTCTGATTACAATACTTGGGAAGAATCGCTGTAATATTGTGCTTTAATAGATCTCCAACTGTTTCCCGCTTTCGTGCAAGTCTAGAGGATATTGCTGAGGGTTCAAAACTTGACTTTGTATTTTCCGATTATATGCTTCCATATTCTTATTTTATTTTTAAGAGGGGTAAACGCTTTGACCTGGAGCTATGAACCAGTGAGGCCACAAACGGGGGACCTCATCCCCATGAGATTTGAACCTTGATGGCAAGGATAACAACACAACATCTTAACCATCACAACATGCCACTATTGGCAAAAGGGTTTGTGATAAACCTAGTGTGACTCGAACCGGAGTTGATGCGTAGCACCGGGATCATTAGCCTAACACTACGCCTCACGACTCGCCTTCACACCAACTCGGCTACTCACTCACCCTTAAAGGGTTTGTGCTAAACCTAATGTGACTCGAACCGGAGTTGATGCGTAGCACCGGGATCATTAGCCTAACACTACGCCTCACGACTCGCCTTCACACCAACTCGGCTACTCACTCACCCTTAAAAGGGTTTGTGGTAAACCTAGTGTGACTCGAACCGGAGTTGATGCATAGCACCGGGATCATTAGCCTAACACTACGCCTCACGACTCGCCTTCACACCAACTCGGCTACTCACTCACCCTTAAAAAGGGTTTGTGGTAAACCTAGTGTGACTCAAACCGGAGTTGATGCGTAGCATCGGAATCATTGGCCTAACACTACGCCTCACGACTCACCTTCACACCAACTCGGCTACTCACTCACCCTAAAAGGGTTTGTGGTAAACTTAGTGTGACTCGAACCGGAGTTGATGCGTAGCACCGGGATCATTAGCCTAACACTACGCCTCACGACTCGCCTTCACACCAACTCGGCTACTCACTCACCCTTAAAAGGGTTTGTGGTAAACTTAGTGTGACTCGAACCGGAGTTGATGCGTAGCACCGGGATCATTAGCCTAACACTACGCCTCACGACTTGCCTTCACACCAACTCGGCTACTCACTCACCCTTAAAAGGGTTTGTGGTAAACCTAGTGTGACTCGAACCGGAGTTGATGCGTAGCACCGGGATCATTAGCCTAACACTACGCCTCACAACTCGCCTTCACACCAACTCGGCTACTCACTCACCCTTAAAAGGGTTTGTGGTAAACCTAGTGTGACTCGAACCGGAGTTGATGCGTAGCACCGGGATCATTAGCCTAACACTACGCCTCACGACTCGCCTTCACACCAACTCGGCTACTCACTCACCCTTAAAAGGGTTTGTGGTAAACCTAGTGTGACTCGAACTGGAGTTGATGCGTAGCACCGAGATCATTAGCCTAACACTACGCCACACGACTCGCCTTCACAAATGATATATCTTGGGAGCTTGTTTCTAAACACTGAAGCTTCTTTGTTACATCAATCGAAAATTGACACAAGGAAATGTTCGAAAATAACTTTTCTACTTTAAGCATTAGCAATTGCTCTCATAAATTGAATGTGATGACTTAAAATTTTCATGTAAAAAGATAAGGATCTGACCAAATAGCTACGAAGTTAAGATTTTGATCATAAAAATGTAAGAAGTCAGAGTTTGAGGTTAAGAAATTCCAGAAGTTATTGTTTCATAAAAATTTTTGAGGAAAGTTAGGGTTTAGAGTTATGGCTTATGAAAAGTTAAGCTTTTGAATCTTCAAATGTGAAAAGTTGGGGTTTTGGATTATTTTCATAAAAAATTTGTGATTGGAGTTATGGTTTACAAAAAGTTAAGGTTTGAGAATTTAAATCTTTAATTTTTTTAATGTTTGTTTGAAAATAAAACTATCTTTTGTGATAGGACTAGTTCAAACATGTTCTTTTGATCATTTGCAATGGAATTTATGAGGTGTCCTTGCATGCAACTCTTTGTGAATTGATCTCAAAAAAATAAACATAATGTATTAAGTGGTGTGCCCACATTTGAGTAAAAATTGGAATGGTTGAATGAAAATATTAAACTTTATATAGAAAAAGGTGAACACACCACTCCAAAATGGATATCCTCTCCATTATGTACCTACCATAAAATGTATGAATTAACTACCTGTTTAGAGATCATCATGAAATTCCTCATTGTTGAACTATTAGGGGGATGATAATTTAAAGATTTTGAGAGTCTAGATACTTTGCCTACATTATTTGACACCATTTTCAAGTGGAATTCATATGCATTTTCTATACTAACTTCCAAGTTCTTGCCAAATGCCTTATCATGTTTGATTAAGTCATGCATTCTAACTCCTTCCATTTTTCTAGTTTTCATCCAATTTAATAAAATTAATGGGGCCTTTTAAGCATCAAACATATTTCCTTTCCAAGGAAGGTTCTTTGTGATATTTTCAATCTTTTGTACCACATATCCTAGAGCCTTAAGCACAAAAATGTAATTTGGGTATAGCAAAAAGGTTATATTTAATAAGTAGCTGATTTTAAAAAAACAACTTTCTAACCCTCCATGATGAAACTCTAGAATTGATTATTTCTATAATGTTTTTTCAGTATGATACCTTATTTTTTCCCATAAAAAATGGTATGCCTAAATACATGCATGACAACTCATTTACTTGAAAAATCCAAAGTTTGAACAATCTTTCTTTTGAAATCTTCATCTAAAGTAAAGACGTGTGTATCATCTACAAACAATGTATGAGTGACTGAAATGGTAGTAGTTGGAATATGGATACCTTGTAAGAGACCCATATCACTCTTATGTTTAAAGAGGATTTTTTCCATAATGATGAAGATAAAAGGGCACAGTGGATATCCTTGCCTCACTTCTTCAATGACATTAAAGATACTAAATGATTGGTACTAATGAAAAACCATAGACCTAAGATGCATGATTTTATCCATTTACACCATTTCTTAAAAAATCGTTAAGAATTCATAGCATAAATACCTCTCCTAAAAACTATAACCGGTCTTTTGATTAGTTACATTTTAAGATAGCGGGAGTTGGGTCACAACTGTGTTGTCTAAATGATTGGTCAATATAGTTGTTTGCTCAAAAGACTTGGTGTTGGTTTCCTTATTAAATGTAGATCTGAACATAAGGATAATACAATAGGATAAATAAAGATCTAAAGATAAGGAGAATACAATATAATTATGTGAATACTAGAGTTCAATATTTATTCAACAAAAAGATCTAAAAGATTAATTATTTCAACATTAAGATTAAATTAATTTCCAATGTCTTAATTCATTGTTCTTTCGTAGTAAATTTGGGCGGCCAATAATCTTGAATTGTCATAAAAGTATTCACAAACTAGCTAATGGTTAAAAGAAACTAATTGCAAATCTTTATCTTTACAATTAGAACCATTGAGTACCCCACCTGTGGCATATGGTCAAATATCTATAGACATGAATTACATAGGTATTTTCTGACCTACATATGGTCTTTCATTTTATATCGATACTCTATGTAGTTTTGTATATGGCCTATTACAAATATACTGTCTTATCTGAAGAAAAATAATATAGTCTTGATTAATAAAATAAACAAAAGTAGTAGTAGTTGTAGATACATAAATCTAGCATATATTGATTATGTTATACAAAATGTTTAAATATAACAAGTATGAAGTAATAACGTGGTAGAGAACATATGAACTGAAAATTATACATACTAAGTATATGCACCTCTGTACATTCCTCCTTAAACTTACATTTTTTTCCCAAAATATCTTTTTCTCTTCCCTTATGTGTCCTCTTTTGTCCCCCCTCACTTTTTTTGTTATTAATTTGAATTTATCTTGTTTCTTCTATAAATTTCAATCAAAGAAATTTAGCCTTTCATTGTCCTACATCACTTGTCCTTCACTGAAACCTCATTATACATTTTATTCCAAACTTTTCCAAAAGTCACTATCTTGGACATTGTGCTTCAGGTTCATATTCTTCATATCCAATCTTTTGTAATTACTATTCGATTTCTTGGTCATTTGTTGCACAAAAACAAGGAAATATTATTTTTGAAAATATATTCTACTCTAAATGTTAAATGTTTGAGATTAGTTATTTAATAGAGTTTTACTAATGAAATGTTCATTTAAAATTTCTTAGATCAGTTTATAAGATTTGAAACAAATATCTCCTTAAAGATATTACAACACCTCATTCATCAAGAGTAAAATTAGTCCATTAACTATATAATTAAAAATTTGAAACAGTATTTGATATCATCCTTTACAAACAAAATTCTTATTTCTCCACGCATTAATAAATTGATGAAATAATAAAACTACTCTATTTTAATACCATTTTTTTCTCATTCACATAAATACACATCAACAAATCATATTCATAAGAATCATAACTAGTATAACATATGAAAAGAAGAATCATACCTTAAAATATAAAATAAAAATACAGATTCCTGCTTTATCATCACATCTACATATATAGAAGAAAACAGGATACGAATAACAATAATAACTATTTTATTCTGTTATACACAAATATGACAGAAGTACATGGTACAGAAATCACTAAAAATATAACATAATTATGTTATATGTAAATATAACAGTATACAGGTAGAAGTCATTATTTTATTACCATGATAACGAAGTCATTTGGAAGAAAGAAAGAAAAGTAACACGGAGCGCCCACTTATATACTGCGTTTATTGAGGAGATGATTTGCAGAAGTGTGAGAAACAATCTAACTATGAAATACAATATTTGATAAAAATTTCCACAGAACTGTGAATTTACTTTTGTAGTGTTCTGCTGATGGGATGAAGTTGGCGTCATTAATAAGAATCCTCCATTCTCCACTGCTAACGATTAGATCTGCTGGTTCTCCAACCTGACGTAATTGTTGTTTACATTGCTTCTCATACTCACTCATTTGGAGCATTGGATTTATATGGCTTTGTTCAATGTTGTTCATCTTCAGATTGAAAGCTTATATTGGATTTTTTTGGAAGCAAAAGGCTAGAGTTGATTGGCTCTAGAAAGGTGATCGGAACACTGCCTTTTTCCATAAAATAGTGCAATCTCGTTAGAATTAGAGCAATATCTCTTCTTTGGTTAATTCTCAAGGTATCCATCTGAATTCCTTGCTAGCTTTGTTCCAAGAGGCTACTCGGTACTTTTCTACCCTCTTCTCTAAGGACTCTCCTCCTGCTGATAATGAAGAAAATATTCTTTTGTCTTGTGTTCCTTCCCTTATCACTCAGGAAATGAATGATTATTTCATGCGTCCAATATCTTTGGAAGAGCTGGAGAAGGTGGTCTTTGGCATGCCTAAGGGGAAGGCTCCTGGTCCTGATGGGTTGAGTTCTTTCAGGAATTTTGGGACATCATTAATCATGATTTGTTGGAGGTGGTTAAGGAATCCTATTCTAGCAAGCAGATGCTTCGGGCTTTGAATTCTACATTCTTGACTCTTATTCTTAAGAGAGAGGGTGCTAATCAATTGGATTTTTTTAGACCAATTGCCTTATGTAATGTGGTTTACAAAGTTATTACTAAGTTGATTGCTGAGAGGATTAAAAAGTGGCTTCCCATTATTATCCCAGAAGAACAAGGTGGTTTTGTTGCTAGAAGACAAATTTGGGATGGGGTGGTTATTGCTACTGAGGCTATTCACTCTATGGCTACTTCAAGGGAGAGAGCAATGTTTGTTAAGCTGGATATGGTTAAGGCCTATGATAGAGTTAAATGGAGTTTCCTAAGGAGTATTCTTCTTTCTTTTGGATTTAGCTCTGACTAGGTGAGTTGGACTATGAGTTGTGTTACTTCTGCCTCTTTTTCTATTCTTATTAATGGTCAACCTTCTCAGCTATTTGGTGCCTCTAGAGGCCTCTGCTAAGGTGACCCTCTCTCCCCATGTTTATTCATCATCATGGCTGAAGGCTTGGGAAGATTCATTAAGTATCAGGTGTCCCAGAATTCTATTCAGGGGTGGCGGTGGGGTAATGACTTACCTTCTCTTTCCCATCTTCAATTTGTTGATGATTCTTCTCTTGCGGGTCATGCTAGGATCAAGGAAGCTAAAGCCTTTTGACATGCTTTGGACATTTATTTGGTAGCTTCAGGCCAAAAAGTTAATGAGCACAAATCTTCCATTTACTTTTTTAACACTCTTGATTCTATTTAGCATAGGATTGTTGGTATCCTATGGTTTCAGATTGGATCACTTCCTTTGACTTATCTTGGCATTCCTATTGTTGTTTCTAGGCAGCGACGTCTCTTCTGGCAAAATTTGATTACAAACTTCAAGATAAGATTAATCATTGGACTCATAGATGGCTTTCTACTGCTGCCCTAGTTACTCTTCTTCAAGTTGTTATCCAAGCTCTTCCTACTTATAGAAGCATGGTTCAAGCTGCTCCTATTTACTTTCTCAAGGAGTTTGATGCTCTTTCTCGGAAATTCTTTTGGAGTGGTAATTTGCGTAGTACTAAATGGAGCTTGATTAGTTGGGCAACTGTTTGTAAGCCTAAAAAGGAGGGTGGTCTTGGTCTTCGATTTGCTCTCTTGAGTAGTCAAGCTTTGGCTGCTAAACTTTATTGGCGATGGTGCTCTGGACAACATCAACTTTGGGCTCGTATTATCACTCATAAATATTTTCATGGTGCTAATCCTTGCTCTATTTCTACACTTCCTCTTGAAGGTCGTGGCTCAATGGTTTGGCATACTTTGAAGACAGGTGCAGTGTTAGTCAAGAGGGGTCTATTTTGGATATGTAAAGGTGGTTCTTAGGGTTTGTTTTGGTCTGATGCTTAGGATGGATTCCCTTCCATTTTTTCATGTACCCTCATCTTCAGTCTCTTTGTGACTCTTTTCATGCCACTAGATGGGATAAAGTGGCTCATTACAAGACTACTTTTCAATTGGGACCTGTTGTTGGTTACAGATGGAAGCATTCTTTTGATTGGCCTCCTGGAGGTATAGACATGGATTGTTAGGAGCTTTCTCAGATTCTGGCCTCTAGAGAGTGTTCCTCTTTGCTAGGTCCTGATGTTTTGGCTTGGGGAGGTACCTTGTCTGGTAAATATCATGTCTCTGCTGGGTATCAAGAGATAACTAGACAATTATTTGGGGATGTTGAGGTCCCTTGGTGGAAGCAAGTTTGGAATAAAGTTTCTTGGTCCAAGTGCAATTTTTTCATGTGGCTAGTGGCTCACAACCGTTGTCTTACATGGGATAATCTTTGTAAATGTGGCTTTCAAGGCCCCTCTTATTGTGTTTTGTGTGGTAATGGGGAGGAGTTTGTCTCCCATCTGTTCTTCCATTGCTCCTATTCTATTCAGCTATGGCACCTTTGGTGGAGTGCTTGGGGTTGCTCTTGTAGGCATGCTTCCTCTTTGCTTGAGTTTTGGGCCCGCTTGGGAAGTGCTCCCTCCAAGTCTTCTCCTCTCCATGTTGCTTGGATTGTTGGCCCTTCATTCATGCTTTGGCATATCTGGTTGGAGAGGAATCGTCGAATATTCCAAGATGTTCGGCTAGATGTTTTGCATCTTTGGTGGAAGATCTCACATTCTCTTCAGGAAACTTTTCATGTGAAGTATGAGCTAGATGGGGGTATGGATCCGGTTGATCTTGCTATATGTAATCACCTCAATTTTCATCTTCAAGATGGGGCTGTAGCTCAAAGGTTTCCTTCTATGTCCAGGCAGCTTCAACATCAGAGGAAGGGTCGGGTAAATCAGGATGGGCATTGGACTCCTCCTCCTTATAGAGTTCTGAAAATTAACACTAATGGTTCTTCCCGAGGGAATGCAGGCTCTGCTAGTATTAGGGGAGTGGCTTGTTGTAGTTCTGGTGATGTTAAATTCTTTTTCTCAGTTCATAAGGGTGATTTCACTAACAATCTCATGGAAGCTCGGGCTATTTTATATGCTGTGGAATAGTGTTGCTTGCGGGGATGGCGTAAAATTATATGTGAGTCTGATTCTCAGGTGGTGGTGAACTTGCTTTCTTCGCAGGAGCTTGACAATGTTAGTTAGCAGCTGACCACTATTGTTAATCAGATTATTCTCTTCTCTACCTCTTTTCAAGTCATTAGGTTCATGTATATTCCTCGTGAATGGAACAGAGCTGCTGATTGTTTAGCCAAATGGGCTTCTAGTCATGATCCGGGTTGAAATATTATGGATAAGAGGCAACTTTCCTTTCAAATGGTGCAAGAATTTGATGATCTTGTTGCTTTGGATCGAGCTCCTTATTGAGCTCTCCTTGTTGTATTCCTTTTTGTCTTAATAAATTTTTACCCCTCTTTTTCCAAAAAAAATTGCAGTACACAAATAAAAGAAAGTAAAACCTTTAAATACAATCGAAATTCTAAAAATAGAAAAAATCATAAAACATAAAACTAAAGACTAAATTAAGATTATCTAATTTAAAATTGATATTTACCCAAAAAAAAATGTTTCACATAAAACAAAAACAGAAAATACAAAGTTCAGATAAATATGTAAATACTGTTTATTAAAAAAGCATTTTAAAAAATGAAAATTTATTTGAAATGCATAACCTGGAAGTGGAAGGTGCACTAATCGTAGATAATAAAAGGGGGAAAAGTATTAACATTAATAATAAAAGCATTGTATCACGGAAATAGTAATAGCTAAAACCCACATTGGGTCTATTCTTAATCACGTAATTTCTCCCCGCAAAACCTCAACTTTTGTTTTATCTAAATTATTCTTTGCTCTATCTACGCGTCCTCGATTTCCCTCGCTCCTTTTCTTTATTTGAACTAGAGCTCCTTGAGAGATGAGACGAAAATAATGTATTGCACAAAATTATCAATGCTACTAAAGACAACGTCAATACTAAATGAGTTTTTTTTTTAAAAAAGGGGCTTAAACATAAGAGTAGAGAAGATTTAGACATATGCATCAAGATTTATGTTATGTGGAAGCACAGGATACAGGTACAGCTTGAACAATTTGTGAAGAAAATGAATCCAAACATAGGAGCAAAAATCCAACTTCTTTTGTTGATCCCATTATTAGTCGGTAGTAATTTCTACCAACCAACCTTTATTAGTCAAAAATACATTTAAAACTAAAGCTACTCACCGTCTAAAGATACTTTGTCCATTTCAATTGATCACTGATTTCCATCACATGTTTTGACTATATGTTATGACTTTAGATTTACAGATTGTTCTTAGACGTATATAAATAGAGGCATTATGTAAGGATTTAAGCATCAGATGTTTATCTGATTAATGTGGATCTTGAGTTGATAAACAATGTTGTAGCAGATTTGTAATAAATTTTAGTTATGTCATTGAGCATGAAGTGTTGTAGCACATTTTGATAAATCTTTTGTCTTGTAGATTACAAACACATAGTTTAAATATAAATCATCATTTCATAGCTATGTTCTTTGAATCTTTTCTTACTTTTTATACATTCCACCACATGTTTCAATCACACATTTGGTAACCTATTTCAAATTTCAAATTAACCTTAACTCTGAAATTGACAAGAACCCCTAAAATAGTCATATATGTATTATCCTCTGATGCCTTGCAAATGTCTTAGGGGATTTGCATGTGTTTCACATTTTAAATCCTTTAGCCTCTGATATTATCATTCCTATGAAATATATATAAAAAAATTATAGGTGAGAATGCACACCCTCTAAGAAAACCCCAACTTTTGAATCATAAGAAAGAGAGGGGAAAAAAAAAATAGAAAGCAATCACAACAAAAAGAAAACTAAGTTTCATTGCAAGTACACAACTAGATATTAGATATGATGGTTGAAACCTTGTTCTTGTCCTTTAGCTAAAACAATATGAATTGTATATCTTTTTTGTAAATTTTTTTATAGTCCTATACAACATCTTCATGCTCAAACTAGGTGGATTATGTGATCCTAGAACTGGTGTGTTGCATCTGATGTAATTTTGTTTATATCTTATTGTCAAGCTAGATTCTCACCAAAATTTGTAGCATTATATAGCCACAAACATAGACTAGAAATTCAAGGGTTGAAACCTATGTTCCTCGGGGATGCGTACCTGGCCTAAAATCCCCCGTTTTGGGGACGGGGATGGGGGGACGGGTATGGGATGTCCCCCAACTGTCCCCAAATTTCCTTTTTTTGCAGGGGACATCCCCGAAACTTGGGGACATGGGGGGGACAAAAGGGGGACGGCCAGTCATCCTCGGTATGGAAAGGGGAAGTCTAGCCGTCCCTCGACCATACCGGGTACGACCGGCCATCCCCCTTTTTTGCAAGCTCAAAACATTTTAAAAAAACATTAAAAAAATTTGTTGTCTTTTTTGGTCGGCTAGTGGGGCCCACTCCTCCAAAAACCCTAAAATGTATATAACTCAACGCATTTAAATTATTTTAACCATTCTTTGGTTTTCATTTTATGTTGCAGCCAGTTGAAGTTTTCATTTTGCAAGTAGAGCAGGTAATAGTTTTGCTTCCAAGAGCTTGACCAAGGGTTTGATCTTCTATTTTGTCCACCACGTAAGTATAAAACTCTTTGTGCTTTCATCTATCATTTTTTAAATAAATTTGTAGCTTGCAAAGTCTGATTTTTATTTTATTTTTTCATTGTTTCAGCTCATATATCTATTCAATTGCATATTTAAACACAATGAGCAGCAGTGGGAGTACAAGTAGTAGTAGTGAAGAAGAAAATGTAGATGTTGATGTTGTTAGTAGTGACACTAGGCAAAAACCCAATCCTAAAGCTGATTTGTTTAAATGCCCTTCCGACATTATGAAGAATTTTGCAAAGGGTCCTTTCAATAGAAAAAAACCTCTTCTCCAATATGTCACACCTAGGCCAAAAGATAAAAAGAATTCGGGAGGGACTAGGGTGTGGGATTGTCATGTTTGTCTTGATGATTTTAGGGGCAGCTATACAAGAGTGAAGTCACATTTTTTAGGTGTTACATGCCAAGGAGTCAAAGCTTGTCCTAACCTAACCAATGAACAAAAATTAGAATGTCAAAGATTGCACTTAGAGGCTGAAATGGAGGGGAAAAATTTGACAGTGACATCACCATCCATTCCCTCACAATCATCTAGGCATATTTCATCCGCCATTGGTACTAGTGGCAGCCCTAGTGGGTCTAGAGGGAAGAGAAAGATAAATAGTAGTGAGAAGGGCTCAGTGGAAAGTATGTTTAATGCATAGGCAAAGGAGAAGTGTGAGGCATCCATTGGTAGATTCTTTGTTGCTAATGGTATCCCATATAATGCAGCCCATTCCACTTATTATAAACAAATGGTGAAAGATATTATGAGCATGAATTCCTCATTTGTGCCCCCCGGTGAGCATAAGCTACGAACCACTATCCTAGATGAAGAGTACTCAAAGGTTGCTTTATTATTTGAGGATATGAGACACACTTGAGTTAGGATAGGCTACTCTATTGTGATGGATGGGTGGACCGATGTTAGACATCAGCCACTCATCAATATCATTGTCACATCCCCTACTAGCTCTTATTTTTTGAGAGCCATAGATTGCCCAGGAAAGAAGAAGGATGCAGATTTTTAGTTCGCCATTTTGCGAGATGTCATAGAAGAGATTGGTCTCTCTAATGTTGTACAGGTTATCACAGATTCTACACCTGTGTGCAAATCAACAGGTTTGATGATAGAGGGTGTTTATAGGCACATATTTTGGACCCCCTTGTTGTGTTCATTCCTTGAACAATGCATTGAAGGACATAGGGAAGATTGAATGGGTGAAGCAAGCGGTGCTAAAAGCTAGAGAAGTGCAAATGTTTATTTGCAACCACCACACTTCACTTGCTCTATTCAAGTCTTTCTACAAGAAGGAGTTCCTCAAACTAGTCAAGACAAAGTATGTCAATTATAATTATAATTTACTTTTAGTTTGTTTTAACTTTAAGTTATTTAAAAAAATTATTTATAAGTTTACTTACATGTGATGCTTTTTGTTTTAAATTTTAATCATTAATGTTTAAGTTTAAATTTTTAATTTTTAATTGTTGTTATAGGTATTACACATATTTCATCTTGATGGAGAGGATTATTGAGGTGTATGAGGCCCTTCAATTGATGATGGTGAATCCAGAGTGGGGGTGATGGTCTCATTCTAAGTCCACTGAAAGAAAAGCGATGAGGCAAAGGATCCTTGATGAGAGTTGGTGGTCCACAATGAAGTAAGTTGTTGGTTTTTAAATTTACTATTAGTCTTTTGCTTGCTAATTTTCCTACTAACAATCTTAAAATTCTTAAAATTCTAATTCTGATTTTATTTTTTGTTGGCATTTTGATCTTGCAGATATATTTTCTTTGTCATAGTACCCATTGTTGATGTCATTAAATATGTTGATACTGATGCTCTTAGTTTAGGAGAGATCTATGAGACTATTGACAGCATGTTGGGTAAGATGAAGAGAATTGTTGCGGCAAAGGATCCTACATTGGGCTTTTATGAGGAGCATATTAGGCCTATTGTGATGCAGAGGTGGAACATAATGAATACTTCGCTTCATATGGCAGCATTTGCTCTAAATTCCAAATGGTATGCACAGTTGGGTGGAAGGGGCCTCCCATGTGATGATCCTGAGGTTTTGGATGGCTTCACAAAAGCAATTGATAAGATGTATTCAGCTCAAGATGCCTCTACTCTTCATGCACATTTCCTTGAATTCACCAACCTTCGTGGCCCAAACTTGGGTAAGCCACAAGCAAGGTTGGATAGAGTTGTTTTGGCACAAAGGGATCCTATTGGATGGTGGACTTGGCATAGGAGAGATACACCTAAGTTAAAGATACTTGTCGGTCGCCTCCTTTCACAGGTTGCTAGTTCTTCAGCTGCAGAGAGGAACTGGTCCACATATTCATATATCCACTCTATCAAGAGGAATAGACTTACCTCTAAAAGAGCAGAGAAGCTAGTGATAGTGCATCATGCTCTTCGACTTGCCGATCGCCAGACTCCAGAGTATAGGCAAACACCAGCTTTGCGATGGGATGTTGAGCCTAAGGATGTCGCCCAGATAGATAAGGATGACATAGCACCTGGACTGGTTGGGGTTCCATTAGATGAGACTACGCTTCCTGTGGAGGATGACAGTGAGGAGGATTCTGATTTTGATGCCATGGATTAGTAGAGGCTGAATAGGAGCAGCGGTCTGCTTCATTTTCTATGTTTTGCTTTTTATGTTGAACATGAACATGATTATGATACATTGATTATATGATACTTATTACTTTATGGCAGCCTATAGCTTTGGGCATATTTTGATTTTGATTTTTAGATTTATGATTTATCATGTTTATCATTATGAGTCTTATGATATTGACAATGGTTAATAACTAAATGTTCATTGTTCAGTGTTCTCTGATATTGTATTGATATGCATTTTGAGAATTGGATACTAGAATACTAAATAGTAAAATACTAAAATCGGATATTATTTCATAGATGGCATTCAAATGTTGTATGTTATGGTTCTATAATGTTTAAATGATATGCTTTGTGCTTAGTTTCATATGAATGACATGTATATTTACAAATTTCAATGTATATACTATATTTTAAAATTTTCCTATATATATAGCCATCCCCGTCCCCCCGTCCCCAAAATCGCCAAAAAAATTTGCCGTCCCGGAAACCCGTCCCACCGTCCCCCGCTGTCTCCGTACCGGAAACTTGGGGGAACATAGGTTGAAACTCTAGGCAATATGCATGACCACTCTTAAACATATACCCTAGTGAATAAATTGAGCTAGAAATAATTAAGTCAAGTCTGATTATTTAACATTTTTAGTCTAGAAATCAAATCTTAGTATGTGATGTATAAGCTATCCCCTCTTAAAAATATTCCATCAAACAATCACATGACATGCTAACATGTATGTCTGCACTCATGGGACATGCTAAAACCACATTTGTATAGTTTTTTTTCTCCGGCTTATCATGTACAATAGGCATCATTTATTTATACTCCCATATCCTACTTAAATTAATCAACTAATTTTCATAACTTTGTGGTTGTGGCATTACATACGACATCATCCATTTGTATATCCTCATCAATAAACAGTTCACGCGCTTTGGAGTATTTCATTAATAAAAGATATGGAGAGCTACGCTTGTGATTCAATTTAGGCATGTTCTGCAAGATAGCTTGTTTTTGCTTCAACATTCAACCTTCAACTCACATTTAATCAAACACTTAATGTGTTAGTTGTCCTTCCATAGTTGCATTCGGGTTCTGGTTTGCTTCTGATTACAATATTTGGTAAGAATCACTGTAACACTGTGCTTTTATAGATCTCCAAGTACTTCTCGCTCTCATGCAAGTATAGAGGATGATAGTGAAGGTTCAAAACTCGACTTGTGTTTTTCGATTATATGCTTCCATATTCTTGTTTGAATATATATAGATGATATATTTTGGGAGCTTTTTTCTAAACAATGAAGCTTCTTTGTTACATCGATCCAAAATTGACAGGAAGAAATATTCGGAAATAACTTTTTCCTAAGATCTTTGTGTCGGTTCTACTTAAGCATTAGCAGTTGCTCTCACAAATTGAATGTGATGACTTAAAATTTTCATGCAAAAAGCTAAGGATTAGACCAAATAGCTACAAAAGTTAAGATCTTGATCATATAAAGCTGTAAGAAGAAGTGGGAAATTTCAAAAGTTATTGTTTCATGAAAAAAAACAAAATTGAGGAAAGTTGGAATTTAGAGTCAAGGATTGTGAAAAGTTAAGCTTTTAAATCTTAAGATGTAAAAAGTTGGGGATTGGGATTATTCTTGTAAAAAGTTTGTGATTGGAGTCATGGTTCACAAAAGTTCAAGGCTTGAGAAATTGTTTTGCAAAAAGTTAAGGTTTGCGATAAATCTTTACAAATAAGGGAGAAATACTCTTGATTTTTTAAATTTTTTTAAAATTCTCATCCCTTCAAAAATTTAGGAAACAAGTTTCGAACTCATCTTCACATGACACAAATGAAATTCTGGTTTTATTTAGAGTTTGACCAATTTATCACTAGTTAAAACTCTCTTATGAAGTACTAACCAAGACAAACTTCTTACATTTTGGATGACTATGTTATTCCAACGAAAAGAATATGATCTATGTGCTTGTTGTCAATTCTTCCATGTTGGAAACCTTTAAAATATTCAGTTGACTAAATATTTCCCATCCACTGATGGGGCCCATATGACTTTATAATGTTTTTTTGAAAATAAAACTATCTTTTGTGATAGGTCTAGTTTAAACATGTTCTTTTGATCATCTGCAATGGAATTTATGAGGTGTCCTTCCATGCAGCTCTTCCTAAATTGATCTCAATAGATCAAACATACATTTGTATTAAGTGGTGTCCCCACATTTGAGTAAAAATTGGAATGGTTGAATGCAAATAATAAATTTTATATAGAAAAATGTGATTGCTCCACTCATCACTCCAAAATGGATATCCTCTCCATTATGTACCTGCCATAAAATGTATGAATTAACTATGTGTCTAGAGATCATCATGAAATTCCTCATTGCTGAACTATTAGGGGGATTGGCAATTTAAAATTTTTGAGAGTCTAGATATTTTTCTTGCATTATTTGACACCATTTTAAAGTGGAATTCATATACATTTTCCATACTAACTTCCAAGTTCCTACCAAATGCCTTATTATGTTTGGTTAAGTCATGCATTCTAACCCCTTCCATTTTTCTAGTTTCCATGCAGTTTAATAAAATTAGTGGAATCTTCTAAGCATAAAAAACAATGCCTTTCCAAGAAAGGTTCTTTTTGCTATTTCAATCTTTGCACACATATTTTGTAGCCTTAAGCACAAAAATGTAATTTGGACATAGCAACAAGTTAATATTTTATAAGAAGTAGTTGACTTAAAAGAAACAACCTCCTAACCCTCCCTGATGAAACTCTAGAATTGATTTTTTCTATAACTCTTTTCCAAGATGATACCTTATTTTTTCCCATAAAAAATGGTATGCCCAACTATGTGCATGACAACTCATCTACTTGAAAACCCAAAGTTTGAACAATCTTTCTTTTGATATTTTCATCTAAATTAAAGATGTAAATCTGAGACTTCTATTCATTAATTCTTTGTCTTCATATTAGTGCATATGTTTCCAACACTTTCTTAATCTTCTTAGCCATTGCAAGACTAGCTCTACTACAAAAGTATATCATCTACAAACAATGTATGAGTGATTGAAATGGTGGTAGTTGGAATATGGATACCTTGTAAGAGGCCCATATCACTCTTATGTTTAAAGTTGATTTTTTCCATGATGATGAAGAGAAAAGGAGACAATGGATATCATTGCCTCACTTCTTGAGTGACATTAAAGAAACTAGATGATACTCCATTGATACCGATGAAAAACCATAGACCTAAGATGCAGAATTTTATCCATTTACACCTTTTCTCAAAAAATCCAAATTTATTTAGCACATTTCTATGGAAAATACATTTTATTTTATCATAGTTCTAAATATCATGTCAAGTTTGACAATAAAGGATGACAAATAGGAAGTTTGTATGAGTAAGTGCACCAAGTTGTGGTGCCAAAAGGGGGGTATAAGTGGACACCTTTTTCCTGAAATTAGCAATTTCTAAACTTCAACAAGAATTTGAAGATAGTTATGCTCAAAATTTTAAGATATGAAAAAAACAAAAGTCGTAGTCCTTTGAATCTAATTTCTAAACTACTAATTTTTTTTCAAAATGGTTTAGTTTTAGGTCCTCAAAAAAGGGGGTCACAGAAAGTGGTATTGATTATTCTAAAAAATCATAGCACAGTACAAAGTGTGGCCCCCCTAAAATTTTAACTTTTTAAAAAAAATTCTTTAATTGCTCTGGCCAAAAGTTACTTAACACTATGTATTTTATGCCAGATTTTTCGAGTAATTTTGTACTGTGTATTTTTTTTTAATGAATTTTTTAACTAGATACATCCCAAAAATGTGAAATATCTGTGTGCTCCCCCTAGAAACAATTGAAAACTAATCTTAAATCAAAAAATAAAAATAAAAATAAAAATTTAAAGTGCGTAGAATGGAGTCTAGTTTCTAAAAAACTAAGTTGTTGCAAAATTCGATGAATGAGCTAAAATCTACAGCCCAATTAGTACATGGTGGTTTTTGACAAAAAATGGCCATACATTCAAAAGAAATTATAGATGAAAAGCTTGAAATAATTCAAATTAAAAATAAATTATATCGTTATATAGCTAGCATAGAGACCTACAATGGTATGTAACCTGATCTTATCAATTCCCAACCACGAAGAATCTTGAAGGAGAGCACACAAGAAAAATCAATCATTTTTTGTATGTTTGCAGCAAAACATGTCTCAAACCTATCTATAAACTCCAAACCTTTGGGTTGGATCTCCAAGGCAAAACCAAGCCTTAGGCTTGGTTTTAATGCAAAGCTTTGAATAGCTCATATGCCCTACAGCGCGTGTGCATTATTTAAGGGTATGTGCAAGATCATGGTGTACCAAACTATGGCCTTAAGTGGCAGTGAAAAATCAGCAAATCAGGGTTATGTCAACTTGACACATAATTTTGAAGTGGTTATGCACTTTATATCAAAAAGTTGTAAGAAAATAATTTGTAGAAAATTAAATGTAGTTTCTAAACTACTAGGCCTTATCAGGAGAAAAAAATAATTTATTGGTCAAAAGTTTGAATTTTAATGCAGTACTAAGAAAATTTCAGGGCGAAAATAAAAAGTAGGTGTATGTTTGACCACCTTAATCAAAATCAAATCATAATATTTTTTTAATATAATTATAGATATGAAAACTAGACTCATGCCCGGATGTGACGCATATTTTTTGATATTTTTATTCCAAATAAATAATTAAATATGAATTTTCTACCAAAACTTTTTCGGATTAAAAAAAGTCTCCTGTCTAACCACCCTAACTAATAGAAAATTTGATCAAATTTTTTTTTTTTTTTTTTTTTCTTATACTAGGCAAAGTATAGAATGTGACGCAACTTTTAGATTTAAAAAATGTTATACCATTTGAAAGTTATAGCTATTTTTCCTTCAGTATGTCAATCAGCACTTTACAATAATCTTCATTGATAATTAACTAATAAATACTTATCAAACTCAGAATTTGACAAAAATTATATTGATGGAATCTAGAGAGCGATATTAAAAAATTTATTTCGTTTCATTCAATTTCGATCAAAATAACATTGTCAGACGGCTACCCGAAGTCTGAGTATCACTAAAACTCTCTATAAACACGTCTTTGGGGTTG
Organism: Cupressus sempervirens; assembly: GCA_028749045.1. Classification (NCBI taxonomy): domain Eukaryota; kingdom Viridiplantae; phylum Streptophyta; class Pinopsida; order Cupressales; family Cupressaceae; genus Cupressus; species Cupressus sempervirens. Next base: position 440,942,710 of record CM053785.1, on the reverse strand, counting down.
ACTGGGCAGGCTTGGTAAATACCAAGCCTGATCGGATATCCGATTTGACATCGGATATCCGATATGGCTCGGTAGTCAAATTCAAAAAATCTTCAAATTTTGGAGAGAAATTCGATTTAAATGTTCTAGTTTTTTATTTTTAAATTATTTCACTTATATTAATATGTAAAGGCATATTTTAATATATTATATATATATAATAACGTAATGTAAACATACAAGATATAATCTAGTAATATATAATAATATCTTATGTTAATCTTATTACAATCTATAAATATAATATATATTATTATTATTTTTACTAAATATAATAACGTAATTTATATATACATATAAAATACGTATTATATATTATTATATTAATATGTATGTTATTAATATATACAATAACGTAATATTTTCATTAAATGTAATATGTATTATATATTATTATATTAATATGTATAATAATATAATATTTATATAACAACGTAATATTTTTATTAAATATAATATATATTATAAATATTATTATATTAATATGTATGTTATTAATATATTTATATAATAACGTAATATTTTCATTAAATATAATAATGTAATATATATATATATATATATATATATATATATATATATATATATATATAATTATATTGATATGTATATTATTAATATATAACAGTCAAAGGGGGTCATAAGGTGACCTATAACCCTCTTTGACCCATTAAACGATGATATATGTCTCTAGCGGTCCTAGGACCCCTAGGGACATATGTCGTCTTTTAATGGGTCAAAGGGGGTCCCTTTGACCCATTAAATGACGACATATGTCTCTAGGACCCCCAGGGACATAGTCGAATCGTTCATATCAGTCAAAGGGGGTCATAAGGTGACCTATAACCCCCTTTGACCCATTAAACGACGACATATGTCTCTAGGGGTCATAGGACCCCTAGGGACATATTCAAATGGGTATTATGGGTCAAAGGGGGTCATAGGGTGACCTATGACCTTCTTTGACCCATTAAATGATTACATATGTCCCTAGGGGTCCTAGGACCCCTAGGGACATAGTCGAATCGTTCATATGGGTCAAAGGGGGTCATAGGTCACCCTATGACCCCCTTTGACCCATTAAATGACGACATATGTCCCTCGGGGTCCTAGGACCCCCAAGGACATAGTCGAATCATTCATATGGGTCAAAGGGGGTCATAGGGTGACCTATGACCCCCTTTGACCCATTAAACGACGACATATGTCCCTAGGGGTCCTAGGACCTCTAGGGACATATTTGAATGGGTAATATGGGTCAAAGGGGGTCATAGGGTGACCTATGACCCTCTTTGACCCATTAAACAACGACATATGTCCCTAGGGGTCCTAGGACCCCTAGGGACATATTCCAATCGTGCATATGAGTCAAAGGGGGTCATAGGGTGACCTATGACCCTCTTTGACCCATTAAACGATGATATATGTCTCTAGGGGTCCTAGGACCCTTAGGGACATATTTGAATGGGTAATATGGTTCAAAGGGGGTCCTAGGGTGACCTATGACCCTCTCTGACTCATTAAACGACGACATATTTCTCTAGGGGTCCTAAGACCCCTAAGGACACATTCGAATTGTTCATATGGGTCAAAGGGGGTCATAGGGTGACCTATGACACCCTTTGACCCATTAAATGACGACATATGTCCTTAGGGGTCCTAGGACCCCAAGGGACATATTCGAATGGGTAATATGGGTCAAATGGGGTCATAGGGTAACCTATGACCCTCTTTGACCCATTAAACGACAACATATGTCCCTAGGGGTCCTCAAACCCCTAGGAACATATTCGAATCGTTCATATGGGTCAAAGAGGGTCATAGGGTGACCTATGACCCTCTTTGACCCATTAAATGATGACATATGTCCCTAGGAGTCCTCAGACCCCTAGGGACATATTTGAATCGTTCATATGGGTCAAAGAGGGTTATAGGGTGACCTATGACCCTCTTTGACCCATTAAACGATGACATATGTCCCTAGGGGTCCTTGGACCCCTAGGGACATATTTGAATCGTTCATATGGGTCAAAGGGGGTCATAGGGTGACCTATGACCCTCTTTGACCCATTAAACGATGACATATGTCCCTAGGGGTCCTAAGACCCCTAGGGACATATTCGAATGGGTAATATGGGTCAAAGGGGGTCATAGGGTGACCTATGACCCTCTTTGACTAATTAAACGATGACATATGTCCCTAGGGGTCCTTGGAACCCAAGAGACATATTCGAATGGGTAATATGGGTCAAAGGGGGTCATAGGGTGACCTATGACCCTCTTTGACCCATTAAACGACGACATATGTCTCTAGGGGTCCTAGGACCCCTAAAGACATATTCGAATGGGTAATATGGGTCAAAGGGGGTCATAGGTCACCCTATGACCCTCTTTGACCCATTAAACGATGACATATGTCCCTAGGGGTCCTTGGACCCCAAGAGACATATTCGAATGGGTAATATGGGTCAAAGGGGGTCATAGGGTGACCTATGACCCTCTTTGACCCATTAAACGACGACATATGTCCCTAGGGGTCCTAGGACCCCTAGGGACATATTCGAATGGGTAATATGGGTCAAAGGGGGTAATAGGGTGACCTATGACTCTCTTTGACCCATTAAACGATGACATATGTCCCTAAGGGTCCTTGGACCCCAAGAGACATATTCGAATGGGTAATATGGGTCAAAGGGGGTCATAGGGTGACCTATGACCCTCTTTGACCCATTAAACGACAACATATGTCCCTAGGGGTCCTAGGACCTTAGGGACATATTTGAATTGTTCATATGGGTCAAAGGGGGTCATAGGGTGACCTATGACCCCTTTTGACCCATTAAACGATGACATATGTCCCTAGGGGTCCTAGGACCCCTAGGGACATATTCGAATGGGTAATATGGGTCAAATGGGGTCATAGGGTAACCTATGACCCTCTTTGACCCATTAAATGATGACATATGTCTCTAGGGCTCCTAGGACCCCTAGGGACATATTCGAATCGTTCATATGGGTCAAAGGGGGTCATAGGGTGACCTATGACCCTCTTGACCCATTAAATGACGATATATGTCTCTAGGGGTCCTAGGACCCCTAGGGACATATTCGAATGGGTAATATGGGTCAAAGGGGGTCATAGGGTGACCTATGACCCTCTTTGACCCATTAAACGACGACATATGTCTCTAGGGGTCCTAGGACCCCTAGGGACATATTCAAATCGTTCATATGGGTCAAAGGGGGTCGTAGGGTAACCTATGACCCCCTTTGGCGCATTAAACGATGACATATGTCCCTAGGGGTCCTAGGATCCCTAGGGACATATTTGAATCGTTCATATGGGACAAAGGGGGTCGTAGGGTGACCTATGACCCCCTTTGACTCATTAAACGACAACATATGTCCCTAGGGGTCCTAGGACCCCTAGGGACATATTCAAATGGGTAATATGGGTCAAATGGGGTCATAGGGTAACCTATGACCCTCTTTGACCCATTAAATGATGACATATGTCTCTAGGGGTCCTAGGACCCCTAAGGACATATTTGAATCGTTCATATGAGTCAAAGGGGGTCATAGGGTGACCTATGACCCTCTTTGACCCATTAAACGACGACATATGTCCCTAGGGGTCCTAGGACCTCTAGGGACATATTCGAATGGGTAATATGGGTCAAAGGGGGTCATAGGGTGACCTATGACCCTCTTTGACCCATTAAACGATGACATATGTCCCTAGGGGTCCTAAGACCCTAGGGACATATTTCAATCGTTCATATGTGTCAAAGGGGGTCATAGGGTCTTTGACCCATTAAACGAAGATATATGTCTCTAGGGGTCCTAGGACCCCTAGGGACATATTCGAATGGGTAATATGGGTCAAAGGGGGTCAGAGGGTGACCTATGACCCTCTCTGACTCATTAAACGACGACATATTTCTCTAGGGGTCCTAGGACCCCTAGGGACATATTCAAATTGTTCATATGGGTCAAAGGGGGTCATAGGGTGACCTATGACCCCCTTTGACGCATTAAATGATGACATATGTCCCTAGGGGTCCTAGGACCCCTAGGGACATATTCGAATGGGTAATATGGGTCAAATGGGGTCATAGGGTAACCTATGACCCTCTTTGACCCATTAAACGACGACATATGTCCCTAGGGGTCCTCAAACCCCTAGGGACATATTCGAATCGTTCATATGGGTCAAAGAGGGTCATAGGGTGACCTATGACCCTCTTTGACCCATTAAACGACGACATATGTCCCTAGGGGTCCTTAGACCCCTAGGGACATATTCGAATCATTCATATGGGTCAAAGAGGGTCATAGGGTGACCTATGACCCTCTTTGACCCATTAAACGATGACATATGTCCCTAGGGGTCCTAGGACCCCTAGGGACATATTCGAATGGGTAATATGGGTCAAAGGGGGTCATAGGGTGACCTATGACCCTCTTTGACCCATTAAACGATGACATATGTCCCTAGGGGTCCTTGGACCCCAAGAGACATATTCGAATGGGTAATATGGGTCAAAGGGGCTCATAGGGTGACCTATGACCCTCTTTGACCCATTAAACGACGACATATGTCCCTAGGGGTCCTAGGACCCTAGGGACATATTCGAATTGTTCATATGGGTCAAAGGGGGTCATAGGGTGACCTATGACCCCTTTTGACCCATTAAACGACGACATATGTCCCTAGGGGTCCTAAGACCCCTAGGGACATATTTGAATGGGTAATATGGGTCAAATGGGGTCATAGGATAACCTATGACCCTCTTTGACCCATTAAATGACGACATATGTCTCTAGGGGTCCTAGGACCCCTAGGGACATATTCGAATCGTTCATATGGGTCAAAGGGGGTCATAGGGTGACCTATGACCCTCTTGACCCATTAAACGACGATATATGTCTCTAGGGGTCCTAGGACCCCTAGGGACATATTCGAATGGGTAATATGGGTCAAAGGGGGTCATAGGGTGACCTATGACCCTCTCTGACCCATTAAATGATGAGATATGTCGCTAGGGGTCCTAGGACCCCTAGGGACATATTCGAACGGGTAATATGGGTCAAAAAGGGTCATAGGGTGAGCTATGACCCCCTTTGACCCATTAAACGACAACATATGTCCCTAGGGGTCCTAGGACCCCTAGGGACATATTTGAATCGTTCATATGAGTCAAAGGGGGTCACAGGGTGACCTATGACCCCCTTTGATCCATTAAACGATGACGTATGTCCCTAGGGGTCCTAGGACCCCTAGGGACATAGTCAAGTCGTTCATATGGATCAAATGGGGTCATAGGTCACCCATTAAATGACGACCCTCTTTGTATTATATATTATTATATTAATATGTATAATAATATAATATATATATAACAATGTAATATTTTTATTAAATATAATATATATTATAAATATTATTTTATTAATATATCTATATAATAACGTAATATTTTAGTATATATAACGTAATATTTTAGGATATACTATTTATACTATTTTAGGATAATAATTATAATATAAATAAACACTAAATATTAATATTATTATATGTATAGTAATAATAATAATACTATTATAGCTATAATAATAATATATATTAATACTATATATTGTAGCTTAATATAAATAAACACTAGATATTTACACTATTATATCTATATTAATAATATTAATACTATTATAGGTATAATAATAATATTGATACTATAGGTATATTAATACTATTTTATATTAATATTATTGATATTTTATACTAATGCTAATATACTATTAACTTAGTTATAAATTAAAGTCGTTTGCAAAGGAGGGAAACCTTAGTAAGTTTTCCCCCCAAAAGTCCTCCTCCTATATCGGATATTCGATCTTGTATCAGATATCCGATCCTGGATCGGATATCCGATCTAATATCGAATATCCGATTATACTGGCATCAATTTCAAATATTTGATTATCCCTACAGACCCGACAACATTACTTTTTTACCTCTTTTTTGACGGGATTTGTAAAAAGTCGTGTTTTGGGGCCCAACCAATCGAAAAGAATTCAAAAATATAACCTTAGGTGTTCCAATTTGTCATCTGAATGGGGAGCAGCAGTCGTCGAAAGAATAAACGTAAAAGGAAGATATCCAATGAAGACATTGCAGCATATAGGGAAAAGGACAAAATGAAACACCGAAAAAAAAGACAAGGTATGCTAAATATCAATCAAGTTGACAATGAATTAATAGAAGGTGAAATCATAGAGTCACATAATGAAAATGTACAGTTGGGAAATGAAAATGTACCTATTGAAAATGATAATGCGGAAATTGAAAATGTAGAGATTGAAAATTTTGAAAAAGAAATGCCACCAAGTCATAATCCAAATTGCATAATTGACCATGTCGAAGATGACAATGCACAGAAACTTAATGCACAAGAACCTTACATATCTCCTAATTATAATCGACATGAAGGTTCTAAAACACCAAAATGGATAATTGAAATTGATGAAATGATTATGACTAGTTTGGAAGGAAAAAAATTAGAAAGAACCATTCGGTTATGGGCTTCAAGACTATATCAGATGTTTTTCGGCAACAAGACAGTGGTAGAGCAATGTCAGCTTTTCATGCACTTATTAAAGATGCAAAAGATGAGACCTATGCTTTCCAAATTGAAAATTTGTGTCAATAAAAAGTTGGAAAGAAATGCCATTATTGTGAAGAATCTTTTCAGTGCTCTTAATAGCATTGGGAAAAATAGCAGAGAGAAGGATAATAGAGCTGCTCGAAGTGTTATTACAACCTCTTTGGTAAGTCATCATTTGAGAAAGGGTAGATATATGAGACAAACTTGTATTGATTTGAATCTAAATCGTACTACTTTGAGAAGAGCACTTAGTCGACGAGAGAAAATTGATGATCCTCTTCAAAATGAAACATGGGCATTTGGTGGGAGACTTCCACGTTTTGATAAGAAGCTATCCGATGATGTAAAGGAAGAAATTATACAATTTTGGCACTATAACTCACGAGTATCACCCAATGCTAAAGATGTCTTAAAGTTGAGAATTGGCATCAGAGACCGCACGCCACATGCTAAACACTATTTGGAGGTAAGTCAAACTATGTTGTTCAAACAATTTAGAGAGAGTCATCCAAGTGTTCATATATGAAAAAGGGCTTTTGAATCTTTGAAGCCATTTTATTGTGTGCCACTCAAAATTCGAAATACATGTTGTTGCAAATATCATGTTGAGTTTTCTATGCACCATGAACTATTATGCTCCATCCGTTCTACTTTGCATAGTAAAGAAATGTTGGAGGATTGTGGGGCTAGTGGGCTTCCAAAATCATCAAGAGACTTGTTAGATCAACTCTTATGTCGTAGAGTTGATGGTTGTTCCTTTTATAAAAATGCTTGCTTAAATGAGAAGTGTTCAGAATGTGGTGGCTTATCCAAGTTTGACACATGTTTCCATGAGGGGTGTGAACAAGATCTTGGAAAGACAATAGTGAAAAAAAGGGTCTACGAAATGGTGAAATACACATTGAAGAGTGGGAGTGAGAGCTCTAGATGTGAATTGGTTGGAAAAGATATCAATGTGGCTAATTTTATTTCAGATTTCAAGGCAAATATTTTTTACAAGTATGCAAGACATAGTCACAGGTCTCAGTGGTTGGATCAACAATTTAGAATGTGTAAGGAGACTTTTCCCATTGGCACTATTATATCAGTTGTTGATTTTGCTGAGAACTACACATTGCAACCTCAAAATGAGACACAATCTCAGTATTACAACTCTATTCAGATTGCAATTTTTGTTCACATAACATATAGACATGCCCCTGATAGTGCGGAAGATAATCGAAAGATTATTAGAGAGTATCATTTTTATATGAGTGATGATAGATCTCACTCTCACGAGTTTGTGCAACATTGTTTTGAGAAATTTTTTTATTTCTTACACGAGCATGCAATTGCTATGGATAGACATATCATTTGGTCAGATAACTATATAGGTCAATTCAAGAATGCTCGCATGTTTTATTGGTTGTGTAGGATGCACATAGAGAGAGGGGTGCCTCATATTTGGAGTTTTTTTGAGTCCAGCCATGGAAAAGGGGAACATGATGGAGTAGGGGCATGTGTGAAGAGAGCTCTATTTAAGGAGCAACTGAAGATTTCAACAACAGAGCTTCTTGATGCTCGTAGCATTGTTGATTGGTGTAGTTTAGCATTATCACAAGGGGGACTCTTAATTCAGTGGTACGCAGGTTCTTTTGGTTGGTTGAGGAAGGGTCCATAGGTGATAGATTAGATTGTGCTATAGTGACAAACTCATCAAAAATGCATTCATTTCGGAGCTCTAATTCTAGTACATGGACCATTTGGACACGACAACTAGCTTGTTTTTGTCGTACTTGTTTTCAGTGTGATTGGGATCACTGTGAGTCAAGTGAGTGGGTGGACACATGGGCTCCACATTATCTTACTCCATTGTCTATCATACCCTCTATCAAAAATGATAACATAGAAAGTTCACTTGAGCATAATCATCTATCAGATCTACTTCAGCCAGGACGTGTCTTTGCATTGGTTGCACCACAGGGGAATGATGAGAAATCTGATTATTGGTTAGCACATTTTGTAAGAGGAAAACAAAAACTTGCACAACCGATCACAGATGTGATGGATTCACGTATCCTACTGGTTCAGTGGTTGTTGCTAGAACATGGCTGCGGACATACATGCTTAGAAGGAATGGAATTCCTGCATTCGAAGACTATCAGAAGCACAAAGTAATTCTCATATATTCGCATCTTATTATAGCAAAAAATGTAAAGTTATTAAAGCATCAAGGAAGACCAAAAGTAAAAGAACTTTTTACTATTGCTAATGCTGATCATGAAGCCTTGTTGGAGACCCTAAAACAGAGAGAGGACCCTATTGGAATACTTGACTAGGTATATATACTTCTTATGTTATTTTCTTCATAATGATTTAATGAATTGATGATTATCTTGTTTAATACAATAAGTTACTAATTTTTGTATGATATTGGAATGTAGGTACATCATGAAGAGTTGGAGGGGGGTGGTATTGGGGAGAATTTCTAAAATTTATGATGTATTATGATGTAAAATGTGTAGTTTTTGGTATATGGTTTTTGTATTTTGGTAGGTTCTTTGTAAGGAATTATAAGAGGAAGATATTGAACAAGTTCTTCCAAATCATATTTGCATGTGATACAAGGCTATAATGACAATTTTAAGAGCATTTATAACTATATGAAAGATAATTGCATGCGGATATCTTATTACAAATTTGGTTTTTTCCTTATTTGACATAAAGCTGACATTATGATTATTAAAACTATTTTTATCAAACTAATCAAATAAGAAAAATCCATAAAGTACGGATGAACAATTAGAATACTTGATTTCTTCCATTTTACAACCAATCATAGCATTTGAAAGCATAAAGAGTCATAATATTGTATAATGTTTTGAAAGACTTTCATATTGAAAAGTTGTATGAAGCACATTTGGGATAAGCCATAAAATCCATGAAAGAAGATAGCATGTAGGATAAGCAATTAAAGCCAATAAGCAAGATAGCACATGCATACTGACATGATATGAAGTTGGATATGAAGGATATGAGTGGATGAGTCATTAGAGGTATCAACAATCCCATCATAAATGAGATCTTGGATTTTATGTTTCAACACTATGGAATCTTTAGTTTTATGAAATTTTCTTCCATGGAGATTAATTTAAGAATGCCCCGTGTGTATGTAAAGGTCTTAAGGGAGATTAATTTAAGAATGCAATATTCTCCTCTAACCTTTTCTCAAGTTTAGAATTGATTTCTATCATGTGCTTAGAGAGATAAAGGTAAGAAAGATTATTTGTCTCTTCTAGCTCTTTGTATTGAACATATAGAAAGAGAGATGACAAGTGAACAAATTTAAGTGTAGTCAATAGATCAAGGAAACCATTTAGTGAAAGAAATTCTTAGTATGCATATCATAGACCATGAAGTTAGAAAATACCAATAGCTCTAAGACCAAAGAGCCATTTTAAGTATGTTCAAGCACTAGAGACATAGAAAATCAAAGTCAATTTATGAAACTCCCCTTAGCAAAAAATGCAAACAAATATTTGCATTTGACATTTTGACTTGGTTGAAAAAGTTTGACAATAATTGATAATATTGCAAACTTGATGTTCACAAGCAATTTTTTTTCCAAGAAAGATAGTGACACATGGAGTAGTCTTCAAACAATCATCCATCATTTGCAGCCACCCCGTACCGAGGAGTCTCCAAGGTGCTCTAAGTGCATTTGGAGGTCGATATTTCGAGGGTCATAACTCAGAGCTCGTGAGGGCTATGGATGAACTATCAAATGCTATAGGATGATGATCCTGAGGCCTAAAATAACCTATCTCATTTTTGAGAGATCACATTTCGTTTGGATTCAGCACAGCGATCTCGCTCGATGCCAAAACTCGTAGTGTGCCTCAGTTCATAGGTGCACCACAGCGTAACTTTGAAACCGCTGATCTTGGCATCGAATCGTCAGTGCCATTAGCTCCGAATGGGCGGATGAACCCTAGTCACACCCTTGTTCTGGCCATGAAGACCATACATCATTTGCGGCCACCCCGTACCGAGGAGTCTCCAAGGTGCTCTAAGTGCATTTTGAGGTCGATCTTTTGAGGGTCATAACTCAGAGCTCGTGAGGGCTATCGATGAACTGTCAAATGCTACAGGACAGTGATCCTGAGGCCTAAAATAACCTATCTCATTTTTGAGAGATCACATTTCGTTTGGATTCAGCACAGCGATCTCGCTCGATGCCAAAACTCGCAGTGTGCCTCAGTTCATAGGTGCACCACAGCGTAACTTTGAAACTGCTGATCTTGGCATCAAATCATCAGTGCCATTAGCTCCAGATGGGCGGGTGAACCCTAGTCACACCCTTGTTCTGGCCACGAAGACCATCCATCATTTGTGGCCACCCTGTACCGAGGAGTCTCCAAGGTGCTCTAAGTGCATTTTGAGGTCGATCTTTCGAGGGTCATAACTCAGAGCTCATGAGGGCTATCGATGAACTATCAAATGCTACAGGATGGTGATCCTGAGGCCTAAAATAATCTATCTCATTTTTGAGAGATCACATTCCGTTTGGATTCAGCACAACGATCTCGCTCGATGCCAAAACTCGCAGTGTGCCTCAGTTCATAGGTGCACCACAGCGTAACTTTGAAACCGCTGATCTTGGCATCGAATCGTCAGTGCCATTAGCTCCAGATGGGCGGGTGAACCCTAGTCACACCCTTGTTCTGGCCATGAAGACCATCCATCATTTGCGGCCACCCCGTACCGAGGAGTCTCCAAGGTGCTCTAAGTGCATTTTGAGGTCGATCTTTCGAGGGTCATAACTCAGAGCTCGTGAGGGCTATCGATGAATTGTCAAATGCTACAGGACGGTGATCCTGAGGCCTAAAATAACCTATCTCATTTTTGAGAGATCACATTTCGTTTGGATTCAGCACAGGGATCTCGCTCGATGCCAAAACTCGTAGTGTGCCTCAGTTCATAGGTGCACCACAGCGTAACTTTGAAACCGCTGATCTTGGCATCGAATCGTCAGTGCCATTAGCTTCGGATGGGCGGTTGAACCCTAGTCACACCCTTGTTCTGGCCACGAAGACCATCCATCATTTGCGGCCACCTCGTACCGAGGAGTCTTCAAGGTGCTCTAAGTGCATTTTGAGGTCGATCCTTCGAGGGTCATAACTCAGAGCTCGTGAGGGCTATTGATGAACTGTCAAATGCTATAGGACGGTGATCCTGAGGCCTAAAATAACCTATCTCATTTTAGAGAGATCACATTCCGTTTGGATTCAGCACAACGATCTCGCTCGATGCCAAAACTCGCAGTGTGCCTCAATTCATAGGTGCACCACAGCGTAACTTTGAAACCGTTGATCTTGGCATCGAATCATCAGTCCCATTAGCTCCAAATGAGCAGGTGAACCCTAGTCACACCTTTGTTCTGGCACGAAGACCATCCATCATTTGCGGCCACCCCGTACCGAGGAGTCTTCAAGGTGCTCTAAGTGCATTTTGAGGTCGATCCTTCGAGGGTCATAACTCAGAGCTCGTGAGGGCTATCGATGAACCGTTAGAGGAGACAAGTTCGTAAGGATGGAGTGGCTTAGTGTTTTTGCTAAAATAAGTTAGTGGGAAGGCTTTATTAGAGGGTCTTGGCCAAACTAGTGGGGTGTTTGCCAAAATTTCTTGTTTTATTTCTACTTGGTTTTGTTTTCTTGTTTTGTCCTTGAGTATTGTTATGGGATTGGGACTTACACACCTTCACCCTATGTTTATGGTTCCATCTATGAAGCCATTGTGAAATAGTCTTGGGGGGAAATTGTTCAAGTTTGAAATGTAATGTTTATGCATTGAAAGATTGTATGTGTATCCCAGTTTGAGCCTTGTTACCTAGCGCGGGGGTGGTCTCTTTGAGGCCTATGGTTGGGTGGAAAGCACCCATGGTCCTTGTTATTTTTTTGTGTTGCATATGCAGATTTGTGTCCAAGGGAGCAATGGAAATGGCTTGGAATGATCATCTTGCAGATTGATGTTGGATGAGAAAACTTGACATTGTGCCCTCATTTGTGAAGGAGGATTCACCAGCTTGTTCATGTTCTCAACGATTATGTTGGACAATGTTCATGCTACTCATTGTCCATATCTTTCAATGTCCATGTTCCTTATGATTTTGAAAAGTCCCTTATGTTGCCCCATTGTGATGGAAGGAGATTGTATCATTGTTACCTAATGTACGTGTAGAAGAAAATATTGATAAGGTTGTATATACATGTTTCATTTGGAGTTTATATTGTTATGAAAGCATTGGTACGAGTCACAGATTTTCTTTGACATCATTGTTATCATTTGAAAATGTGAAAGAAAGTTTTCTTCTTGTGGTATTGTAAATGACTAGTTGATAATAACAATCCATAGATGTTATGTGATACCATTGATTGTATAAATTTAAAACTTAGTAGATTGCTTACAATCTTGTTGTGCACTCAATAATTTGGTGAGGAAGCAATGTTGATAGATAATGAGGATATAGTAATATACTAATTGTCACATTAATATATATTGTAATGATTAATGAATGTGTGTACATTGGTAATGAGGATAATAAGTAATTCTGATCCCCTTCCCTTACATGCTAGAATCTCGACCTAGTCCATATGATACAACTGACAGACCCTAATAGAATATTGGTATCAGAGGCTTGTTAGGATATGAATTACCTCAGTAATTTATGAGTGTTGTATCTTGAATTTGCTCATTTGACTCGTGACGCTAACTTGAACTAGACTGTCATCCAATCTATTTGAAAACCACCTGTGACTAAAATGTTAACACCTTCACACTATTCACATGAGTCTTGAACTCCTATTCAATGATAACCTTTTTTTACAATATGTAATTTCTTATGCGACTTCATAAGCTTAAAAAAAAAAAATATTGTTGTGTTTTTACTAGTAAAATTTAGGGCATGACACATGATCCACGATAAATTGAACAATACTAGATACTAAATTAATATGTATATCATTGTGCACGTAAATGATAAAAATATATATCAAAATACATGTGTCCATACATAAAATTTTACACAAATATATATCAAAGATCATGTATCCATAGACAAAGTACTCAAATATATATATATCAAAATACATAGATCCATATACAAAATGTGGCTAATCCTGCCATCAGAATGTGTATAATATCAATGTTTCTATATACAATGTGGCATATGCCATCTCAAAATGTCTCATGATGCATCCTACGAAAACTATACTATCCTAGGGTGCTGGTGGATGATCAAAATGCAGCCTCTTCGCTGCACTAGGTGGATCGGATGCCTCCTACATAAACAAAAAAGGAAAACCCAAAGTTAGACTACTAAATTTATATGATTCTACGTATCTAACATTGAATTACTCAAATGCATAATGATATTTTCCATATTGGAGATTAATACTATCAAAATTTCATAATAAATACCTCTCTTGTCGACCTCTTGCGCCGCTCAGGAGTCCTCTCGTATGCCCTCAGCAATGCTGGTACCTCTGTGATTATGGGCTGTATATGTTCAAATACCTTTGTCAGATGAATCTACAATTTAAAATATAACATTATAATTCATAGCATGCTAAATTTATAACATATTTAATCATGAATTCAAACTACAACTTACTATTGTAGGCTCCTCCTCAGGAGTGAGTGGCCGCGTCATCAAATCTACATAACTATCCCGTCGAACCTCATGTGCACTAGGAGTCTCCTATGAGATACAAAATAGTAGTTGTTAATATCACGAAAATTAGTTTTGAATTTATTTATGAAGATAAGTGATGCAAGAACATCCCATTCTCATCAGGGGAACATTGAAGATCTAAGGCATTACAGAGGTCATGGAACATCTCTTGAAGTCAATTGGGCAATCCTTGCACCAATTATGGCTCATGGAAGCATACAAAGTTATAATGTTGGACTCATATGTGGAAGAAAGTTGTAATTGGGCATGAGATAGGATTTTAGGATTTTAGGATTTCTGCATCAATTAAAAAAATAAAAAATAAATGATACTTATACATACAATGGGGCTCTCTGTGCGAATGAAAATCCCTGATGATCTAGGACGCCGAATCTGTACAGGCTCATCGCCAGTAGCCACACCCTATATACAATAAATAATGTAATTAAATGAGATTACCACAAACATTTTACAAGAATGCATCAATATTTAATCAATTATAAAACATCTAGTTACCTTTCCTTTGTCAATGCATGCTGGCTCACCCCCCGCACTTTGTCCCCTCGGGGCAGGTGGTATCTGCAAGATAAAAGAAAGATTAGCAACAATATATGCTACAATATCAAATAGAAAAAAGAAATGCGAACACAACATAATGTATCATAGATGTCTCAAGGCCAAATGAAATGGCCAAGAGTGTAGCATCATCTATCTGTCTGAGCTCCTCCTCGGTCATCAACTAAACATGAATGAAGATCACATACATGTAAAAGTCAGTATGGCTTAAAAATTAAAATTACTCTATTATAAAAATTAACTTTAAATCACATATGTCATAACAAAAAAATGTATACACGTACCGACACCGAAGGAGTCCATGCCTCTGCATTCCCCTCCTCTCTCGCATCAGGGTCTGTAGCCTCTACACATGTGTCTGGTGTATCCTCGTCTAATACAAAATGATACTCAGGAAGATCACCTATGGGACCCAGGCAAATATTCTTGCATGTAATGCAAGTGTGAGGCACACAAACGTGTGATGAGCTAGCCGATGATGAACTGGCACCAACATCATCAACACGAGGAGGCAAGACTGACCTAGCCTGAGACATCATTAGGCTACTCAGCCTATGAATGGCTCTGATGGTCTGAGAGCTAGCCTCTGCCACAATATCTGGATGCTGCACTCGAGGAGGGGGGGAGATATCGGGGGGGGGGGGGGGGGGACAAAAGTGCCAAGTTTCTTCTGCTGGGAAGAGGGTCTATCCTGAGGAGCTCCTAGTCCTAAGCCCATGTTGGGCTTCATGCTCCAATAGTTCACTTTAAGTTTCAACACAAATTCTGCATATAATTTTTTAAGGAAATAAAATGGTATGTCTAAATTGCCATGTGGAGGGATATCAAAGACCATCCACCAACGGTCCCAAAAATTTGCACGTATGGCATCATTTGTGCACCATTTAATCGATAGTTTGGTTTTTTTTGGGTCAACTGGTATACCCATTTTTGGGTTAGCAAAAAGGCTTGCCAAATCGTCTTTGGTTATGTTGAGGGCTGCGACCTCATCATAATCCAAACCATCATCAAACATCTGGTGCATTTCATCACGCCAACGAAGAGCAGCATTTTGTTGGTTTGTAAGAGTTTCAATGTTATCCACTATGGTGTTTAACGTGGATAACATAGGAGCCAATGCAGGTACATTATTGTATGTTCTATGCAAACCTTTCAACTCAGTGAGATTTTCATTTATCAAATCCTCGATTCGAGGAGGGTTTTGAGGAGGTAGAGGATCATTTGGTGGACGGTTTTGTGGGGATACTGGATCGTTTGGTGGTGGGTTGCGAGGAATATTATTCCCTTCCTCAGTGTCATCATTTTGATCAGCCATTCCTATTGAATTGCAAAACGTAATATATATTAAAAAAAAATCTAAATTTTAACCATTTTTGTCAAAAAAACCCTAGATTCAACTAAAACAAACAAAATCTTGTTAAAATCTATTAAATTTAGGTTAAAAATGAGTCAACGGGGGGGGGGGGGAAGATACCTGATATCTGATATCCGATTTGCTATCTGATATTCGATTTATTATCTGATATCCGATCTGACTGGCCCAAATTTAATCCATGCACAGGTATCAGATATCCGATATTATAATATATATTATATAACATATATATTACATTTTATATATTTTTATATTATATTTTATATTTATTATATTAATTTACTATATATTATAATATAAAATATTATTATTATACTATATTATACTTTTTTATTATATATTATATTATAAGATATTACTTTTTATTATTATATTATATTATATATATATATATTATATTACATTACTATATATTATAATATATGAAATATTATATTATATTATTATAATATAATATGTTATTATAATATTATTATTATAGTATAATATTATACGATTATAATATAATA
The DNA here is from genome assembly GCA_028749045.1 of Cupressus sempervirens. Lineage (NCBI taxonomy): Eukaryota > Viridiplantae > Streptophyta > Pinopsida > Cupressales > Cupressaceae > Cupressus > Cupressus sempervirens. The sequence goes on along the minus strand of CM053785.1, from coordinate 440,925,838 downwards.
ATATTATTATTATTATATTATAGTATAATAATTATTATAATAATAATATTATAATAATAATATTATAATAATAATATTATTATAATATAATAGTATGATATATTATTTAATATTATTATTATTATTTTATATCAATATTAATAATATTAAATAATATATCATACTATTATATGATTTTAATTATTAGTCAGATATTGGATTTAAAATCGGATATCCGATATCAAATCGGGTATCCGATAAGGCTCGGCTTAACCTTCCAGGTTTGGTTCCTGGATAGGTAAAAAAAAGTCAGAGCGGATTTTGAAGTGCTTTTAGGCGTCTTCAAACTCTTTTTTTTTCACATCGCCACTTTTTGGCACACCGTGATCCTGCACATACCCTTAAAGCTTTTGAATTTGGGTTTCAATAGCACGTGTGTGCTATAGTGCACATGCACTATTGAGACCTAAATAGTGCATAGAGAAGGAAGAAGAGATGCAAAGCAAGAGCCAAAGAAAGGGGGGGGATGGTTGTGTGTGTGTGTGTGTGTGTGTTTGTGTGTGTGAGAGAGAGAGAGATAGAGAGAAAGTAGGGGATGGGAGAGGGGAGAGAGAGTAGGGAATGGGAGAGAGAGGAAGTGAGAGAGAGTAGCTCGGGTGGTAGAGAGAGCACAGGATGGGAGAGAGAGGAAGTGTGAGAGAGAGTAAGGGTGGCAAAGAGAGAGTACAGAATGGGGGAGAGAGATTGAGAGTAGGGGATGGGAGAGAGGAAGTGTGAGAGAGTGAGTAGGGGTGGCAAAGAGAGTATGAGATGGTAGAGAGAGAATAGGTAGTGGGAGAGGAAGCATGAGAGGGAGAGAGAGGAAGATATGAGTGTGAGAGAGAGAGAGAGTAGGGCATGGGAGAGAGCGTGAGAGAGTATAGAGGTGGCAGAGAGAGAAAGTAGGGGATGGGAGAGGGGAGAGAGAGAGAGCAGGGGATAAGGGAGAGAGAGTAGAGAGAAAGAGAGAGAGTAGGTGGTGGAAGAGGGAGTGGGAGAGGGAGAGAGAGGGGGGATGGGAGTGTGTGGTGTGTGTGAAAGAGAGAGAGTAGGAGAGGGGAGAGGGGGGGGAGAGAGAGAGAGAGAGAGAGAGAGAGAGAGAGAGAGAGAGAGTAGGGGATGGGAGAGAGAGAGTAGGTGGTGGGAAAGAGAGAGAGAGAGGGGGGGAATGGGAATGTGTGTAAGAGAGAGAGAGAGAGAGAGAGAGAGAGAGAGAGAGAGAGAGAGAGTAGGGGATGGGAGAGAGAGGAAGTGTGAGAGAGAGTAGGGGTGGCAGAGAGAGAGAGAGAGACAGAGAGATTGAGAGTAGGGAATAGGGGGGGGGGAGAGAGAGAGAGTAGGTGGTGGGAAACAAAGTGGGAGAGGGAGTGTGAGAGAGAGGAGGATGGGAGTGCATGTGTGTGAAAGAGAGAGAGTAGGAAATGGGAGAGGGGGGAGAGAGAGAGAGAGTAGGCATTAGAAGAGGGAGTGGAAGAGGGAGAGAGGGGAGATGGAAATGTGTGTGTGTGTGGGTGTGTGTGTGTGAGAGAGAGAGAGAGAGAGAGAGTAGGGGATGGGAGAGTATGAAAATGTGAGAGAGAGAGTAGGGGGTGGCAGAGAGAGAGTAGATGATGGGAGAGGGAGTGAAAGAGGGAGAGCAAGTGAGAGATAGAGTAGGGGATGGGAGAGGAGAGAGGGGGGGGGATGGGGGTGTGTGTGAAAGAGAGAGTAGGGAATGGGAGAGGGGAGAGAGATAGAGAGAGAGTAGGGGATGGGAAAGAAAGAGAGTAGGAAGTGGGAGAGGGATTAGGAGAGGGAGAGAGAAGGGGGGATGGGAATGTGTGTAAGAGAGAGAGTAGGGGATGGGAGAGAGTGTGAGTGTGAGAGAGAGTAGGGGTGGCATAGAGAGTGAGAGTAGGGGATGGGAGAGAGAGAGAGAGAGAGAGAGAGAGAGAGAGAGAGAGAGAGAGATCAGAGAGGGAGGGGGAGAGAGAGAGATATTAGGAAGTGGGAGAGGGAGTAGGAGGGAGAGAGAGGGGGAATGGGAGTGTGTGTAAGAGAGACATAGTAGGGGATGGGAGAGAGAGAGTAGGAGGTGGGAGAGGGAGTGGGAGTGGGAGAGGGAGAGAGAGAGAGGGAAATGGGAATGTGTGTAAGAGAGAGAGAGAGAGAGAGAGAGAGTATAGGATGGAAGAGAGATTGAGAATAGGGGATGGGGGAGAGAGAGAGTAGGTGGTGGGAGATGGAGTGGGAGAGGGAGAGCAAGAGAGAGGAGGATGGGAGTGCGGGTAAAAGCACAAACCTGTGTCACCTTTTATAAAGGAGAAGTGATATCAGAATTTAAAGTCTTCAACTTTAACAAAATAAAAGTGGCATTTGTGCTTAGAATTTGAAGATGATGTAAACTAATGAAATGTGTAAAATTGGATGAAGTCTATGTCTATAATTTTTTTTTTAAAATTGAGTGAAAATTTTATTTATTTCTAAAATTTTAAAGTGTATTTTTTAATTTTTTTAAAATACTAAAAATATAGAGTTTTTTCTCGTCAAAAAAATATATGCAAATGTTCATATTTTGGTTTATTTTGGAATATGTCAGAGTTAACATGTATACGTAGTGCACCGAAAAATAAAAATTGAAATTCAGCTAATATTTTTGAAGTTATAATTGGTCAAAGTCCAAGTTATCAGAAATTGACAATTTTTTCTCCCGTCAAACTTTTTCCATCAAATCTACATATTTTTTTTTTTAAATTACATATTCTTGAAGAAGACTCTCTCCTCTAGTGCAGCATTAAAAAAAATTAATTTTTTAACATGATTTACTATTTTTTTCTTATTTTTGAATAGACATCTTCCTAAATCTTAAGATACCCACTTGTAATATTTTCAAATTATAACATATTATTCATAATCAAAATTTTAAAAAAATTATATGATCATAATTGTGACTCTGAGAACTACAAAAGTATTTTTTAGTTTTTTAAAAAACTTCAATTTAGTAGGTCAAATTGGCCTTCACAGTGAGATGTTTACAGAAGTTTTGTTTTTTTCTTGTTTGGCTGCCACATAGGATGCCACACAGACACTTTCGGTTGGAACTGTTTCGGCCGTAACTATTCTGGCCGAAAGGGTTACGGCCGAAACACCTATCGGCAGAATAAACTGCCAGCAATTAATGTCACTATTTGATATTTTAAAAAATTGTTTTTTCTTTTTTAAAAAATTAAATATACAAGAACAACGAAAATTGGAAGAGGGTTTTCAAAAGACAATTAATTTTGAAGCAATTTTCAACAATTGTTTTGTGGATTTAATCAATATTGCAAAGGATCAAATATTTTGAAGGTACTTTTTTTCTCGTCTAATTATTTTTATTTTTATGTATTATGTATTGAACCATTAGCTGATATTTAGTGAAATCTAAATTTATTTATTTTTGTTTCTATAGATTGAAATATTCAATGGGTAGTAAAAGGAAAAGTTCAAGGAAATATGATAGAAAAAGAGATGACAAAATGAAAGGCCATACAAAACATAATCAAAACCAACCTACTGAAATCCTTGAACAAGATGAGATTCATGAAGAAAATGAAAGTAATGAAGAGGAAGAAATTGACAGTTCTATTGATAGAGACAAATTAAAAAGCATAAAAAATTTGATGGATTTGGATGAAGAACTACTTTATAACCAAATTCCATCTAAAGATATGATAAATGATAACACTATCAGAAAGCATTGTCAGAACATGTGGGATGAATATTTCAAGGATAAAAGTATATTTAGATAGGCATAATTATTTGTCAAGTTATTTAGGAGAAAAGATATGAGACCTGTTTTAGAGTTGTTGGGTGTTGATAATAGGAAAAGCCATGCCCATAATATTAATAAAACAATAGTTGAAAACTTGCAAAATGCTTATAACAAAATTGACAACACAACTCGAGGAGGTGATTTGAGTAATGCACGCAAAACATTGATGACTACTATATCTAGTAGAAAATTGACACATAGAAAATAGGTACGGGCAATTTTTGATGTACTACATGTATCTAGAAGAACTGTCCAGAGATACATCAAGAGGAGAAATATGCTAGATGATAACATTGAGAATAATTGGGTGAATATTTGTAGAGTTCATCAAAAAGACAAGATTTTTGAAGAAGTAAAAAGACAAGTTATTGAATTTTGGACCACACATTCTTGTGTTTCTTCCAACAGGCATGATACTATACAAATTAAAGATCAAGAAATAGGGGCCAAAATTGAACATCCAAAACATTTCATAGATATAACTCAAAGTGGATTATTTGAAGCATTCAAACAAGAATTTTCAAATGTCAAAATATGTCAGAGAATGTTTGAGAGTTTACGTCCTTCCTTTGTACGCATAAATAAGATGTGTGAAACTTATTGTTGTAGAAATCATGTTGAATTTGGTCTACACTTGCAATCATTTAAAAAAGTTATGGCAATACTTGATCCTAATTTGGTCATCCCTAGTAGTACACCACAATTTGTGAGGTCCATATTATGTGAAAAATTAGAAGATTCAGATGAATTCAAAGTGCAATGCATCAAAAATCAGTGTGAAGATTGTGCAGATTTACACAAATTTTTTGAAATTATGCAAGTTTAGAATATTAATGAATCCACACCAGTTTCATGGATGAGATATGAATATAGACATACCAAAATAATAGAGGAGATGAATCCAGAAAAATTGTATTGAAGGAGAGTGAATTGCATTATGATGAGTTCATGGCCAAGTTTCGTCCATTGATATATCTACACATCCAACATTGTCATGGTGCACGATGGCAAGCTAAACAGTTTCATGATTTCAAAAATTGTTTTCCACCTGGTTGTATACTTTTAGTTGTAGATTTTTCTGAGAACTATACATTTGCACCTCATACAGAGCTCCAAAGCCAATATTATCATTCTAAACAAGTTGCAATATTTGTGCAAGCGACCTATAGACATGCACAATTTGAGGTGGATCAGATAGAAAGATTGGATAAAAATGAGCACATCATCATCAAAGAGATTCATTTCTATATTAGTGATGATAGAGTTCATGACAAGAGTTATGTGGCTCATTGTTTTGCAATGTTCTCTGAAGATCTCAGAAATCATGGAATAAATGTTTCAGAGCACTGGATTTGGTCTGATGGATGTGCAAGTTAGTATACATGAAATAGTTACACATTTATTTAACTTTATTTTAACTTATATTTATTTGGACATGTCTATTTCTATTTGATATATGTACATGGATAATTGTAGATACATGTCATGTTTCATGTTCACAAGACAATTCAAATCTGCAAAAGCATTTAATTGGTTAGCAATGCAACATGCTAGAACCAATGTTAGGTTTTTATGGAATTTCTTTGAAAGTGGACATGGAAAAGGGGAGCATGATGGAGACGGAGCATGTATAAAACGTGCACTTCAACAACATGAACTTGCAGGTAAATATATGCATTTTTAAAATGTGCATGTTTAATACTCTGGTAGCATATATTTTAAATTTTATATATACATGCATATTGTATGTACATACAAGGAATAGGATAGAGAGTGCAAATCAAATTGTTGAATGGTGGAAAGTTCATTTTACTATTCGAGATACTGAATACAATAAGCATTAATTTTGGGAGGTGAAAGGTGAACTTTAAGTTATATTTATTTTTAATGTATTTTTCAAATCAAGTTGAGTTTTTAATTGAATATTTATTTTGAAATATGACAATTATTTTTTGTATTTGTAACAGATATAGATCAATCTAATCCTTACAATTGTCAAATGATTCCTGGAATTAGAAGTTTACATCAAGTGATGACTACAAGAAACCATAAACCTCCAGTAATTAAAGTAAGAGAGAAAACATGTTTTTGTGATGACTGCATTAAGGACGATCTAGTGAGTGCATGTGAAAATATTGGGAATGGATATGTTTCACATTGAGATTTGAAGGAGATAGTTAGAAAGCCTCCTTTTGAAGATGTTGACATTGACATTGACATTCATGATCTTGTATATTCAGCTGATTATGAGCGCATTTTTGATTTAGTTATGGAAAGTTTGTGTGCATATATATATATATATATATATATATATATATATATATATATATATATATATATATATATATATATATATATATATATATGTATATTTGTTTTAAAATTAATTTATATTTATCTATATTTTTATATACATGCAAGAGATATTTTTGCAGTTCAAGCCTTACCAGATAATGCGAAAAATGTGGACTATTATCTTTTAAGATGCACAAAAGCAAAACACAAGTTGCTAGAAGGAACTATAGATGCTGATCAACAGTCATATCCAATTGGATCAGTTGTTATTGAAGGAACATATTATCAACAAACAAGGGTAATTGATAGTGGTATTGAATTTATTGAATACAAGCCGGAGAAAAGGTTTTACACTACAGTAACCATGTTATAGCAACCAAATTATGAAGTAGTACAAAGAAAGGACATTGTGTAAATCAAAAGTGGAAATTGCCTATTGAAGAACATGAAAAACTTCTAGAGATAATAAAAAGTAGAGAGGATCCTAACAATACATTGTTTGTGGAGCTCTAGTTTACCTATGTACTTATTGTGGAGCTCTAGTTGAGTTATGCCTGTATAGCTCTTATACTTTCATATTTAATATTGACAGGATATTTGTTTTATAAATCTTTGTACATTGGATCATTTATCTTGGATATGCAAAATTAGACATGTATTGTTATTTTTATTTAAATTCGACATGGATATCTCATTTAAGACCAAGTCTCTTAGGACCTCCCCTTAAGACAACCCCTTTAGTATTTGTATGTATTTATATGTACATTGTTTATATTTTCTTACATATGATTGTTAATGTTGTTATGTATTTATGTACATATAATCTTTATATGTTCTTATATGATACATTCTTTATGTTTGTATATAATCGTTATGTTCTTGCATGTATTAACTTTTACGAATTAAATGTTGTAACATGCATTCTTTAGGTCATACTCTTTATATGTTCTTACATGTATATGTTATATGAACTATGTTACATATTACATACATTATATTTTATTAATTAAATGTTGTTAATTATAGTTAATTAAGAATGTATGTCATTAAATATAGTTAATTATAGTTAGATTAAATATAGTTAATTAAGACATGTCATTAAATAGAGTTAATTAAGTCATTAAATAGAGTTAATTATTAAGACATTAAATATAATTAGATTAAATATAGTTAATTATAGTTAATTAAGGCATGTCATTAAATATAGTTAATACATGATATACATTAAATATAATTAGACTAAATATAGTTAATTATACAATTAATTATACTAAATATAGTTAATTATACAGTTAATTAAGACTAAAAATGAATATTGAAAACATATACATATACATATATTAACTTTTATTAATTAAATGTTATATAGTTCATGCATTATTTCTAGGTGATCATAGTCTTTATATGTTCTTATGTACATGTATATGTTATATTCTTATGTACATCGACCATTAAAATTATATAGTTAATTACACTTACATTAAGGCATTAAGATGAATAACTATACATATACATGTAAACTTGAATATTGAAAACATGAATAACATATAGAAGCATGTGCATAACACATACATAAATTACATAAAAGATGAAGACATCAAAAGATCAATAAAATAGACGTGTACATTAAAAGATCAATAACATACGTGTGCATATATCTGGAGAATATAATGTACCCATATCAAATGTATAAAAATAGATCATGTATCAAATGTCTGGAAATAACATATATAAAACATCAAAATCTCCATATAAACATGTATCTGGAAATAACATATAAAACATCATTTAGTGTCCATGATATAAACATGTATCTAGAAATAACATAAAAAACATCAAAGTGTCCATATAAATCATGCATCTGAAATTAACATATAAGACATCAAAGTCTCTGGATATAAAATGTATGCATATGGAAATAACATATAAAACATCAAACTGTTCATATAAATATGTATCTAGACATAACATGTAATGAAAAAATAGTATCAGCATCCAAGTCAATAGTGTGGCCCTAATCTAAAAGCATGGAAGTAAATAGACCAGGCTATCTGGCACTGAGATCCTGAGTAGGGGCAGGTGTTGTAGGGTCTTGAGTAGCTGGGGCTAGTGTTGTAGCCTAGGCCTATGTAGCAGTAGGAGCAATAGAAGGTGCAGGAATGTCCTCTTGCCTCTGTGAATCCTCTGGGATTGTTGTGTGTGACAAAATATGTCTGATTTGAGAGCTCATGTCACGAAGTGGAATCCCTGAGAGTGTAGATAATGCTCGATATGCATCTAAAAGATCATATGCTAAATATGATGCCAAACGATGCAATGCATCCACCTCTAAGACTGCAAAAATGTCTACAGGAGAAGGTATGTCTGCAACTCCATAATCATCATCAACAGGTGTGCTAGATGATGTAGCTATGGGAGCGGTACCTTGAGACCATAGCATATATCTACCACATCAATCAAAATAAATCTCATGTAACTGTGTGGTGATGGTGGTGATGCTCGAAAAAATATGTGTCCTAATTGTGTCATCAGGAACACTCTCACCTGCAACAGCCATCTATGGACCTCTCGACATAACCAAAAGGTTTGGACCCACCATTACCCATTTGTTAACAGGTGCAGGAGTGTCTGCGGGTCTAAATCTATCAAAAAATCTCCCCTAACCCTTCCCAACATGCCCTGGATAATCTATATAGTCAACATCATAGTGTAAATGAAATTCTGCAAACAATTATTTGCAGAAATATAGAGGGAACTCATCCTTCTGTGGCCATCTATGATGAGTAGCCAACCAATGAGGATACATCAATGGTGTGACGAATGGATCAGTACACTTCATCGTAGAGTAGCCTCTGACTCTGCAACAATCTATATAAGATGGAAACATGGATTTCACCATGCTAGTGGAAACCTCAGTGTCAATCTGTGTGTACTTCACAGTGCCAGTGACACTGTGAGATAAAGAAGAATAAAATGTCTCAATGCTCATATCATCAAAAGGGTTATATGATTCAACTGTCTAAATCATATGAAATAAATCCTCTCGTATTATTGTGACCTTCTCCCTATTAGGGAGGGTGGTAGAAGAGAAAAGTGAGGTATCCAAAACCTGCATAGCACAAGATAATCTTGCAACTATATCTCTAAATAATTGTTGTCTATCATGAGTGGAGGAGGTCGATCTATGTGCTGTACCAGACTCAGCACTCTGACCCCCACCACGAACATTGGCATCCCTTGAGGATGCAGGAGCATGATTCCCAAAATTGGATGCCATAATGTATATATGAAAATAAATATGAGGATATGAATGTGAAGCTACAAGAGTGATAAATATCTAGAGATCTGCACATGCATATATATATACAAATATAAACATACAAGTGTATTTAAATTAAAATAATAAAAAGTTAAATTAATTTGAAGCACATGTACATATAAATACACAACATTAAATGTATGGTGCTAAATTCAATCATGTAACACACATATGTATTTTTAAAAAAATTATCTTAGAGACCATATCTAATGTACATTGTAACGTGCTCATGCAAATGTGAAAAATAAATATTCGTACATGTACGTGTATATGCAATAAAAATAAAATAAAATTTCTTGATTAAATGATAACTAAGTGTACACATGTATACATGCAATAAAAAAATATAATTCTTGACTAAATTCTAGATTTTGATGTAAATGCTTTGATGATTATGGGGAGTATAGATGAGAGTTAGGACATAGGGATAGAAAAATTTGTTACTAGATAAGTAAATGAGTTTAGTTAGCAAATGTTAGTTTACAATTTAGAACTCATGACTTAATTTAGTAGTTTGAATTAGCTCGTTAAGAATGTTAATAAAGTAAATGGGATATAGTTTTATTAAGGTTGATAGTAAGGTCAGTCTATTATGTGCAAGTAAACATATGAATACCTATTACAACCTATAACAGACGTAATGACCTAGTAGGAGTCCCTAGGTCCCCTTAACATATATGGATAAAAATACCTAGAAATGTATCATAAGAGGTCATTATGTGTCATTTGGTAATGTAAGAATCATCATTACCTAATAAGACCTATTACATCCTAATAATACATATTAAGACTTATTAGAAACTATAAAAAATAGTATGACCTATTACGACTCCTATGTCCCCTTAAGACACACATGTATGGATAACATACTGAAAAACGTAGTTGACATAAGTGATCTTAATGTGTTGTTTGGTAATGTAAGACTCATTATTACCTGACAATACCTATTATGTGCTAGTAAGAATATGAATACCTATTAGAACCTATAACAAACATAATGACCTAGTAGGAGTCCCTAGGTCCCCTTAACATATATATGGATAAAAATACTTGGAAATGCATAATAAGAGGACATTATGTGTCATTTGGTAATGTAAGAATCATAATTACCTAATAAGACCTATTATATCCTAATAATACATATTAAGACTTATTAGAACCTATAGAAAATAATATGACCTATTTTGACTCCTATGTCCCCTTAAGACACACATGTATGGATAACGTACTGAAAAATGAAGTTGACATAAGTGATCTTAATGTTGTTGTTTGGTAATGTAAGACTCATTATTACCTAACAATACCTATTATGTGCTAATAAACATATGAATACCTATTAGAACCTATAACAAACATAATGACCTAGTAGGAGTCCCTAGGTCCCCTTAACATATATATGGATAAAAATCCTAGAAATGTATAATAAGAGGACATTATGTGTCATTTGGTAATGTAAGAATCATCATTACCTAATAAGACCTATTATATCCTAATAATACATATTAAGACTTATTAGAACCTATAGAAAATAATATGACCTATTACAACTCCTATGTCCCCTTAAGACACACATGTATGGATAATGTACCGAAAAATGCAACATAAGTGATCTTAATGTGTTGTTTGGTAATGTAAGACTCATTATTACCTGACAATACCTATTATGTGCTAGTAAACATATGAAAACCTATTAGAACCTATAACAGACATAATGACCTAGTAGGAGTCCCTAAGTCCCCTTAACATATATATGGACAAAAATACCTAGAAATGTATCATGAGGTCGTTATGTGTCATTTGGTAATGTAAGAATCATCATTACCTAATAAGACCTATTATATCCTAATAATACATATTAAGACTTATTAAAACCTATAAAAAATATTATGACCTATTATGACTCCTCTGTCCCCTTAAGACATAGATGCATGGATAACGTACCTAAAAACATATCATTTAATTGATCTTAATGTGTTGTTTGGTAATGTAAGACTCATTATTACCTGACAATAACTAGTTATTAAAATGAACGTCATCAATATCTAAGTGTGGTTCATTCGGTTAGTAGAGGGCCTATGTTATGGTTAGAATGTGGTATGGGTTATGATTGTAGTTAATATAGGGTTATGTTAGAAGGTGTATTTAATGTCAAAATTAATTTCACCATAAGATATTATTGTTTCACCTCTAGATCCATCAGGTTATGTTAAAAACTGAACAATGTCCCCTAAAGGTTTGCTACATTTTTTACTCATGTTTTTCTATATTTTTTAACTAATTTTTTTGACATTTTAACTTAATGTTTTTCTATATTTTAACCTAATTTTTTTCTATATTTTAACAAAATATTTTTTTACACATTTAACTAATGTTTATCTACGTTTTTATCTCATGTTTAATTACATTTTTGCTAACAAATTAATTTAAATACAATTCTAAAACAATCTAAAATAATTCAAATAATTTAAACATATTAAAAAAAAAAACAATTTTAAGTATTTCACTCAAAAAAAAGGTAAAAAACAACTATTTTAAGTACAATTAACATATATTAATTAAAAAATACGTTAAAAAACTATTAAAAAGTGGGGAGGAAAAAGCCACTAACCAGTTACAAACACTTAACCTGCCCTCCAGAAATCTAGGAAACCACAATAGTGAAAATGATAGCCGCAAGAGGTTTGTGGTGGTTTTATTACAGCTTGGGGTTTTGGCCGTAACAGTTCCAGCTAAACAATTTTTGATTGGAATGGTACAAGCCACATAGGTGCATGAGACCACCACGTATGTTCGGCTGTAACCATTCTGGCCGAAACCATTTCGGTCGAAAGCTTTCTGGCTGAAACACTAAAAGATATCACAAAGGGTGACACGGGTTTGTGCTTTTACCCGTGCATGTGCATGAAAGAGAGAGAGTAGGGAATGGGAGAGGGAGGAGAGAGAGAGAGTAGCTCAAGAGAGAGTAGGGGATGGGAGGGAGAGAGTAGGCAATAGGATAGGGAGTGGGAGAGGTAGAGAGAGGGAGGATGGAAATATGTGTAAGAGAGAGAGAGAGAGACAGAGAGAGAGAGAGAGAGAGAGAGAGAGAGAGAGAGAGAGAGAGAGAGAGAGAGAGAGAGAGAGAGAGAGAGAGTAGGGGATGGGAGAGTGTGAAAATGTAAGAGAGAGTAGGGATAGTAGAGAGAGAGAGAGAGAGAGAGAGAGAGTAGAGAGGGAGAGAGTGAGATTGAGAGAGAGAGAGAGAGAGAGAGAGAGAGAGAGAGAGAGAGTGAGTGAGAGAGAGAGTAGGTAGTGGGAGAGGGGAGAGAGAGAGAGTAGCCTGAGAGAGAGAAAGAGAGAGAGAGAAATGGATGGGAGAGAGAGACTAGGTGGTGGGAGAGGGAGTGGAAGAGGGAGAGAGAGGGGGGATGGGAGTGTGTGTAAGAGAGAGAGTAGGGGATGGGAGAGAGTGTGAGAGATAGTAGAGGATGGGAGAGAGTGTGAGAGAGAGTAGGGGGATGGGAGAGAGAGTGAGAGTAGGGGATGGGAGAGAGAGAGAGAGAGAGAGAGAGAGAGAGAGAGAGAGAGAGAGAGTAGGCAGTGGGAGAGGGAGTGGGAAAGGAAGAGAGAGGGGGGATGGGAGTGTGTGTGAGAGATCTAGAAAGTAGGGGATGGGAGAGGAGAGAAGGTGAGAGAGAGTAGGTAGTGGGAGTGGGAGAGGGAGAGAGGGAGAGAGAGAGAGAGAGAGAGAGAGAGAGAGAGAGAGAGAGAGAGATAGTAAGTGGTGGGAGAGGGAGAGAGTAGAGGATGGGAGAGGAGGGAGGGAGAGAGAGAGAGAGAGAGAGAGAGAGAGAGAGTAGGGGATGGCAGAAAGAGTATCCCAAGAGAGAGGGGGGGATGGGAGTGTGTGAGACAAAGAGAGTAGGGGATGGGAGAGGATAAAGAGTGAGAGAGTAGGGGATGGGAGAGAGAGAGAGAGAGAGAGAGAGAGAGAGAGAGAGAGAGAGAGAGAGAGAGAGAGAGATTAGGTGATGGGAGAGGGAGAGTGAGATAGAGTAGGCAATGGGAGAGGGAGTAGGAGAGGGAGAGTGAGAGAGAGAGTAGGGGATGGGAGAGGAGAGAGAGAGTAGGGGATGGGGGATGGTGGGATAGGGAGAGATGTGTTTTGACATAGTGCATATGTGTTATAGTGAATACACGCTTTATAGGGTATATGCACTATAGTGCGTACACACTATGTCAAATCACTCAAAAATGGTAAAAAAATAAGTTTGGGTCCCATTTCATCCATTCTCTACTTTTGGTCTATTGTGCATTCTGTTGTTCTAACAAAAAACATGGGTTTCAACATAGCAAATAGTATTTGAAGACTTCTTGAAGCTAGCAAACACCAAATTCAATCATTGGATACATGATTTGAAGACTTTTTGAATATTCTTTGTATAGACAAGGTTAGTGCAATCCTTTTTAAATATTGTCTGTTGATATATAGATACACATTTGATTATAATTTGACATGTTGTTTAATATATAGTGAATTCATTGAAATTTGTATGCTTGAATGAAATGTTATTTCAAAATGGTTAGAAATCTGACAAGTTGTTTGATATATATTGTGTATTCATTCAAATAATTGTAATTTTTATATGTATCTGAATGATTTGTAATTTACACATTGTAATTAATTCAAATGTTTGAATAATTTGACATGTAGAAATCATCATCATGCCAAGGAAGAAACCAAAAACTCAAACAAGAATGAAACTACTATGTGAACAAATAAAATTGCAAAGCAATAATGAAGAATTGACTTTCAAAGAGGATCAAGAACCATTGATACAAAGAAACAAAGAGGAAGAATTGGAAAGACAAAGAGAATGAATGAGACTGTTACACTCAAGAAGACAATTGAATTGTGAAGCTACACCATCTTCCAATGTTGGAGTCATATCATCCTATCATGTTGAAGAGACACTAATTTGTAGATCTGATGATGTACACACTCCATCATGTCATTTTGAAGACACAACATCAACACATCAAGTAGGTGATATTCCATCTTTTGCATCTTATTGCCAAAGCACATCATCTTTGGTTCAAGGTATGCAATACACTCATGAATGCATGAGTGTGATCATTTTTTAAGGTATGCAATACAGTCATGAATTCATGCATTCACCTACATGCACACAATCATAAATTTACATCACAAAGCATTCACATTCTAACAATTTTCATGTTCTTTCACATTCATGCATTCACCTACAGGTATAGCAATCATCTTTGGTTGTAGGTGAATGCATGAATGTGAAAGAACATGAAAATTGTTAGAATGTGAATGCTTTGTGATGTAAAGTCATGATTGTGTGCATGTAACTAGAAACTTCAAACTGGCAAAAGCAAGGATACATTGGGAGAAGTTTCCAAGACTCATCAAGCCATTCAGTGTGTTGCTTGATCATTGCTAGAAGATCAAACAAATAATTCTTTGCATTTGGAACATTGTTACCAATAACGATATTATGACTAACATGCTTTAATATTTTAATAAAAAATAGGAGGAATCTAGTGGTTCAAATGTTGAAAATGAGTCTGCTAATAGAGGGACATTTAGGGGTAGAAGATCCAATGGTAGAGGAAGGTCAAGTGGAAGAGGGCCTAGTGTGTTCACTAGTAAGTGGTTTACTTGTAACCAAGTAGGATATTGGTCCTTTAGATGCCCTAAAAAGAACCAAAAAGGATATTATATTTATTTGGTTCTATTCATTCTTACAATTTTTATTGCCTTATGTGTTTTGGGTTCAAATTTGAAAACAAGACACTCTCATGTGTCCTTTCTTAAATTATTGATGTAGTGTCACAGAAAATAATTCTTTACAAATCAGTTTCTTTCTAGAGTTGATCAATATGAAATATAGTTAGTATATTCTAAAACAAGTAAGAGAACCTAGAAATGATTTATCCATGATCATCATGAGATGACCATCTCAAAAGTGTTTATTGAGCTCATTTTCTTAGCTACAAGACTAATACTTCCTTATCCTTATAAATATTAGATTTGAGTGTAGTTTCAATATTTGATAGCTCACTACCAAGGTATTGGAATAAGGTTTGAATATCAAATTAAAGCCATTTTTTTATTTATAAAATTCAAATATTAAATAACAAACATTATGATTACTTTTTTTATTAAAATTCAAATATTTAAATGTAATTTTTCATCATTTTGATTACTTCTTGGGGGTTCTTTTCGAATCTTCTAAGTTGAGAAGCATTTCAAATGGATTGAGTAAGACCTAGAAGCAATTTCCAATTCCTTTTGAATGTTTTAAAACTTAATCAAAGTCACTGTTTTGCACATCCACATAACAATCACAATTTTCAATACTTTTACCTAATAGTTATACTTATCTCTTTAATGTAGAGGATCTATTTCATGAGATCAAGGGCCTTGAGACCATGAAATTGAAATGATTAACCTTTTATTATATAAATCTAACATTTTATATGCAAAGAAATGGATGGGAATGTGATCACAGTCTGAAATAGTGAAGAAATCAACATGGAAATGGTGGTTAGGTACAATAGTGGGAGTTCTAGCCATGTGAAAGGAGTATTTTTTGATTTGGATTGAATCTTATATGACCAATGTAAAGATTTATGATCAACCAATTTGATCTAGAAGTTCTGGTAAGGGTGATATTGGTGATACCCTAGATTTGAGGGTTTGAAAGAAGGTAATTTGGGGTTTTGGGGTTCCAGTAGATCTAGGACAGATTGCTTATGGAATTTGAGGTTTTATACCATGAATCATGACTATTTAAAGTTACAAGGTCTAGGATCCTATTATACTAGGAGTTTCTTTGTTAAATTAGCCATTTTCATGCTCAAAAATAGGGCATCAATCAGAAATAGGGGCATTGGTCCAAAATTGATGCAGAGTGCAATAGTGGAAGGGTTAGTCTAAGGACAATGCTCTCAAATCACCAAGTATGAAAATATGACTCCAAAGTGTTTCAAACACCCTTTAATAACTAAAACACACCTATATCAACCTCAAGAACAATAATCCAATCCCTAAACACACTTTTCCAACTTTCATGCAAGTTCCACCAACCTATTCACAAATAGGGCTACAAGGGCTAAAGGTGAGAAATTGCCACATTTGACATAGCCACACATCCAATACCTATTCTAAGGGTGGAAATAAGAAGTGTTTGATAACCCCAACAATATCCCAAAAGATCAAATTCCAATCTATTCCAACACTCCACTAATCTACCTAAGTACACATACCTAAATGGGCCTCTTTAGGCTTGGTTTTCAATGGAAGACTAATGAAATGGGTGCATAGACAAGATCTAGGTCTTTAGAACTCCAAGGGGTAATTATTAAACTACTAATCCACCTTTTATTTGGTTACTTTCCTTTACATACAACTCCAACAATCAAATTCCTTCAATTTTAGGCCAAATACATACAAATATTTGGCCTAGGGCTTGCAAGAAAACTTAACTACCTTTGGTTTTTCAAATCCTAATTGTTGGATATGAAAGTAAACTCCTAGGGCTTCCATTTTCATTGGGTTTTGTGCCATTTGAACTGTAGAGTCATGATCTATATGTCCATTTGCACAAAACCCTACTGAACTTAGGGTTTCTGGGCAGTTTTGAAAGAAAATGTTGAAACTTTTGATAGAGATCACCAATCAAGTTCAAAACAAGTGCATTAGATAGGGAACTCAACCAAGTTACTCCTTAGACCATTCAACCACCCTTCCTAATCCGTAAAGCACGTGGGAAAATGAAAATGCAACAATTTTGAGCCAAAAAACCAGTAAATTTTATTGAAATAAAAAAAAATTTGTACATCAACCAACCTATTTTGCTGGGAAGGTTGGATCATACATTGATAAGCATGTTTTACTGATCAATTGCCTCAGGAATAGTTATAATCAGTTCAAACTCCTTCATTAGCAATATGC
This sequence comes from Cupressus sempervirens, assembly GCA_028749045.1. NCBI lineage: Eukaryota > Viridiplantae > Streptophyta > Pinopsida > Cupressales > Cupressaceae > Cupressus > Cupressus sempervirens. The sequence continues at coordinate 440,908,450 of CM053785.1, read as the reverse complement.
AACTTTTAAGCAAAAATTGCTTAGCAACTTTTTATTGCATTTGCAATTTTTATTGAAATTCACTACCTAGGACCTCTAAACTATTTTGGGACCCTTATTAACCTCATATAAGGTGTTTCCACCTATTACCTAATTACTTAATGCCCTATAGGCCTTGGGGACTCATGGTTTATAGAATTACCAAATGAGCCTCAAGCCTTTACAAATGGGCTTATAACATCATGAAATTATTCCTAACATCCTGAAACCTTATTGTCTTGCTCATGAATCCTTTAGGAAGGTGGTGTAGTGCAAGATCCTTGTGGAATGCCCGATGATGACCTTGAGTGCCCTACACCAAAAATGACTGTATGAAATATTTTGATATGTTTTAGTACTTTGAAAAGAGTGTCCAAAAATGTAATTATTATGTCAGTGCTTTGGATAAAGTTTAAGTTATTTAGACTTTTGTGCTACCGGAGGGCTACTGATTTATCAATTAGGTATCTTAGAATTAGGCACTAGGAGTTGGGTCTAGCCAAGTGGATGGTTAAATCCAATTGAATACACATTATATAACTCACAAAAGTCTTATTTAACCCTTGGTTATGGCCTTTTCATATTTGGAGTTATTTTGAGTCATATGGAGTTTGTAGGTGTTTTTGGCAACTTGGATAACTTGCTTGCTTGAAGAAGTTTAGAAGTGGAGTTAGTCTTGCGGATCCAAAAGTGTGGAGTTCAATGGGTTAAGCCTTTTTAATGATTATCCTCTAATAAAAGATTGAGTGGGTTGGGTCATTATTTTAGTTACACCTGAGGAGGATATAAGGGCATTGTTTCAAAGAAAAGGGATAGTTAAATGTTTCTACATCAAATCATTTGTTGACCACTGACCTCTGCATCACTTAAGGTGTCATCTCTACTTATAATTGAAAAAACTTTATCATTCACTCTCTACATAAACTATGCTAATTCTTCATTTGCAGGTCACCAAAGAAAAGGGCTAATAAAGTTGAAGCACCAATGATAAAGGGTGAGATGCCAAAATCATTTGCGAAATGATATTATCAATTCACATCCTCAATGTTTATTAGTGCTTTTTTTTCAAGCACCATTGTGTGTTAATCATATATGGTTACAGATATAGTAAGAAGGAAAACAAGTCTTGATCTGATGATAATGGGGCAATTATAGATATAGTTCTCTCTAAGGATAATGTTGTTTAGCCAATGTATAAGTTGAGAGAACCAAAAGACTATTTAGGTCTACTAAAAAAAAAAATGGAACTTTTGATATTTTAGGATATAAAATTTTTATTGATGGATTTGACGAGAATTAAAGGAATATAGACAATCAATTTACTCTTCAATAAAATGGTTCCTATGTTAACAACTTTTACTGTATTTCTTGATTTTGTTCCAGCATTTCATGTGATTGTAATATTAGTTTGTAACTGAAGGAGGATAAAGCAAAAAGAGTAAACAAGTTGCATCAACGAACACACCTACAAATGGAAGTGGAAGAAAATCTAAGGGAGCTAAGGAAGTGAAAACTATAACAAATTAGGGCCAAATAGGGATATCATCAAATACAAGTGCAAGGAGTTCAAATGACAAACCTTTGGTATGTAAACTCCAAAATACCATTTTTGGTTTTAAACTAAACTTGAGTTTGCATTTGACTTTGGGATTCAAGATTCACTTCAAAAATATATGAATAACATGCATAGGTATTGGAAACTTCTCAGATTTCTAAACATACACGTCACCTTTAAAAATAGTTTCTACAAAGACAATACAAGGCATTTCACAAGACATTACAGTGATCCTTCATAGCACTACCTTCCTAAGTGGCTTATGATGGAGGTTATAATGTTTTAGAATGTTAGAACTAGTTTCAAGTTGATATTAGCCCATTTGTGAAGGCTTGAGACTCATTGGTGTTTCTATAACCCTTGAGTCCTTAAGACCTATAGGGCATTTAGTATCTAGGGAAATAGGTAGAAATATATTAAATATGGATAATTTAGGTCCTAGGGTCGTTAGGATAAACTAGTCTTTTCAATACGATAAAATAGTCTTTTTAATAGGTTAATAAGTCCATTTAAATTATTTGGTAAAGTTTCATCACTTAGCAATTTCAAAAATTCAAAAGTTACAAAGTTATAAATTTGAATTTTCAAATTATAACAATCATGGACATTTAGGTGGGAATTTCTTTCTTTATTGTTTTAAGCCAAATTAAACCATCCAACCAATTTGGATCACTTGGGATAGTTGATAGGATTTTATTAAATGTTTACAAATCCATTGTAAGGGCAGAGAATCCATGGTACAGACTACTACAACAAATTGAATAAAAAAATATGATTTCTTGCAAAGTTAAAGGGTTTTTTGGTATGATTCAAAGTTCTTATGGATTGGATTGCCTTGGAAAATGCTTTGATCATTCATATTTCATCTCTGAATTATTTCATGTTCTAAAAACCCTACTATAGTCAATGTTAATCATTTTGGTACTGTTCAGTCTTTGGAAAATCTGATTTTAAGACAGTTTTGTGTAGATTTCACACTATGAATGTCATTCTATGAATATAGCACTCTGATTCTCATAGAATGGCATCTTATTTACATTCATAATATCAATTTAACATGTATAGTATCTTACTAATCTTGGAAATGCAAGTTTGATTAATTTACGTGGTGATCACCATAAAGAAGACTAAGAAACTAAGTGAATTTGGAGGATAGGCTGAAGGTTAGAGAGTTTTGGCCAAACAAGGGCACTATTTTATGATGGAATTTTTATAGAAATTTTGTATACAAGGTGTTCCAACCTTTATTTTTTGTAGGAATCTTTGGGAAGCATGACATTGAGGAAGCTCTAAATTTAAGGGTTTCGAGGGCACAATTTGGGGCTTTGGTACCTAGAAATCTCTTGGAGTCAAATTGACTTCATATTACTTTTATTTAAACATATTTATGACACTATGCAAATATTTGGAGCCTAGGAGTTTTAATGGCTAGAACTTCCTTTGTAAATGCATGAGAATTAGGCCTTAAAAATATGAGAAACAGTGAAAATAGTCATATACCTTCCAAAGAAACCTACCCTATCCTTTTGGTATGTTAAGGTAATCCATAAAAGGTACTCAAATATATAATTTATTTTCCTAGTGTTTTGGAAAAAATTGAAGAAAAATCCTTGTGAGTGTTGTTGCAGGGCTACAAGGCATGCTATTGGGCCTAGTTTGAGGAATATTGTAGTTTTGGTGTCTAAACCATTGAAGAAAGTCTGAAACCTGTTCAAGTACCTTGGATTGCATATTTTAGGGCTATCAAATCACATCATAAAACTTCTTGGTAGATAATTTACCATTTCACTTATTGAAGGCACTTTTGGTCACTAGAGTCAATTGTGCATTTGATTGAGTTTGTATTTGGACCTTGGATCCACCATTTTCCTTGTCACCTCTGCATCATAGACCTCATCTTCTCCCACAAACTGAAAGCATGAAATTGTAAAATTTGTAACACAATGCCAAGAGTGGGAAAACTTAGGCCAAAATGGCACACATGAGGTTTAAGGAGTTGAAAGTCATTGAACGTTAATGTCATAGTCAAATGTAATGTATTTGGTTCATCAAAGTCATAGTATTTGACTCATCAAATTCTTTAGATTAGTATAGAAATGTTGAGTTTTCAAGTTGACAACTTTTTTGTCAACTTGACAACATTTTCATATGTTAAGTTAGTACACTATTGCAAATAGTTACAAACAGTTAAGAGTTGTTGTCGGGTTTGTGGGAGAAGATGGGGTCTATTTAGAAGTTATTCCATGTGATTAGAAGGGAGAAGGGCTCCCACTATATAGGATTAGTATGTTCATTTACAACTACTTTAAGTGGTTGAAGGGATCCCACGAAGAAATTTCTCTTTTTGCATAAAAGTTGCAAAAGTTGTCAATGACAACTTTGGAAGAAATGAGTAATTTTTGCAATTTTGCAATTTTTTTACCCAAACTCACTCTAATTGCTACTAAAATTTCCCAAAGGCCTAAGATGGATCTACGACACCTAATAATGACCCTAAAAAAATTTATTACCTTATTTGGCCCTCAAAACCCAAAAATGCTCTATTGAGCCAAATGAGCAATTTTGAGCAATTAGGAGCAATATTGCATTGTGGGGCTCTTCTAACCTATCTAACCTCACATTATGACCAAGTTGATCCTATTATTACTCTAGAGATGTGGCTAGAATCACTACAAGCCAAAAACACCAAAGAAACCCTAGGTCTACCCTTTAGCCTATAATGGAAGCTAACAAATAAGCCAAATCTCACACAACCTTCAAATTTGCTCCAAGGGTTGAACTGATGTTATGTTCTACACTCATAATTGTATATCCCTCCTAGGAATCACTGAGGAAAGTTCCAAGTCTCACCACTCCAAGCAAGACACAAAGCCAATATGAACCCAACTTGAGCAAATAGAGCCAACTCCCTCAAAATGGGCAAAATAGGGATTTTGTTGTTCTAGGCTATACAAATTTTAGAAAAGGCTTGGAAAAAATTAGACTCAACCTAAATAAGGTAAGTCCACTATTGGTTGCACTCCTAACAACCCTCAACCAGATTTGCAAGATTAGGCCTAGAAGCCTATTAGGTCTCCTAATGTTGGTTTTGACCAATAACTCTAAAACTCACCAAAGGACCCGAGGAATAAATTACATATTCAAGTGCCCTTTTCCTAGTTCTTACTAACTCCAAAGTTGCAAGGACCAACTCTACTCCAGCATATCCTAACCACAACCAAGTACATAGACCTAATTAGCTACTTTAGGCTTGGTTTTCAAGGCAAGTGGTCAAAAATGGTGCAAGGAATCCAGTCTCCACTTCTAGGTTGTTCTTCAAGCTAAAACAAGGGCTCTTTGTTCAAACATTAGGTCCTCAAACCCTTTCCATCACTCAGTCCACTAGAATTTCTCCAAAATAAAGGTCAAATACATTGGAATATTTGACCTAGGCCTCGTCCCCAAAAATCACCAACACAACTTCCTTCTCCCAAACTGCCAAAATCTGATAGAGTACATCCCTAACTTGCTCCATACCAGGGAAGAAGGAAATCCACTTGTAGGAACTCAAGTTAGGGTCATTTTTATGACCAAACCCTAAAATTAAGGGTTTCACATACCAACACCCTTAAAAATTTGATAACTTTTGCAAGGTAAATGATGAAAACTCCAAACCAACACTAAAATATTATAAAAAGATAGCTTCAACTTCTTAGATTCCAAAGATCATCTTGTAGACCTTATATTATGTATTGTATGAAAAAATCGGTAAATTGTATAGGAAATCAACAAATTTTATATATTTTGGGAGCAAAATACAATTGAATCTTCACACCCTTACCATCCTCAAATTATCTGAGCCTAAATAGGCCATTTACAATAGGTTTAACCACCCCTTGATAGTTTTGAACCATTGGAAGTTACATTCCAAAAAGTCGTCAACAAAAATGTAGAAGTTGCTAAGTAACTTTTTAGCAATTTTGCACTTATGACAAGTTTTATTGCAAGAATCTTTGCAAATGGACTTTACTCACTTGTAGGAACCTTATTTATGTTCTAAACACTTAGACATACCTAGAAAACATAAAAATGACCAAAAATCCACTTATTGGACCAATTGATGCCCAAGGCTTATAGTTGTACCATGGGGTCTTGTGTCCATTACAAGGTGGATGGGTCATAGTGAGATCCTTATTACATCATGAAAATAAAGAGGGTTAGGTGCTCTACACCATGGTGAAGATTTGGATCATGGTAGATAGGCACGCATGCATGGAGATCACGTGCATGCACTAATTAGTCAAAATGGGCAAAATGAGGATTGTGTTGTTCTAGGCTTTTCCACCACCAACAAGGGCTTGAGATAACTTAGTCTCAACACAAATAAGGCAAATCAACCACTAGTTGTATGCCCAACAACCCACAACTCAACTTGCAATTTTAGACCTAGTAGCCTATGAGGTCTTCTAAAACTAATATTTACCAATAACTCTAAAATTCATCAAAGGACTTGGGGAATAAAATACTGATTCAAGTACCCTTTTCCAAGCTCTAACAAACTCCAAAGTTTCAGGGACCAACTCCACTCCAACATATCCCAACCAACACCAAGTACTCAGGCCTAATTAGCCACTTTAGGCTTGGTTTTCAAGGAAAATGGTCAAGAATGGGTGCATGAAATCAAATCTCCACTTCCAGGCTATTCTTTAGGCTCAAACAAGGGCACTTTTTTTTGACAACAAGTCCTCAAACTCTTTCCATCATTCTATCCACTCTAATCTCTCCAAAACAAGGTCAAATACATGTAGATATTTGACCTAGGGCTTCCTTCCAAAATTCACCAACTTGTCCTCCTACTCTGAAACTACAAAAATCATATAATATACAACCCTAACTTGCTCCATACTAGAGAAGAGAGAAATCCACTGGTGGAATCTCAAGTTAGGGGCATTTTATTGTCCAAACCCTCAAAACAAGGGTTTCACAGACCAACAAGGAACAAAATTTGAAACTTCTGCCAAACAAATGATAAATTCTTCAAATCAAAGCCAAAACCTTCTAAATAGGTTAATCCAACTTTTCAGTGCAAAAGATTCATTCCCCCAATCAGTGGATTACGTACAACACATGAAAATTAGAGAAAAGTGCTAGAGCAACATGAATTTTATTGATTCTTGAAAGAAAATACAACTAAAACATCTATATATCTCCCTCTTCTAATGCTCAGAGCCTATATAGGCTATTTACAACTAATTTAACCAACCCTTGGTCAATTTTAGCCATTGGAAGTTGTATTTTGAAAAGTTGTCAAGAAAATTGCAAAAGTTGCTAAGAAACTTTTTTGCAATTTTGCAATTTTTGCGCTAAGACAACTTTAATTGCAAATATGTTTGCAAATGGACTCAAATCAACACTAATAAACAAGAACACTAATCAACACTAACAATAATCATTTTCAACACTAATCAACAAGAACACTAAAATATTGAACTCAATCATAACAAAAGATAGATTATTATACTCGAACTCAAGAAAAACACTAGCTCATTGGTCAAGTTGATCAAATAAAAGTATGGATATCTAGTATGACTGGATAGATTTATGAATCTTCTTTCTGGTGCACTTGGAATGAGGTTATAATTTTCTCTACAACTCAAGATATTCATTTACTAACTGTTGTCCCCATTTTGTACCATTACCTAGGGTTTCATCTATTTTCCCTCATATCTTGAGATTCCACCATGGGAAATTAACGACCCTTGGTGAAATCCAAGTTAGGACAATTTTTTTTATGTTCCTTTTGATTTTAGGTCAAAAGAATGAGGCTGGAGAGAAAAACTTGATGCCCTAGGCATGCAAGATCGATGTGCGTGCTAGAAATTTGTAGCAACATATTCCATAACTCGCTACAGAGAAGGTTTCGAGGCTTGAAAATTGGTATGTGATCATCTTACACAATCCCCCTCATGTTCCAATTTCTAGATTGAAATATTTCTCAAAGGGTAGGGTACTTTCTTTGTTAATGGATGCCTAATTGCCTACATTCCTAAGTGAGCCTTAAAAAAATCAGTTGTTGCATACTTCTCTTGAGATCCCAAGGCTTTAGTATGTTGTATAAAACCCAAAAGGGTATCCAAATCAGTGATTCTTTTCTATGGGTTGTGAGGAGAAGTTTGTGATTTTCCATGTTCAAGGCTACAAGTCTAGTCTTGAGTTTGTGAAGCAACTAGCCAATGAAAGTTACATAGTTTGAATCTAATGTTGGATTCATGTTAGTTTGGACCTAAATAGAGCCTTTCCATACTTGGAAGTCACCTCTAGTCCTTATTTGTATTTGTAGGGTTTTGTGTCAAATAAGCCTTGTGATGCCCTTAAGAGCAACTAGTGATTAGTTGTCTTTGTGATAGGTTTTCCTTGTGATTGGGTATTCCTAGGAGTAGTTGGGTTGTGATGACCATACAATCTTACCAAGCACTTGTGATAAGTGTTTTGGGGCTCATTGGATTAACAACAACACTCATTGTTCCTTAACCTTTAGTGAAGAGGATTTTACGAACCTTGTCCATTCCCACTACCCATTTTATTGCATCAAAGTGGTATCAGAGCCATGTCTCTTACTAAAGAGGAAGAAATACCTTTAAGGAGGAGCAATCTGAGGCTATAGACCTTGATCCATTTGTGATGATGTAAAAAGATTAAAAATGCATAAAATGTTGTCCTCTTACATTTTTCTCCACATTTTTCCATAGCATCAAGAAAATAAATTGAAGATTAGGATACCCATTTCACTCCTCTATAACATATCAAAAGATGAGGTATAGTTTTTTTAGACTAAGTCTCTGTTGTTACACTATGGGTCACTTTTTATGCATAAAAATGAGCAATATAGGTGATTTTTTCATGAATTTTTTTTTTTTAATGTTTCTTAGAAGGTTATAAAAGTCCTTAGGGTCATTAGGTTAAGTTTTAGGCATCTAGGAGTTAAGCTGTCAAAAATTGCAAACAATTGCAAAAGTTGTCAAAGCAAAATTGCAAAAATGCTGACAACTTTGCACAAGTTTGGAAATTGGTGAAGGGCTAAGCATTTGGAAGTAAGTTTTTTTTTAATTTTTTGAATCTTTTCCAAGTTGTAGAATTGGAATCAAGTGAAAAATGTAAAAATTGCACTTTTTGTGCAAAGTTGCATTGTTGAAAGTTGTAAAAATTGGTCAAATTTGTAACTTAGTGAAAAAAGGGTCGTGGGATCGAACTGTTTGTTCCATTAGCTCTGGGTGGCTAGGTAAACCCTATCCCCAACCTTGTCTTATCCTTTTTAGCACTTGAACATTCTTAGGCACGCCAAATCAGAACATCCCTAAGGGTCACTAAATGTCATAGGGTTGTGATCTTTGATGAGGCATATCTCAAATCTCGTATGAGGTATGGATGTGATTCTAGTTCCTATAGGACCGTGTTGCAAAGACCTACAATAACCTTTCTTACTTTTTGGAGATTATACTCCATTTTGATTTTGCGATGTCATCTCAGGTGATGTTGAAACGTGTAGTGTTGGCCAGTACAAAGTTGCCAACTACCAAATCTCTCTCACCTTTCCTTGTGGGATTGAACTATTTACTTCTTTAGCTCCAGTGGCCAAGTAAACCCTATTCCCAACCTCATCCTATCTCATTCAATGCTCAAACATTCTCGAGCATGCCGAACCAAAATGTCCCTAAGAGTCATTAAATGCCATAGGGTTGTGATCTTTGATGGGGCATATCTTGGAGCTCATGCAAGGTATGGATGTGATTCTAGTTCCTATAGGACCATATTGTAGAGACCTACAATAACCTCTCTCAATTTTTAGAGATCATACTCTGTTTTGTGTTTTGCAACGCCATCTTGAGTGATGTTGAAACTTGTAGTGTTGGCCAGTACAAAGTTTCCAACTACCAAATCTCTCTCACCTTTTGTCGTGGGATTAAAATATCTACTTTGTTAGCTCTAGGTGGCTAGGTAAACCCTATCCCCAACCTTGTTGATGCCAAATTGAAACATCCCTAAGGGTCACTAAATGCCATAGGGCTGCAATCTTTGATGGGGCATATCTCAAAGCTCATGTGAGGTATGGATGTGATTCCAATTCCTATAGAACTATGTTGCAGAGACCTACAATAACCTCTCTTTCTTTTAAGAGATCATACTCCATTTTAATTTTGCAATGCCATCTCGGGTGATGTTGAAACTTGTAGTATTGACCAGTACAAAGTTGCCAACTGTCAAATCTCTCTCACCTTTTGTCGTAGGATCGAACTGTCTACTCTGTTAGCTTTGGGTGGCTAGGTAAACCCTATCATCAACCTTGTCCCATCCCATTCAGTGCTTGAACGTTCTTAGGCACACCAAATTGAAACATCCCTAAGGGTCACTAAATGCCATAGGGCAGCAATCTTTGATGGGGCATATCTCAAAGCTCGTGCGAGGTATGGATGAGATTTTAGTTCTTATAGGACCATGTTATGGAGACCTATAGTAACCTCTCTCACTTTTTGGAGATCTTACTCTGTTTTGATTTTATGATGCCATCTTAGGTGATGTTGAAACTTGTACTGTTAAGTTGTCAACTACCAAATCTATCTCACCTTTCCTTCTGGGATCAAACTATTCATTTTGTTAGCTCTGGGTGGCTACGTAAACACTAGCCCCAACCTTTTCCCATCCTGTTGAGTGCTCAAAAATTCTCGTGCATGCCAAACCAAAACATCCCTAACAAAGATAATGACACATTAAGGGCTTACAAGAGTTCATAAGTTTCTATTTATCTCCCCCACATTAAAAATATCATGGAGAAAACACAGTGTGATGTGTAGAAGGATAAGATTATAAAGGGCTCGTAACTTTTCCTCCTCATCATAACTCACAATCTTAAGGGTTTATTAGAGGTATGCTTAATATGGCACATATTCTAATGTGCCATAGGTTTATAAGATTGTATCAAAACTATCAAAGGAATGATAGAGATCACTATTTTGCATCATTATGAGGGTTTATGAAGGAATAATCAATGCATCACTATAGAGACAACATTAATGATAATCAATGCATAAGGTAAGGGCATTACAAAGGAATGTGATCATAGGAAAATATTCAAGGCAACAATAGTGAGTGTGATGAACAACTTTATAAACCTTTTTAGTAGTTAGATCTTTGCTTCATTAATGTTTCATTAAATCTTGAGAATCCTATTACGTACACCCTATTTTTCAAAGTGCTAGTATCAACATAAGTGTAGCATTAAAAATATTCATCCAATTTTGGGGTGGAAGTTGGGGAATTTTGTGGGAGCATGTTTGTCCAATTCTCATAAAAAATGTGATGTCATCTTTTCCAGTCACATTAGGGCTAAAGGTGGGTTGTATTTAGCATAGGTGAAATGCCAAGATAGTATAGATTCAAAGAACTAGGAACTAGTTGCATCATAATTGTCTCAACATGATGCCATACAAGTATTCCTCTTCAAAGTTCTTCTCCTCCTTAATTGCAACAAGTCTGAGTCCACAAGTTGCTATGGGATGGATCATATTGTTGTTTCTGGGATAATATTTTGATATGCCCAAACATAATGAATGAATGATAATAGCTCTTTGCATTTAGATAGGGAATCAGAAGTTAAATTTCTCTATCTTGCCTTTAAGTAGTTCAAAATTGATTTCATTTGTTTCTATTGATTTTGTAGCACATTTGAATTGTGGTTAACTTTTTCAAATGTAATTCTTACCATTTGTCAACACATATAAATACTTTACAATTCTTTAAAAAATGATGAAAAACTATTGATGACTAGACCTACCATATAAATTTTATATATTAGTTTGTTAACAAGAAGGAATTATTTTCTTTAATGTTTCATCCTAAGAAGTTGTTTAAGAAATCACATATTGTTGAACTGATTGCTTTATTATTTGTTTCACTGGAAATAATGCACAAAAAGTTAGTATCAATACTAAATTGAATAAAACTAAAACAAATACTTGTGTGTAATTTTAATCATTTTATAATAATAAGAAAGTGTTACTTATATATATTTAATTGGTCAAATTCATTTGGATTGGTTAATGGATTCATGTCAAGCTTCCAATTGTTGACCAATAGCCATTAAATGAGACCAAGCTAGTTAAAAGTTTGTTGGGGATATTGTTGGAGGACTTTATGACATTATTGACACTCACATCCCTAACTCATAAATAAGGAAAAATATGGAAAAGGTGACATGATCTTGCGTTGACGTAAAATCTCAAGAAGTGATGCACTTAATGAGCCATAAGAAACCTACGTGTACATTCCCCAACTTATAATGAATGGTTGGATATAAAGGCTCCATGCACTGGCCCCGAAATGGAAGCCAAGGATGTAACCATACATGTATTGGCATAGTCTCCTTGCAAGGATCCCAAGTATCTACTACTGTTATTAATTTAGGTATCACTATATGATCCAGAATGTTATGAAGTACTAAGGCATGTACTAACTTCTCCTATGTCTCTAGAAAATGTAGCATAGGTTCAGAATCCCTTGGCTCCCAGGAATTTGTAACAGCTATTCTCAGTACTATAAGATTAACTTCAATGAAGAGTTGAGTGTAAGGAGTTGAAGAAGCAAGTTATGCTTCTTTGTAAATGCCAAAATCATGAGGCTCATTCCCTTGCATAAGCCTTTGCCACAATGACAGTGCCTCTAAACCATGCAAAGGATGTTGAAGTGGTTCCCAACCTTGAAACACTCTTATAAAAAATGCCAGAGCTAAATATTATGCATAATAGAGAACATCTTATCTAGTGTAGTACAAGATTGAGTAATTCTACCTATAAAATTCTATCTTCTATAAGGTACAACATTAACCAATTGTTCATATAAGGAAATATATGCATTCGAATACATGTGAGTGCCCATTACAATTGGTATTCTATGATGGCAGATCTAACATATGGAATTAATGAAACCTTGAGAATCCTTGTAGGCTCTATATTATAACTAAACCTTAGAATTAATGTAATGTATTGTTTTCAATTTTAGATTTGTTATATGTTTGTAATAATAATTTATGATAAATGTTTAGATGCATAACATAGAAGGTGGTCTTTAAACTTGAACAAGAAGATCATAAATCAATATGACAATGAAATAAATTGAAAATGATAAATTTTTGGCTTTAACACTGATAAAGTTTATTGTTGATCAATATTGTATCAAAAATTCAAACAGATTAGGTATTGAATTAAGCTTGATAAACAAATGACAGAGAAGGAAAAATTTAAACATGAACAAGATCATAAATCATATGACGATGACATATTGGAAATGATAAACTTATGCTTAAATAGTGATAAAATTTATTGTTAATCAATATTCTATCAAAGTTTCAAACTGATTAGGTATTGAATTTAATGTCATACATGAACATATCTAATTTAATGGCATACATGAACAAACATATAATATAAAATGATAACCAATAATGGCATGTACATTAACAAACACATAATATATTACGATAACCAATAATGTCATACATGAACAAGCATATCATATATTAACCAATAATGTCATAAGTCCAATAATTTCATGCATCAAATAAATGTCATACATCAAATATAAAATGTCATATATATATCAAATGTATATCGAATATGTCCACTAACATAAAATCCAACATATATGTCTGCTAATGCCTATACATGTACATGTCTATCAACTATATCTTTTCCTTCCCATGAGGGGAAGGAAACAAATATCTAGAGGCCTTCAGTCGTCGTGTGGAGGGAGATGGTGGCAATAGTGGGGTCCTCCTCACATGCTCGCTTGTCCTCTTGTTGAGGCTCTTCTCTAACTTGAGGTGATACAAACAAAGTAGATATGAATCAATAATTATTATACATTGAAATCAAATATATGTACACACAAAATTAATTATTTTCTTGCCACCATCATATAGTTTCTCTACAAGTCCACCTCAAAGGCTCGTGGATGATCAGGTGTGACAAGACCCTATAACAATTGAATCAATATAATCACTTATAAATAACATTAGAAATTTTGATACTAACTATTATAAACAACAACTAAAATCAAGAAAATTCTTTCATACCTCAGTCAATGGATGTGAACTAGCCATAGTTGCAGCCACTCCATGATCGACGGACTGTCGAAGATGAGGAGGAGTCTCCGATGTCAAGAGTTGCATGTCATACAATACATCTTAAATGTAACATGAAACATGAAACAAATATAATAAAATGAATTAAATTAACATGAAACAAATGTACCTCTACAAAGCTCATGTCACATATAGGCTCGGAGTCTGTAGTGAATGTCGATAGTCCTCTAGAGAACTGATGCACATGCATGATTTTTTTTGTCAATCCTTCATGTGATTACTTAATAAATATATGTATTCATTTAAATGATTAAATCGATACATACCTCTAGACTTGTCAAGGGGATGAAAAAAGGGGTTGGAGGATCACCACTAGGCCTGCCAACACTCTGATCCTAAATTTTGAACAATGTCAATACATGCTAATTAATTAGTCATTCACTATACTTATGAAATGCAATCAAATTAGTTTATTATAATTGTAATTTACCTATGTGTCAATGCCAAATGTCTCATTCAGGAACTGATCAATCACTAGCCCATCATCCGCACCATCTTCAACATGACTACCAAATGTGCATAAGGATCCACATGATGTGCACATGTGACCATGACATGCAAAAGGCTCCTCCTCAACTAATGGACTTGTGCAATGAATGAGGGTCTATGTCAAAGCTCTAATAGTCCCTAGAGCGCTGGCCTCTATATGTTCCTTCACAACTAAAGGAATAGGCACATGCTCCCCCTATGGCTTGACCATAGGTGCCCTAACTACATTAGGGTCACAACGTGCCCCCGACCTCTCAAATGATGACCCCCCACCTCTACCCTAAGAGTCTAATATATCAAAATAATTGGGGATTTCTCCAAGGACAAACTCACAATACAATTTCCTTAAGAAATACATGGGGACCTCATGATTATTGCAAGGAGGGGCATCAAAAACCATCCACCATCTATTCTAAAAATTATTTCTAATAGCATCTTGTATGCACTAATGGATGGATAACCGTTTAGTACCCTCTCTAATAGTATCTTGTTCACCAAATTTTTTAAATAACGCACATATTCTACCTTTTGGTATATCTTTTTTTTTAACATCTTGATATGATAATTTATTTGCATAATATCTTTTTTGTTATTCCCTCTTAACCCACCAAACATCTAACTGACCACTAATAGAAGCTTTGTGGGTCTTAATAGATTCAAGGGATGATGCCAATTGAGCTCTCATTGGATTGGTTTGTCCACATTGTTTCAACTACCAATGAGTCTTTATAAATTTTTTTTGCCTCTTTCTATTTCATTTATTATATTTTCTTGTGTGCCAAGAGGAGGTCTAGCAATTGGTTTAGGTTCTGAAATTTGTTGTTCTTCTTGTGGAGGGTTTTGGTTTTGATCTTCTTGAGGGTTTTGGTTTTGACGTTCTTGGGGATTTGTCGATTCATTATTGACATTTCCTGATAAGAAATCAATTGAACTCTAAATAAATAAACAAATTTAAAAAAAAAAAAATTGAAAAAAACCTACAAAACAATATTAAAAACATATCAAACAATGCAAAAAGAAATTTAGATAACATACAGCGTGCTTGTGATCTCAAACTTCAATAGTGAGGAGGCATATTGTGTAATGACCCGTACCAATAGGCCACTAAAAAAACCCTAAATTTAACACACTGCTAAAATATATTGCTGAAATAAAAGAAATAATAGTGCCAATGTATTCATTCAATGAAAACCAAATGTTTTTACAAATGATATGGCAAATTTCAGCGCCAAAACATTATGACATAGCACATTACAGAGAAACCCTAATTGGCTATATACAATTGAGAACTTGTTGCAACTACAGATTGAAATGAAGAACCTGGATTGGTCAAATATTAGAGACTGACTACTGAAGATGATATGGTGAAAGTGCAACTCCAACTGAAACTCCAAATCAGCAATTAAGCACAAATGAAAGGACTGAAATATCCTTCCCACAACTGCAATAATTCAGGTGATCTCTCACACCCTCAAAATTGCATACCAATTGAGAGTTTTCATTCTCAATGGCCAATTGTGACTATTTTCAAAAACCCTATGCTCCACAACGCACATAAACAAAATTCAATAATAAATCTCAATGATAGGCAATGAGCCCTCAATGCCTATTTATTCTTTTCTTTGATAGGTCAGCCTCCCTTTTTAAAAAAATTTCTCCGCTTCTTCCAGCAACCTCTAGAAGATTTTTTATTTTTATTTTTTTAATAAAGTTACCTTGTAATTGATAACTTTATAATTAACTCCTCCAAAAAAATGGGACATTATAGGCCCACCCCTCCTAAAATTGCTTGGCGTCAAGCAATCTTAATGCTGGATGCTGTAAAATCACTTCTCCCTCCCAAGTAGCATCTTTAATAGGTAAATCTTTCCACTTAACTAGATACTCTCTGATTACTCTCCTGTGAAGCTGCTTCTCTCTACTATCCACAATGGATTTTGGCACTAAGATCAATTTCCCCTCATCATCCAAGGGAGGTAATACTGCAGAAGGCATCACATTCTGACCCAACCCCTTTTTGAGGTGTGATACATGAAATACATTGTGCACTCTACTATCTGTGGGAAGCTCCAACTCATAAGCCACCTCACCGACTCATTTGATGATCTTGAATGGTCCACAATAGCATGGCTTGAGTTTCTCTATACCACTCTTCTTGAGAGTGGACTGCTTATATGGCTGCAACATGAGGTAAACCATATCATTTACCTCAAAACTATGCTCAATCCTCTTCTTGTCTGCATACTATTTTTGCTGGTTCTGAGCTCTAGCAATGTTGTCTCTGAGAGTAGCAACTATATCCTTACTTTCTTGTAATAGGTCACCTGCACGGGGTACTCAAATATCTCCCAACAAAAAATCTAAGAAACTAGGTGCCTCATAACCATAAAGTGCCATGAAGGGTGTCATTTGTATAGTCATCTGATATGTAGTATTGTAACAATACTCACAGAGATATATCCATCTGACCCAAGCTCATTGTTGATCTGCCACATAATTCCTCAAATACCCTTCCACCCATTTGTTTACAATCTTTGTTTGACCATCAATCTGTGGGTGATAACTGGTACTAGGTGTAAGCTCAATGCCACACAACCGAAATATCTCCTGCCAATAGTGACTCATGAAGTGGCTATCCCTGTCACTCACAATGCTCCAAGGAAAACCGTGTAATCTAAAAATCTCCCTGAAGAAGACCTCTGCCACCTGAGTTTCTGAGTATGTAGTAGCGATAGGGAAGAAGTGAGCATATTTTGTTAGCCTATCCACCACCACATAGATACAATAATGCCCCTAGGCCCTAGGCAAGCCTGTAATAAAATCCATAGCGATGCACTCCCACTTCCTGTCAAGAATAGGAAGTGGTTGTAGGAGCCTTGCTGGATAAGTGTGCTCTTGTTTTTTCTATTGGAAAACATGACACTCACGCACATACTGTAAAATATCAGCCTTAAGTCCCTTCTAAGTGAATCGTTCCCGTACTAACCTGTAAGTCTTGAAATACCTAGGATGGCCTGTTGTAGGTGAATTATGGAATGCTCTAAAAATCAACTACTTCACTTTTGATCCTAGGACTAAGTAAATCATGTTCTTTTAAATGATCAAATCATCTATAAGAGTGTATTTGGTGTCGATTATTGTCCCTTCCACTATAGAAGAGGCCCACGTGTCTTTGGCATATTCTACTACAATGAAATGTCGCCAATCCTCTGATATCTGAATCATAGAAGTGAGGTGTGGCCTATGGGATAAAGCATCTGCAACAATATTCTGTGTCCCCTTAACATATGTGATATCAAAATCATATGCCTGTAACTTACTCACCCACTTCTACTAACAATCATTCAGGTCCCGCTATCCCAAAAAGTGCTTCAAACTATTATGATCAGTTTAAATACAAAATTTGCTGCCCACAAGATACTGTCTGAATTTGGCCAAGGCATGCATGATGACCAACATCTCCTTATCATATATACTAAATGATCTCTCAGCCCCTCTAAGTTTTTTACTCTCATAGGCTATAGGATGCTTGTCCTGCATGAGTATAGCACCAACTCCCTCTCCAAAAGCATCACATTGAAGCTCAAGTGGCTTCGTGAAATCAGGCAATGCTAATACTGGGCATGTAGTCATTATTTATTTGAATCACATAAAACACTCCTGTGCCTCCCAAGTCCACACAAATGCCCCTTTCTTCAACAAATCTGTCATGGGCATTGCATTTCATGAGTAGCCACTAACAAACCTGTGATAGAATCCACATAGACCAAGGAACCCTCTTAACTATGTAAGGTTCTCTGGTGGTGGCCAATCAACAATAGCACAGATCTTTTCAGGATCCATTCGCACTCCTTCTGCACTAATGATGTGTCCGAGATACAACAATTCTGTCATCCCCAAATCACATTTGGACTCCTTGGCATACAAGGACTCGCTCTGTAAAATGCTTAATACTGTCTCCAAGTGCTCTAAATGTTCCTGCCATGTCCTGCTATAGATCAAAATATCATCAAAGAACACTAGCACAAATTTCCTCAACTGATGGTGGAAAACCTTGTTCATAGTGGACTAAAAAGTGGCAGGTGCATTAGTCAAACCAAAAGGCATGACTACAAACTCGAAATGCTCATAATGACATCTAAAAGTAGATTTTTCAATATCTTACTCTCAAACTCTAATCTGGTGATAGTCTGATCTCAAATCATTTTTTGTGAAATAAAAAGCCCCATGCAATTCTTCTATCAACTCATCGATGCATGGGACAGAATACTTGTTCTTTATAGTTCTCTTATTCAACACCTTGTAGAGTTCCATCCTTCTTTTTTACCAAAACAACGGAAGATGCAAAAGGTGACTTACTTGGTCTGATGTGTCCCATTGCTAGCAACTCATTGATGGTCCTCTTGATCTCATCTTTGAGTCATTTTGGATGCCGGTATGGTGTGATCATGATAGGCTTAGCACCTTCCTCCAACTCGATAATGTGCTCAATACCTCTGTCTGGTGGCCTGCCTGGTGGAATCTCGCTGAATACCTTCCCATAATTGATTCTCAATTTTTGAATATCTAGATGATATTTAGTCTTATGTTGCTCCCCCTGGGTAGGCATCAAGGAACATATTGTTGCCCAGTCTATATTATTATGCTTGGCTAATCTCTCCAACCACCTAAATGAGATAGTCCTAACATCACCATTCCGGATAGCCTTCAGCACATGAGTCCTACCATCCACCATGAATCGTATCTCCATATCCTCCAATCTTAGGGTAACCTCCTTCAAAGAATGTAGCCATTGCATCCCAAGTACTATGTCCATGTCACCCATGTTGACCACATGATAGTCTGCCTTAAACTCATAGTTGTTTAGGCACAAAGGTAGATCTCGTACCATCCTATCACAATGAAGAGTATATCCATCAGCTACCTGAACTCTCAGTCCCTTGAACTCCTTAGTAATGAGTCCATGCCTCTCCACAAATCATGCATCAATGAAATTATGCATGGCACCTGTATCCAATAGAGTAATAATCTTTTGTCCTGCCAAGACTCCTCGAAATTTGAAAGATCCCTCTCTTTGAATACTAGACAGATGTGCCTCCTGTAAATGTATCTCTGGAGCCTCTTTTTTCTCAACACTATCTACTTCTTTTTCACCCTCTACCTCATCAGGATCCTCATCATGGTGCTCTGAGATGTCTGAATCTAAACCTTCATAATAAGCCCACATCACCCGGTTAGCCTTCCCCTTAGGCTTCATAGGACAATCATGACCAAACTCATCGGGACCTTTGCAAAAGAAGCATAGCTTCTTCCTACGCAAGTCATTAAGTGTTTCCTTATCCCAAGGTGTAGCTAGCTTTTCTTTTGAGTCAGTAACCTTCTCTTTACCCTTGCTGAAATCCCCTTTGTTATCTCTAAATGATTAAGAACTCTTTGAACTAAATCGATTTGCTGGAGCTGCAAGTTCCATACTGTGAGCTTTCTTCATAGCTTCCTATAATGTAAGAGGATCAAAGGCCTTTACCCACCCCTTGAGTGGTTCAATTAATTCCTCCATGAATAAAATTACTAGCCTCCTTTCTGAAATGTCAGGCACCATCACTGCAAGCTTCTGGAAGTCATTGATAAATTGTTCTAAACCTCCTGACTATCTCAATTGGGCTAACTCCCAGAAATAAAGTTCAGGATATTTTTTATCAAACCTTTCTATCAATCTATCCACAAACTCTTGATAAGTGGTTACCTGATTATGTTGCAATGTGATCATGCCATGTGTCCACCAATCATGTGTTGCCCCATCTAAGTGTAAAGTGGCATACTTGAGTGCTTCAATTTCTGTCATAGTCTTTAGAGATAGGAAAGTATTCACCTTATGAATCCAAGCACGAGCAATCATTTTTCCACTGCCATCAAATGTGGGTAATACCAACTTGTTGGTGACCTATTGCAACTCACTATGTTTATCTACTTGCTTCTATCTAGCAGCTCTATAGTTCAGGTACCTGTCAAATGTCCATCCATCTTGTACATATTCTGGTAATGAATCCCACTCATTTGTCACTTGTTAGAGTTCATCTACAATATCTGTTACCATAGAATCAGGTGTGTATGATGGAGTTTCTTGTCTAAATGTAGGACGTGTGGGTCTATCAGTTGTTCCAAACTGTGTCCTATGTTGTGATCCTACTATGCTTCTATCATCCTGATCATGATTATTTCTCCTATTTTCCCCAATCAAATATTGCATCATAACCATCATTGCCTATGTACTTGCCTCTATTGACTATAGCAGCCTCTCCTATTGTTGTAAAGTCTCATCATTTCGCACACTTCTAGATGGACTTTGAGAATGTCTCTTAGCCATATTCTTAGTTATGCTGGTTCCTTTGTAAACAAAATTAAATGGTGGCTGGGTAACCCTATTAGGCTAGTAGGAAACTGCTCTGATACCACTGTAATGACCCATACCAATAGGCCACTAAACAAACCCTAAATTTAACACACTGCTAAAATAAAAGAAATAATAGTGCCAATGTATTCATTCAATGAAAACCAAATGTTTTTACAAATGATATGGAAAATTTCAGCACCAAAACATTATGACATAGCACATTACAGAGAAACCCTAACTGGCTGTATACAATTGAGAACTTGTTGCAACTACAGATTGAAATGAAGAACCTAGATTGATCAAATATTGGAGACTGACTGCTGAAGATGATATGGTGAAAGTGCAACTCCAACTGAAACTCCAAATCAGCAATTAAGCACAAATGAAAGGACTAAAATTTCCTTCCCACAGCTGCAATAATTTAGGTGATCTCTCACACCCTCAAAATTGCATACCAATTGAGAGTTTTCATTCTCAATGGCCAATTGTGACTATTTACAGAAACCCTAGGCTCTATAATGCACATAAAAAAAATTCAATAATAAATCTCGATGATAGGCAATGAGCCCTCAATGCCTATTTATTCTTTTCTTTGATAGGTCAGCCTCCCTTTTTAAAAATTTTTCTCCGCTTCTTCCAACAACCTCTAGAAGATTTTTTATTTTTATTTTTTTAATAAAGTTACCTTGTAATTGATAACTTTATAATTAAATCCTCCAAAAAAATTGGAACATTACATATTTGTAAGGCAAGTGGAAGAAAACTTGTTTTGTTGCAATCCACATACACGTAACGAGAATTAGCAAAAAAGGGTTAAAATAAATGGGTTGTGGGTATCCAGCCCATTTATAAAAATTAAGTTTTTTTTTAAAGTGCATACGCGCTATAGTGCATACGCCTATAGTGTGTACATGCTATGGCTTGGGTTACCCAAGCCATAGCACGTGCACACTATAGGGCGTACGCGCTATTGAAAATTAGAAAAAAAAAAAAAAAAAAAAAAGAATGGTATTACCTTTTTGGCACCACAACTTGGTGCACATACCCATATTGAATGAAGAACTTCATGACCAATCAATGTGCCTTCTATTATTTCTCTTCCTAGTACAATTCCCCCTCCTACTAAATTAACACAACCTACTCTTGATTTCTAGCATATTTAACTAGGATTGTACCTTGAGAACTAAAGTGTAGGTATGTTTTAATGTTCAAGATTCTTGAACATGTTTTGAATACCATCTATAATTCCCATATTTTGTTGGAATCTTGAAAGCACTTTTGTCCATGATCTATTCATAGGGAAGAGCATAACAAGGAGGCTAAAGACTGAGCTAATCGAATTGATGCCCCTTGTCTTCTCATAACAGAAAGCAATAGCTAAGGGCTAAAGGTAATCTTGAAGGCTAGGTGCAAGTTTTGATTAATGGAATAGATACCCCTTGGATAGGTCTTATATGAAGCACTCCTCCCCCAATCAATAAATGATTAAAGTTTCATTTCTTGTAAGTGGTTCTCCTTGGCTTTCCAATTATTAAAGGATATAGGACAAAAAATGGGTAGCGAAACTAATATGTAATACTATTTCATTGAATTCATGTTAGGAAATCTACCAAACACAAACCAAAACATAATAAAGTTATAATGACTACTAAATTATACTTCTTTTTATATGTAAAAATGGGTTCTATGTTTTCCTAAAAGAATAAATTTATAATTGTTTCAGTAACCAATTGTTATTAGGAACAAGAATAAGAGCTTCACAAGAAATAAACCTCTTTTGACTAAGATTAAAAATGTACAAATATTCAGGTAGAAGCAAGAAGTTGGGTCTCAATTCTGTGGAAGTCTGTAGATTGAGATTGCGCTCTTTTAGAAATGGGTACCCGTTTTTAAAAAATGGGTACTTGTTTTAGGCTTGAGTGCCTGATCCAAAATTTAAAAACTGCGCACCCTTTTTTTAAAAAAATTAGGTACACATTTTTTATTTTCAAAAAATGGGTACCCATTTTTGAAAACATAAAAAAATTATATTTTTTAGAAACAGGTACCTATTTTTGTACCTATTTTTGAAAACTTAAAGAATTTGTATTTTTTAGAAATGGGTACTCATTTTTTACTTTTAAAAAATGGGTACCTGTTTCTAAAAATTCAAATTTTTTTAGGGGGGAGGAGGTGTAGAATTTTATGTGCCAATTTGACTTTTTCAAAATAGGTACCCATTTTTTGAATTTCAAACAACGGCTGCCTATTTCTTAGAACATGGGGCAGGATTTTCCTCCTACCTTAGATTTTGGTTCGGGATAGGCTTGGTGAGACCAAGCCTATGCCTTGCCCTCTCAAGATTTGGCTGAGGCATAGAACTAACAAATTCACACCTTGCCATAATTTTTAGAGGGTCTTCCTGATTAAATTTTTTATGAATAAAAAACCTATTAGAGCTCTCATCGTCCTAATTTTAGAATATAAATTTTATAGTGCTATGATTTTAGTTACTATTTTTGTATTTTTTTAATGAAAGGTGGTACCTAAATGTAAAATAGTGAAGTTCACTAAAATGTTAATAACTTTTTTATTTTTTATTTTTTCTTAAATTAATCTACATGTTATCAATCTGCATACAATTCTTTTGAGGTTAAAAAATGATTTTTTGGAAAAAATAAAATTTTGATCAAATTATGGTGTCTGTACATGAGAGATTTTAAAATTTACCTTTATAGTCAATTAATAATTAAGAATAATAAAATTATTAAATAAATAATTAAGGAAAAAATATTGTCATCAATCTTAGGTCTATTAAGTAACTCCCTTTAAAAGGATTTACGAAAATTCATTTATTTGTCTCAAATTATGGTGTCCATACACAAGTGTGGTATGGTCCTAAAACAGGCATTTTGAAAAAGTGGTTTTTAAAGATCCATACCAAAAATGAAATCTATGATATGGGTACACAAATAAATTACATATTCAAAATGTAGATTCTAAACACTAAAATTTTTATTTCTAAAGTTTTTTTTATTCAATCTCTAAATGCATCAAATTTTCACATCAATTGACAACAAATTTCAAAATTTGGAAAAACACTTCCACTTTTTGCCCAAAAGTGAGACCCAACTTCTTGCACCTATCCATTCATTCAGCCACAGTTGTGCAATAATTATTTTTACCAAATCTTTGAATCTTTAAAGTATTATAAACCTCACTGAGTGACCTTACACTAAGCATCACTAGTAGACTCAGATTCTTTAAAGACATCATAGGAGCTCCATTTAGCAAAACTTGGTGGAGTCTTTATGTGTCATGTGAGTGACTGTCCTAGAAGATAAGGTACTCTTGACATACTAAAAAGAACAAGTGTATTAGTTTTTTATAAACTCGGGAACACATTTTGGAAGAATTTGTTAACCATTGAATTAAAATAGTACAAGAATAACCAAAAAATAGTCAGTTGGCTAAATTATGCCACGAAGATGAGTTGTACCCTTCGTTTGGACCAATTTCAAGAAATATATTTTTTGCAAATGCTATAACTAGACAACATTTCTTTGAAGCAACTTGTTAAACACTTCAAATGCCTTGTCTAGTACTTTGTAGTATTTCAAATTATTATGTGTGATATTCATACCCAGTTTGAATGCTCCCATTTGGATATCTAATGTAAAAGGAAATTCTCCCCCAATCAAAACCTATTTGGTTGGAGAACTTATTAACAATAGAAAAAAAAATTGAAAAATAAAACTTGGTTGGGTTTAGTGCCCATAGGAACTAACACTAACAATGAAGAACATATACTTGGAGGTTTTTTTGTGCCTCTTTTGATGGAAAGATAACATCTATTTAGTATATTGTCAAGTTCTTTTGCACTTAGATGAACATTTGGAAAGGTTTAAAACCCAAGGTTATACGAAAAAGCTATGAAAAACATTTCAATGTAAATACATTTTCTAATTTTTAGTATTTCGATTACTTATCAGTTTGAACTAGATATTGACAATGAGTTTTTAATTATAATGATATTGGTTTCATTCCTATTTTTGGTGGGACATTTTCTAGACTTATTTGTATAATTATAATTATGAATAGTTGGGGCTCTTCAAAAATGTTGTAATTATAACATATTGGGACTTTTCCAAAGAATTTAAATTATGTGGTGTTGTGAATTTTTGGAAGGATTATATCTATGGCACCATTAATGCTCTCGCTCAGTGTTTCATTCACTATTCGACTCCTTTACTTGAGGATGTACCTCATTAGTCTATATGAGTCCATATGTGTGAGTCATGTGGATCTCTATGCTCATTTGGCACTACCAACATACATGATGAGGAGGATGATGGACTAATGATTGGAAATTACCTCAATGAGACATTTGGCATTGATACATGGGTAAATATGTATGATTATATTAAACTAGTTTGAGCACATCTCATATATACATGATTGACTAATAGAATATTAGTATGTTTTGATTGTGGGGTAAGTGCACCAAGTTGTGGTGCCAAAAGGGGGGTATAAATGGACACTTTTTTTCTGAAATCTGCAATTTCTAAACTTCAACAAGAATTTGAAGATAGTTATGCTCAAAATTTTAAGATATGACAAACACAAAAGTAGTAGTCCCTTGAATCTAGTTTGTAAACTACTATTTTTTTTTCAAAATGGTTTAGTTTTAGGTCCTCAAAAAAGGGGGCCATAGAAAGTGGTACTGTTTATTTAGAAAAAAAATAACATAGTACAAAGTGTGGCCCCCAAAAATTTAACTTTTTTTTTTTTTAATTCTTTAATCGCTCTGGTCAAAACTTACCTAACGTTGTGTAGTTTATCCCAGATTTTTTGGTTAATTTTATAATGAATATTTTTTTAATGAATTTTTTAATTGGACACATCCCAAAAATGTGAAATATCTGTGTGCTCCCCTAGAAATGATCGAAAACTAATCTAAAATCAAAACTTCATTTTTTCAAAGTGTGTAGAATAGAGTCTAGTTTCT
>CM053785.1:440832838-440877838 GCA_028749045.1 Cupressus sempervirens | reverse complement strand
TTTGACATGGTGTTTAATGTATAGTGAATTCATTGAAATTTGTATGTTTGAATGAATTGTTATTTGGAAATGGTTCGGAATTTGACAAGTTGTTTAGTATATATTGTGTATTCATTGAAATAATTGCAATTTGTATATGTATTTGAATTATTTTTAATTTACAAATTGTAAGTAATTTGGATGTTTGAATAATTTGACATATAGAAATCATCATCATGCCAAGGAAGAAACCAAAAATCCAAACAATGGAAGAGAGGGAGAGAGATTTGGTAATTAAAAGAGATAAAATAAAACTACTACATGAACAAAGAAAATTTCAAAGCAATAATGAAGAATTTTTTTTTGAAGAGGAACAAGAACCACCAATGCAAAGAAACAAAGAGGAAGAATTGGAAAGACAAAGAGAATGAATGAGGTTGTTACACTCAAGAAGATAATTGAATTGTGAAGCTACACCATCTTCCAATGCTAGAGTCATATCATCTCTTCATATTGAAGAGACGCTAATTTGTACATCCGATGATGTACACACTCCATCATGTCATGTTGAAGGCACAACATCAACATATCAAGTAGGTGATATTCCATCTTTTGCATCTTATTGACAAAGCACATCATCTTCAGTTCAAGGTACGCAAAGCACTTAAACTTATGTTGATGTTCAAAATGTTGAGGGAATGGAAGAGATTATAACACCTTATAGAATTCATTTTAGAAGACCAAAATATTTGATTGCTATTGATACTAACATTTTGAAATCAATGTCTGACAAGATTAGCAAGCATACTTGTCAAAGAAAAGTTAATTGTATGTGGAAATTATTCTTTAAAGAATTAAATATTATAGGTTAATGCTAATCATTTTTTGAAATGATGAGAAATTTGAAATTTAGGCCTATCATGAAGATTCTTGGGCTAAGAACGATGGATGATTCAAATGAAAAAAACATTGTAAATAATCTAATCAGTGCTTATGACAAAGTGGATTCTAAATCACACACCAAAGATAGTAATATCACAAGATGAGTACTTACATCAATAATAGTAAGTACCCAAATGAAGAAAGCTCGACTCATGAGAAAGACAAGAAAAATAATGAAAATTGGTAGAGGTACTCTAAAGAGAGCCATGATAAGGCGTGAGAGATTGGAAGATCTCATAAAAAATGAGTTATGAATATTTAGTGATAGACTACCACAAAAGGATAAGAAAATTAGTGAAGCTTTGAAATCATTGATTGAAATTTTTTAGAAAAATAACACGTGTTTCCCCTAATCAAAGAGATGTTGTACGGAAGATTGGTAGCCAAAATTGCGACCCAAATGCGAAACATTTTTTCGACTCAACTCATACACAATTTTTTGCAAAATTTATTGGTATGTATCCTCAAATTTGAATAAGTCAAATATTTTTTGAGATGGGTAAACCTTTTTATGTGAATATAAATGACACACGCACAACTTGTTTTTGTAGGATACATATTGAATTTTCTAACCATTTTGATGTTTTTAGGAATATATGTGTGTTTTTGCATTCTAAGTTTGTTTTGCAGGATTGTAACATGAATAAGCCACCTAGATCTTCAAGGGAATTCACATCCAACATTTTATGTGAAATAGGGGATGGCCAACGATTTTACAAAGCATCATGCTTGGATGCTACATACTTATTGTGTGGTTCTTTGCAACTTTTATCAACTTGTGAACATATGGATAGTACACATGCAATTGGAAATGAAATAGTAGATTATAGAAAATATAAGACAATGACATATGCTCTAAAAGATGGGAAATAGAGTAAAAGATGTGATTTAGTCATTGAAAAGATTCCAATATATGAGTTCATGAAGATTTTTCATGAAAAGATTATTTATGAGTATGCAAGGCATACACATAGAGCTTGATGGCTAGATTTGCAATTCAAGTTGTGTAAGGATATGTTTCAAACCTAGTTGTTGCATCAAATGTCCACTTAAAAAAATATCGTGAAAAAACACATAATAAGACTCTTTGGAAAGTTCATGAGTTAGACCATGAGGCAATACTTGAGACATTAAAATGTAGAGCAGATCTAGTTGGTTCATTAGATTGACCAAATTAGAATTAGCAAAATGATATTGCACATAATCTCCATTGCAATAGCTCATGGAAGCTTTGTGATTTTAATAGTTATATTCTTTAGTCCTGAAAATGGACATTATAGATATTGCTCACTAATCCTTTACAATAGAAAATGTTTACAAAAAATGGCATGTACTTGTATGAGAACATTATATATTACAGAAATCCCACACTAAAGCATCTGGCTAGCCACTCAAAAAATAGTAACTAAATGCAAGTGAGATCATAAAGATACCTTAATAAACTAGTATCCCCTTTACTCAAGCAACATCTTGGTCATCTTCTTGATGGGGACATGTTTGGGAACTGACAATCTCCATTTAAACTCATGTCTCCATTTAAAGGTGGCAATGAACTTTTTGTTGTTTTGTTAAGATCAGTAATATATTTGGATGAATGCATAAGGAGTTCATTGATTGGTCAGAATCTTAAGGATAGGTGTTTGATTTGATTTTAAGCACATTTGGCAATGTATGAGCAAAAGTTGCTCAAGCAATAAAAAGTTGCTAGCAACTTTTTTTATTGTTTTTGTTTTTCCAACTTTACTAAGAGGCTAAAAAGCCCTAACAAAACACAAATATCAATGGAAAAAATATAAAGGTGATGAGAAACCCTAAACCAAGAATTGGTGAAAGTCATTGTATGGCTAAAGTTCAGAACAATAGATTGTATGGAGCAATCTTTGAGGAACAATCACTTTCATGACTGATTTCTTGTAAATAAAGTAGAGTTTTGTAACTTTTCAATGCATTATTTTTTAAGAGTGTCTTAGGATTCATTTGTGTGCATTAGTTTAGATTCTTATAGTTTTGGTAGTGTTTTATAAAATTCTTTTTAAACTATACAGTGTGCTACCAATTTTGGCATACCATGTAAATTAGGGGTTGTATCTTTGGTTTCCACCATGGGAAAAACATGGAACCTTGGAATCTTGAAGTGTAGAACCCTTTTTTTTTTCCAAAAAGTGTAGGGCCCTTGGATGCTTGTGTAGTATTTTTTCAAGCTTGCCCTAGGCGAATATAGTAGTATGCAGCTAGGAGTGGACAATGGCAAATTGGCTCTAGAATGCAGAGGAGTGGGTTTTAAGCTAATCCCTTTGGAGGGATTCAAGAGGAATATTATAAGGTGTTATGTTGTGAAGGAGAATTTTTGATAAGCTTAAGAAGGTGTTTAAAAAGTGAGGACAACAAGGAACCCTCAAAACCCTCAAAAACCCTTAATTTTAGCATAATTGTTGTACAACTTTTTGGTGGCTCAAGACCCCAAAAATCCTTTAGGGTTGGTCATTGGCAAAAATTTTTATTTTTACTAGATTTTATGAAACCTTGAGAAAAAGTTGGTAAAAGCCCTAGAAATTTGTAGGAGGCCTAATTGGGGCTCCTCTAGTAGCCATGTTTATAAAGGAACCATTCAATCGGGTATCAACCCAACTTGACTATCACTTTGATCATGTGGAATAGGTTATAAAACCTCTATAAAACTCCTCACAATCCCTATTAGAGCTTATATTGATGAAAAACCATAAATGACCCTTATAGGCCTGTAGAGAGTTGGTTGCTAGAGAGAGAACTTGCAATGCTAAGTTGTTTGAATTCTTGACTTGGTGGGTAGATTTGGGTAGTTTAGGGATTCTTGAGTGTGAAGGAGTCCTAGACAGCATTAGTGGTGTCAGAAGAACACTTAGATCTAGTTAAGGATCAGGAACATAGACTAGCTAGTCTATCCCAAGCTTCCCTATCAGATGCCTAGCTTAAGTATCTTGGCTTCCCAAGTCCTATAAATTCAAGGCCATTGACGAATAGGAATTTCTAATTAAAAAATCTGTGGTGCTAGAATGAAGTGCATGACCAAATACTTTGCCTACTAATGAGCCAATTTGAGGCTTCACTTCACATTGCTCTATGGATAATTCTATATCATTTGTTACTTCTCTATCTGAAAATTTTGTGTCTGTGTACATGTGCACTCTTTCCTAATAGTTGTAGGTTTTTTCTCTTCATCCTAAGTAATTGGCATACCCTGGATGACACCAAGATAACCATTTTCTTCTAAAATGTCCTATTCTCTTAGATTAATCTCTCTATTCAATATGTTTTCTATATCTTCCTCTGTATATTTAATAGATGTAGCTACAAATCCTCTATATATTAAGCTTTCCTCTGTAGGAATGAGAAGGCATGGGGAGTTGAGCCAACTGTTGGTCACTGTATTAAAAAGGTAGTCACTAGATTTCACTTTGAGGACTTGGAAAGGTTTCAAACTATTAAAAAAAAACTAAATTTACCTAATCCTAGGCTATCTTGACCAAAAACTCAAAAAGACCCATTTTTTCCTAATTAGAAACTTTTGCTCATATCTTGCACAAAGAGGCCTAGGCATACATATCTTGCTCATATCTCTCTCACCGTGCATCATGGGATCAAACTGTCTATTTTGTTAGCTTGGGCTTGCCAGGTAAACCTAGCCCCAAGATCCTCTCATCCTATTGAGTGCTTGAATGTTCTCGGGCACACCAAATGAAATTGTCCCTAAGAGTCACTAAATGCCATAGGGTAGGAATCTTTGATAGGGCATATCTCAAAGCTCATGCAAGGTATGTATGTAATTCTAAGTGCTATAGGACCGTGTTTTGGAGACCTACAATAACCTCTCTCACTTTTTGAAGATCTTATTCCATTTTTATTTTGCAACCCCATCTCAAGTGATGTTGAAACTTGTAGTGTTGGCTAGTACAAAGTTGCCAACTACCGAATCTCCCTCAGTGTTCATTGTGAGATCAAATTGTATGTTTTCTTAGCTCTGGGTGGCAGATTAAACCCTAGTCCAAATCTCTTCCTGTCTCATTGAGCACTCAAACATTCTCGGGCATGCCAAACCAAATCATCCCTAAGAGTCACTAAATGCCATAGGGCAGCAATCTTTGATGGGGTGTATCTTAGAGCTCATGCGAGTTACAGATATGATTCTAGATGTTATAAGACTATGTTATGGAGACTTACAATATCCTCTCTCTCTCTTTGGAGATCTTATTAAATTTTGATTTTGTGACCCCATCTCGGGTGATGCTAAAACTAGTAGTGTTGGCCAATACAAAATTATCAACTGTCGAATCTCCCTCACCATTTGTTGTGGGATCGAACTATCTATTTTGTTAGCTCCAGGTGACTGGGTAAACCCTATCCACAAGATCCTCCCATCTTTTTTAGTTCTCAAACATTCTCAGGCATGCTGAACTGAATCATCCCTAAGAGTCACTAAATGCCATAGGGCAGCAATCTTTGATGGGGCATATCTTAGGGCTCATGCAAGGTATAGATGTGATTCTAGGTGTTATATGACCATATTTTGAAGACCTACAATAACCTCTCTTTCTTTTTGGAGATCTTATTCCATTTTTATTTTGCAACCCCATCTCAAGTGATGCTAAAACTTGTAGTGTTGGCCAGTACAAAGTTGCTAACTGTCGAATCTCTCTCACCTTTTTTCATGGGATCAAACTATCTATTCTATTAGCTCTAGGTGGTCAATTAAACCCTAGCCCCAAGCTTATCCTATCATGTTGAGCACTTGAACATTCTCGAGCACATCGAACTAAATTCTCCCTAAGAGTCACTAATTACCATAGGGCAGTGATATT
The DNA here is from genome assembly GCA_028749045.1 of Cupressus sempervirens. Lineage (NCBI taxonomy): Eukaryota > Viridiplantae > Streptophyta > Pinopsida > Cupressales > Cupressaceae > Cupressus > Cupressus sempervirens. The sequence goes on along the minus strand of CM053785.1, from coordinate 440,872,082 downwards.
TGATAATGTATATCTTGAAGCTCATACAAGATTTGGATACAATTTTAGGTGCTATATAATTGCATTATGAAGACCTACAATAATATCTCTCACTTTTTGGAGATCTTATTATATTTTAATTTTATGACTCCATCTTAGGTGATGTTGAAACTTGTAGTGCTAGCTAGTACAAAGTTGCCAACTGTTGAATCTCCCTCACCATTCGTCGTGGGATCAAACTGTCTATTTTGTTAGCTCTAGGTTGCTATGTAAACCCTAGCCCCAAGCTCCTCTCGTCCTATTGAGTGCTTGAACATTCTTAGACATGCCAAACCGAATAGTTCCTAAGAGTCACTAAATGACATAGGACAACAATCTTTGACGAGGTATATCTAAGATCTCATGCAAGGTATGGATGCAATTCTAGGTGCCATAAGACTGTGTTATGAAGACCTACAATAACCTCTCTCACTTTTTGGATATCTTATTCCATTTTGATTATGTGACCCCATCTCAGGTGATGCTAAAACTTGTAGTGTTGGCTAATACAAAGTTGTCAACTATTGAAGCTCCCCCATGGTTTGTCGTGGGATCAAACTGTCTCTTCTATTAGCTCTAGGTGGTTGGGTAAACCCTAGCATCAAGCTCCTCCCATCCTATTGAGTGCTTGAATGTTCTTGGGCATGTCGAATAGAATCATCCCTAAGAGTCATTAAATGCCATAGGATACTAGTCTTTGATAGAGCATATCTTGGAGCTCATGCAAGGTATGGATGCAATTCTAGGTGCTATAGGACCATGTTATAGAGACCTACAATAACCTCTCTCTCTTTTTGGAGATCTTATTCCATTTTGATTTTACGACCCCATCTTAGGTGATGATGAAACTTGAAGTGTTGGTCAGTACAAAGTTGCCAACTGCCAAATCTCCTTTACCATTTGTTGTGTGGCCAAATTTTCTATTTCATTAGCTCCACGTGGCTAGGTAAACCCTATCCCCAAGCTCCTCTTATCTTTTTGAGCACTCAAATGTTCTTGGGCACACCGAACCAAATTTTCCCTAAGAGTCACAAAATGCCATAGGGAAATGATCTTTGCTGGGGCATATCTCAGAGCTTGTGTGAGATATGGATACAATTCTAGACACTATAGGACTATTTTGTGAAGACCTACAATAATCTCTCTCACTTTTTAGAGATCTTATTCTATTTTGATTTTGCGACCCCATCTCAGGTGATGCTGAAACTTGTAGTGTTGGCTAGTAAAAAGTTTCAAACTACCAAATCTCCCTCACTGGTCATCATGGGATCGAACTATCTATTTCATTAGCTCAAGGTGGCTAGGTAAAACTTAACCCCAAGCTCCTCCCACCCCATTAAGCACTTCAACATTCTTAGGCACATCAAACTGAATCATCCCTAATAGTCACTAAATGTCATAGGGCAGTGATGTTTGATGGGGCATATCTCAAAGCTCGTGTGAGGTATGGATGCAATTCTAGGTTCTATAGGACTATGATGTGGAAATCTACAATAACCTATCTCTCTTTTCAAAGATCGTATTCCATTTTAATTTCATGATCCCATCTTGGGTGACGTTGAAACTTGTAATGTTAGCTAGTACAAAGTTGTGAATAGTTGAATCTCTCTCACCTTTTGTTGTGGGATGGAATTGTCTATTCCATTAGATCTAGGTTATTGGGTAAACACTAGCCCCAATCTCCTCCCTCCTATTTAGTTTTTGAACATTCTCAGGCATGCCAAACTGAATCGTCCCTAAGAGTCACTAAATGCCATAGGGTAGCGATCTTCGATGGTGGCAACTAGATATGTCATCTCATCCAATGATGGATACTCATAATATAAAGTAAAGGGGTGATCATACACCTCATTTTTAACATGTTATTTTTTATGGTAATAAGGTAGTCCTTTTTTTTAAGGTCAAGAAAATTGAGGTCACCTATAAACCTAAGTTGCCTTAGTCCTAACAATTTTTCTTTTTTTGTTTTTTTTTTTTAATAAGTTGACTCAATAAGTGTTTTGAGTGTCATTAAAACTTATATAGGCCCTATTTGTTACCAAAAACCACTTAGTTAAGCTCTAGGAAGAGTTAGTGCAAAAATTGTATTTTGCAATAAAAGTTGCTGATAACTTTTTGGCAATTTTTGTAAATTTTTGGAAAATGCTGAAATTAAACTTGTAACCAATCAAACCAATAGGTAATAAGTTGGAATGGACGTCAAATGATGAAAATACCATCTATGTATTTAGAGGAAGCATAAGGTGTTGGTGATTATTAATTTTTTTTTTATATGGCAAGGAATCACTGCTAATGTTAAACTTATATATAGGATCATTGAGTTATTGTCAAATATCATTACTTCATGTTTGGAACAACAAACTCATACTTTGTCAGAATAAAACACCACTTTAGTTGCATGTTATCACTAAATGGAGTTAGTGGAAGATGTTAAGGATCTTCTTGGTTGTTTTAATAGCCATTTTATGGGTTTGAAACATAATCACTTCTCTTTGTAAAGAGTTGTCTAAAAATCAACAAATTATATGTTGTTGCAAAAAAAATACAGTCATAGGATGTTGAAAGATTATTTTCACTCATAGGATGTTGAAGAATCTCTTGGAATGATGGAATAGATGCTAGACTAAAGTTTTTGAGATATTTATTAGGTGTTCTTTGAAGTGTCTAAGGTGTTAGTTTGAAGCAAAAAGTTGATTATGATCCATTTCTCAAATTTTCTCATTTTCCCCTTATTGCTTCCCAAGTCTTGAATAGGGAAATTGATAAATTACTTTTGTGAAGTTGGGTAGAATTTTGCTCAATGTTGTAACCAAGTTGGAAAGAGTCTTTGAAGACAATTAGGAATGTGGAAAAGGTAGTTTTCCTTAAAAGTGTTCTTGCTGGGAATCCACTAGCTTTTGGTGTGAGCACATTGCATCATTTTGGATGCAAATTACATTAAAATGAAGTACATGTTCAATGTACTTAAAATGTAAACAAGAAAAATAAGATATATATTATGATAACCAATAATGTCATACATGAACAACCATATTTAATATATTATGATAACCAATAATGCCATACATGAATGAACATATAATATATTATGATAACTAACGATGTCATACATTAACAAACATATAATATATTATGATAACCAATGATGTCATAAATTAACAAACATATAATATATTATGATAACCAATAATGTTATACATGAAAAAACATATCATATATTAACTAATAATGTCATAACTCTAATAATGTCATGCATCAAATATATGTCCTACATTAAATATAAAATGTCATATATACATCAAATGTATATCAAATATGTCCACTAACATAAAATCCAACATATATTTCCACTAATGTCTATACATGTGTGTCTATCAACTATATCTTCTCCTTCCCATGAGAGGAAGGAAAAAAATCCTTAGAGGTCTTTGGTCATCGTGTCGAGAGAGATAATGGGGATGATGGGGTCTTCCTCACATACTTTCTCATCCTCTTGTTTAGATTCTTCTCTAACTCAAGCTGATACAAACAAAGTAGATATGAATTAATAATTATTATAGAATTGAAATCAAATATATGGACACACAAAATTAATTATTTTCTTATCGCCATTAAATAGTCACTCTGTACATCCACCTCAAAGGTTCGCGGGTGATCAGGTGTAATAAGGCCCTACAACAATTCAATAAATATAATCACTTATAAATAACATTTAAAATTTCAATACTAAATATTATAAACAACAACTAAAACTAAGAAAATTATTTCATACCTCAATTAATGGCTCTGAACTAGCCATCACTGCAGCAACTCCATGACAAATGGACTGGCGAAGATGAGGAGGAGTCTCAGACATCAATAGTTGCATGTAATATAATACAGTTTACATGTAACGTGAAACATAAAACAAATATAATCAAATGAATTAAATTAACATGAAACAAATGTACCTCTATGAAGCTCGTATCATGCCTAGGCTAAGAATCCCTTGTGAATGTCGATGGTCTAGTAGAGAACTGATGCACATGCATAAAAAAAAAACTTCAATCCTTTGTATGATTACTTAATAAATATATGTATTAATTTAAATGATTAAATTGATGCATACCTCTTGACTCATTGACAGGATGAAAAATGGGGTCAGGGAATCTGTACTAGGGCTATCAACACTCTTAGCCTAAATTTTGAACAATGTCAATACATGCTAATTAATTAGTCATTCACTATACATACAAAATGTGATCAAATTAGTTTATTATAATTGTAATTTACTTGTGTGTTAATGCCAAATGTGTCACTCAAGAACTCATCAGTGACTAGCCCATCATCCATACTGTCTCTAGCATGACTGCCAAATGTGCATAAGGATTCACATGATGTGCACATGTGATTGCAATGCATAGGAGGCTCCTCCTCAACTAATGGACTAGGGCAATGAATGAGGGTCTATGTCAAAGCATTGATAGTCCCTAGAGTGTTGGTCTCTACATGTTAACTGAAGGAAGAATCACATGCTCACCCTGTGGCTTGACAATAGGTGCCCTAATTACATTAGGGTCACAATGTGCCCCTGGCCTCTCAAATGATGATCCCCCACCTCTACCCCAAGATTCTAATATATTAAAATAATTGGGAATCTCCCCGAGGAAAAAATCACAATACAATTTCTTTAAGAAATGCATTGGAACCTCATGATTATTGGAGGGAGGGGCATCAAAGACCATCCACCATTTATCCCAAAAATTATTTCTAATATCATCATGCATGCACCAATGGATGGGGAAACTTTTAGTTGTATGTTTAACAATGTCTTGTTCTCTAGGCTTTTTAAACAATGCACAAATGCTAGCTTTTTTTATTTCCTTTCTTTTTACATCTTTATATGACAATTTGTTTGCATAATATCTTCTTTGTTCATCCCTCCTAACACACCAAATATCCAACTCACCACTAACAAAAGCTACATGGGGTCATAATGGACTCAAGGGAGGATGCCAATTGTGCTCTCATTGGATTGGTTTATCCACAAGCTTCAACCTACCAATGAGTGCTTCTAATTCATTTTCCTCTTTTTCTAATTCATTCATTATGTTGTCTTGGGTGCTAGGAGGAGGTCTTCCAACCAGTGGAGGTTGAAAAATTTCTTCCTCTTCTTGTGGAGTGTTTTGATTTTTATCTTGTGGAGGGTTTTAATTTGGATCTTGTGGAGGGTGTACATTTTGTTTTGTTGATCTAGTTCAGGATTTGGTAGTTCATTATTCACATTTCTTGATAAGAAACCAATTGCAATCTAAATAAATAAACAAATTTAAAGCAAAACTAAAAAAACATACAAAACAATGTAAGAACTAACAAAACAAGGCAAAAACATATAAAATGGTGCAAAAACAAGAGTAGAAAACATACTACGTGATCCTGATCTTGATCTTTGGCAACAAGGAGGCATTTTGAGGAGGTGGGTGACAAAATTCTTCAATGTTTCCAATTTGTGTGTGCATTGTTGACGAGAAACAATGTAAAAACAAAAAAAAATGGGCCACGAGTTTGCAGCCCATATATAAAAAAAATTGATTTCACAAAGCGTGTGCACGCTATAGGGTGTACATGCTATAGTGCACATGCACTTTGCGAAATTTTAAAAAAAAAAATTTGTGTGTAATGTTTTTGGCACCACAACTTGGTGCACTTACCCTGTGTTTAGAATTCAAGGCCAAATTTATGGTGGCATAGGAAATGATCCCCTAGTCCCATTTTACTCTACAAGTATGTATTGATTTAATCATTTAAATAAATACATTTAATTATTATGTTATCATATGAATGGTTGACTCATATTTATTATGCATGTGCATGACTTCTCTGTTGGACCATCCACATTCACATTGGATGGCGAATGTGGTTGTGATACCATTTATGTAGAGGTATGTTTCTTTGCATGTTAATTTGATTTAGTTGATTATATTTATTTGAGAAATAAATGAGTAATGTAAAGTGTTAGTATATTATGATCACTATGTAGATTCAAATTGGTCATGGTGATGTTAAAATGGGGTCACCTAGCTTTGCAATGACATCATTTTCCTTACATGCATATTTGTACTAATGTGTTATAATTAGAAAGTCTATAATGCATTCGTATATGAATGGTTGTCGAATAAATTTGCATACATTTGAAATAGGCTTTAATATTTACACCTCATAGTGAAGGACACAATGGTACATTCATAGAGGTGCCTAAATTTATTAATTGATGATGTTGTCAACAAATATTTATTCTTGGTAACTACAAATAATACCCATGTTATATCATTTTAAGATATTGACATCAGAGACTCCTCCAATTGTTCATGATTCTATTGATCATGGAATGGTTGCTGTAGTTGCTAGTTCCAAAGCATTGATTGAGGTATGAAAGAGTGTTATTAATGTTATTTTTTATTCATAATAGTTTTAATTGATATTTCAAATGATATTCATGTATGTATTTTAGTGATAATTTTGATTGTTGTTGTAGGGCACTTCTACTCCAAATTGTCTGTGTGCCCCTAAGGTGGATGTACAAAGTGAATATTTGGTAGTAGTAGTAAGGAAATATTTTATTTTATGAAAATATACAAATTTTAATTTTGATGTATAATATTTATTGATGGTTATACTTCTTATTTTATAATCTTGAGTTGTAGAGGATTCTAGAAGGGAGGACTAGTGAGCATATTCAAAAGACCACCTCAACCACACCATCTCTCTCTATGCCACAATCAAAGACAACCAAGGATTTGTTTTCTTCCCCACATGGGAAGAAGTAGATTACGGGTGCACATTGTATGCCTATGCAACATTATTGGACATATTTCTTGTATATTTTATTAGATATAGTCAATGTTTGACATATTAGACATATGTTTGATGTATGACATTATTGGATATACAATTGATGTATTAGATTATTGGACATATATTTGATGTACATGAAATTTTTGGATATTGAAATATATATCTTGATCATGTTTTAAGTAGTGATGTATGCAATTCATATTGTCGGATATTGAAATATATATCTATTAAATCTAAAATAGCCAGTGTATCTTAATAGCAATAAAATATAGCATATCATTTTCATGCTTCAACTTCTTTCACAAAATGAATTTTTCATAGTGGTATATATGCATGTGTCATATGGGTCACTAGTTTAGTAGTACTTAATGAACCAAGGAGATACTTGAAGGTATAAGGAAAATTATGTCTCAAGGTATCTAAGGATTAATTGTGATCTATTAAGGCCTATCATGGTCATTGATTGTAATAACCATGATATAAAGGTCAAATGTTCTAATGGTCCTAATAATGACCATAGGAGAAAAAGTATAAAATGGCAGTAAAGATGTCAAATGGGTTTAAAAGGAATGTTATAATCCTTCTAATACAATAAGAGACATTTTTTACCTGTTCTAATCCTTCTTGGACAATACAAGGCATTTTTTACCAAGTCTTTTGTGACTATTTTCTATTTGTGCTCAAAAGAGACACCATTTTGAGGGCCTAGAGGTGAATAGGACCATAATACTTTATGTTTTAAATTTTTACCTTGTATAATGTGTCCTCTATTATGTATCATATTGCATAGTAACAATATTATGTGTGTTACTAAACAATTTTTCTCATAAATGTTCATATGTAGAAAATAGAGAAAAAGAATGCAAACTAACAAATGGATTCCTATAGAAGAGGTTAAGGAATTATCTACTTAAAGTTTCTTCGATGAAAATAGGCGCAACTACCTTTATTACAGTGAATATTTTATCTAATAGACTCAACAGAATGACCTTTCTGGGAAAACAATTTGCTGAAAGTGTTGAATCAACTTATTTTATCTCATCAATACAAAATAAAATTTAATGCAAAAGAACCACTCGATTTTAATTATCAAGATAATCCACATAGTTGAAAATTAAACTATCAAACAAGCAAATTCAATAAAACTAACTTCTCATAGCATCCCAAGTTCTGAATTGACAATTTCAAAATCAATAACAGACATAGCCAAAAGCTTAAATAGTATCTTCAGAAATACTAATTTAAATAGGCAAATAATAGTATCTACTTACAAAGCCTTTAACCATAAATCAAACTGTAGAGTTTCATTGTATTTGCAGAATTCTGAAATGCTACTTCTAAATTGGGAATAAAACCATAAACAAAAATAGTTTTGTCTATCGATCTGCTGGAGAATTCTAACCCCTATACCATACTAATTATTACATATATATATGCATGGGGTTGGAATAATTCCAAAATTACCCTGCTAGGAGTTAATTGTCTTTGGGTAAAGTAACTGTTAACTGAAAATGCAAGAAAAATAGACAGCAAAATAAAATATAACTAAGCTATTAAGTGTAAACATTGTCTTGATCAGGTAGCATTGTCTCCACTGGCCACGCCTTTTTCCATTTTCCATGTTTCATAGGCAATCAAAAAGGCTGAGATAATGGATTGATGTGGCAAACCAATATAGGCAAACCTTTGCTTCTAGATTTGTTTCATCTTCTTCAGTTCAACAACCTTTTCTTCATGCATTTCCAAGTGCTTTAGATTGATGATTAACATAGCCTTAGTATGCACCACGTTAGAAAAGTCTTGCTTAGCTGATGCCTCCTTGTCTTGCCATTCCTAAAATTTCTTTTGAACTTCTTTGATTATCTCATCCAATTGGGCAACGGAGTTGTCATCTTTTCCCATGAACTGTTTAGCAAACCATTTAAGGTCATTTTGAATAATTTGGTGCATAACCTTAAGTTCTTGTAACACTTCTTTAATTTTAGTTACTCCTTGTGTCAGTGCTTCATTCCTCCATTCGATGCAATCTTTGATGACATATAGGGCCTTTTCGTCTAGACTAGCTACAGGGCATTCAGCTTGGAACCTCTATAAGCTGAGTTCTTGCACATCTTCCAACCACATCACCACCTTTGCCCATTTATTCTTCTCTTTTTCATATCCTTCGTTGCTTGCCTCCACCTTTTTAGCAATGTTCGATATTTCCTTCGAAGCATGGTCTAAGTGACCTATGTGCTTTACGATGTCTTGCAGAACATCTTGAACCCATTCCCTTACTATTTTTGCTACCGCTTTGCACTTATGCAGATTCTCCAATGATTGCTGATTAGTCACAGTGGACACATCAATGATCATTGACATTTCACTGATTGGCTTTGCTTCAGGATGAAGGATAGCATTAATATATTGTGCGATGTTTTTTATTTTTTCCTTCATCTCCTACTTATCTTGTCCATCCTTACATACCCTGTGTGCATTCTTTTTATTGGATGCTTCAAAGAATTCCATGTCTACTTTGCAATTCCCTTTTCCTAGGTCGACCTTTGTTATCTGATAGTCTTGAGGGACTACGAAATCACGTAAGCTTCCATCTGGTGGTGTAGCTATCTTTGTTGCCCAATGTCCTAAATTCTTATCAAAATTAATCCTTGTCTTAGATCTAGCTTTTTTTACTTTAGGTGTTTTACCAAGACACTTACTAACCAAATCATCAATAGGCATAGATATTAGGACTATGCTTCTTTTCTTCTCCATTGATTTCCCTAACCATTTAGGCATAGCCTGGTCTTTTTTTGTAGTAGGGGAGCATTTGACCAAGGTGAGGTTACTCTCCTAGCCTTCGATAGTCACTGACAAGTTTTGGGATTTAGGTACGTTATCCGCCATAGGTGGGTCTTCTGCCACCTCCAAGTCAATGGTTATGGTGTTCTTACTTCTGGCGATTGATGCCTTCTTTATGATTGAATGGGTTATCCTCTCGCTCTTTGGAGTTGCCTCTTGAAATTAAAGTTGAAGTGATTTAGGATTTGCTTCAACTTCAACTTCAATTGGACCTGCAGCAGAATCAGGAACACCTCGATTAGTTTTCTTGTTGGCAGTCTTTTTATCTTTGCTTTTTGAAAACTTCCCAAAAAGGTTTGGAGTAGCCACTACCTTTAATTTTATCCACTTGGTAGTTCTATCTATTAAATCTTTAGTACGGGCATAGACATCATTTTCTTCCCTCTTTTCCCAATCAATTTTAGGAATGGGCATGCATTCAATTTGGTCAATATAAAATTGATCAAGCACTTCTTCAGAATCATCATCTTTTAGTCCATAAGTATCTAACTCTACATTAAAGATAGTGATCTATTTAATGGTTAAGCGTGACCACAGTCTTTTCCTTACTTCAAATTCATTAAGGTAGTTTGCCCAAAAATCTTCTAATTGTGGGGAATGAACTAGGGATACTACATTCTTAACATTGTTTCTGACAAAGCTAGTATAATCAAAATCTAATCAAGAAATGAAAGGCTTAAAACATAAGTGGGTTAATGATTTTTCTAACAATATGGTTTCTTTCAGATTAGGGCATCTATAGTGTCCAATCTCAATTCAGAAGAATACTAAAGAAGACCTTTTTGAAATCTGAAAAGACTCAACCACAGAAACAAATTGCCTACACATCTCAGATAACACTACAGAGTCTGAACAATAACGTGGTAGCTTTAAAGGTTCATCAGGAAAACCAACCACTCTGATATATGTAAATCTGGGGAATTGAATGTAATAGCAACCATAAATTTGCACAACCTGCATAGCTTCTTTTGGCATCCTATCATTCTCCCGACCTTGGATTTTAAATACCAATTTCCCTAGAAAGACATCATTTACCCTTTTAAACTCTTTTTATAATGTAGTTTCTTGAAGATCACCGTAATATTGGTAGATGGGCATGTTATCAACCCAAGGTGCATGTGGAAGATTTTCCCATTCTTTAAATATCGCTAGGATGTAAATTAGATAAGAAGACAAAAAAAATGGACCACAATTGTTAACAGCTATTAAACCCCTATGCAGGTTTTCTGCTATCAGGTCAGACTAATCAATGAATTTAACTCCTTCAATGATCTTCTGTATGAAAAAGTATCTCCATGATTCCCAATGGAATGCATGCTCATTTCCCTTTATCCTATTCAATAGAAGAACAATGTCTACAATTTCTTTTATAAAATGCTCAATAGTTAATGGCTTAGGTAGTCTAGAACCTCCCTCTACTAGTTTCAAAAGCTAGGACTGAGCTATCTTGTTATCATAGCTACTCTTTTTTTCGGTGTATAGGTTCTCAGCTTCTTCGAACATTCATGGCTCGTAGGGTTCCTTGTGAGGAATCCTAAAGGTCGAATGGACACTGGTTCTATTCATTCTAACAATCACTTCCCCTGAGGCTTTCTTAATGCACCCAGAAATAGGGTCATAATGGCTTGCACATTCAAGGATGAGTTCTTGGTATGTGATAGCAGCAAGAAAAGTGGCGGCTTCTAATAATCCACTAACAACTAGCTTCTAGTAAATAGGGCTTGACTGGGTGTTCTTGGCTCATTCAATTACCTCGGATAAATTTTTATTTACCAGAAACGTGTCACAAATTTTAGGCAATGAACTGAGCAAAGATGGCTTCTCTAACTTGGTCATTTTGGGGCAAAAAAGCATCATGATTGCCAAGAAAGATAGGTTTACAAGATATGGCTTGAAATATCTCAAAACAAAGCAAACATAATTTGAAATGCAAAGGGTTATGGAAATGCACTTACAGTTTGACAGAGACACAGCCTGCAATTCGCCCTTCTTACTCGATAGTGCTGGAATTTATTTGCAGAAAGTGGAATGAGTGGGAAAGGCTAAAATGAATGCATTTAATGAATGATTTGTGCAGAAGATCGTAGGACAAATTTGGAAAGTAAGTGCAATAATTACTCATTCATGTGACACACATTGGAAAAGACACTGCATGTGCTTTGTCTTAAATACTCCACCAAATCTGCACATATAATGTTATGCTAAGTGATCATGACATGACAATTTTAACCCTTAATCAAATCTTATCGTAGCCAAACACATATTGCCTTAAACCCCTTCACTTATAACTTTACATGTCTTGGGAAATTCTATACTGGGACCCATCTTGATTTGGCTCAAAAAGTTGAAACCTGCATATAATTATCGTTAGTGTGCAAAATCAATATTGAAGTTGAAGTTGAAGATTTGGGTGGTTGGGTTTCAACTTCAACTTCAATTTTACTAAGGTTGACTCAGGAAAAGAAACTAGGCTTGACATATGAAGACTGACGTGGACTCGAACTTGAACTTGAAGTAAGCTAAAACTTCAAGTTCAACTTCAAGAAAAGAGGAGTTGTGACCAAAACATTCAAGGGCATGAGAAAAGTATAAGCGTTAATAATATGCAAGGAAGAAAATTTGGTGGGTGTACACCAAAGTAAACTCATTGATTGACTATAAAAAGTGCATTAAAATAGGGGCATGAGTACAGAAGAAATAATTCTACCTTTATAAGGAGGAAATTTCTTCACATATTATCTTTGAGAATTTCCAAATAAAGGTGATACAACTCTTGGTTGAGTCATTAAGGGAATTTTTGCAAGTTTTTAAGGACCTAATTTTTAGGCTTAAATAATGAGGGTTCATAGGAAAGGTTAGTTAGAAGTTGTGGTGGGGTCTAATAGTGCCACAATATTTTATTTGGCCTCAGAAAAAAATTCTATATAAGATTTAGAGGTTTGGTTCAAAATTTAAAGCAAATTTGATTTGTAAAAGTGGCCTAATTAGAATAAACTAGATTGCCTAATTTTGTACAAGTGTTCCAAAACAAGGGAACTTGAGGGTTGTGTATATTAAAATAATCCTAAAAGGGTATCTATATCACACATTCATTTTTCTAATGTTTGGAGTAAATAGGTGAAGTCAACACCAAGTTGACTAAGTGTTTCCAATGCACTCTAATGCCCTTATAGGTATAAATCTTGAACTTTCTCTTATTCATGTATTCTAAAACATTAAGATGTCTTATCTAGTCCAATTTAATATGACTTGAGAGGTATCTAAACCCCACAAACCAATATTACATATATACCCAACCATATACCCTTGACTTAGTGCACATTGGGAACACTTAGGTTTGACATGCACTAAAATGTTCTTGACACTAAATGAATAAAATGATGTCCCCACTAGCATTTACTCATCTAGCTAGTGCTAATAAAGAAAATAGATTGGTCCCCATGATAAATGATTTGAAATATGCACCATTGAGAAGCATTCAACTAACCAACAAAGTAGTGTTTTACACCAACTAAGATGGGGTCACCAAAAATAAACCAAGTAGGGTATCCCAAAACTAAGTTATATGCCCATAGGAATTCCCAACATGGTATTTATGCACTTAAAGGTTCTCTAATACCCATCACAAGGTCCAAGATATCACCATCCAAATTTTACTACTCGATTTGACTTAGTGCACCTTGAGAATACATAGGTCTGACATGCTTTGGAATGTTCTTGATGCTAAATGAATAAACCAAGGTCTCCACTAGAGATTACCCAACCAACTAGAGCTAATCGATTAGATAGGTTGGTCCCATGATGAATAGTTTTAAAGATGCACCATTGAGAAACTTTCAACTAACCAACAAAGAAACTAGTTGCACCAATTGAGATGGGGTCACCAAAAAGAGACCAAATGGAGTATCCCAAAATTGAGCTACATTCTCATAGGAATTCCCATCATGATCCTTGTGCACAATATTGGTTCATCAATACCCATAACAAGGTATGAGATACCAACCTCCGAAAATTGTTTCCCTATTTGACTTAGTGTGCCTTAGGAACACATAGGTTTAGCATGCGCCAGAATGTTCTTGGCACTAAATGAATGAAAAGAGGTATACACTAGCATTTACCCAACCAAATAGAGATAACAAAGAAGATGTATTGGTCCCCACAACAAATAGTTTAAAATATGCACCATTGAGCAATTTTTAACTGACCAACAATGCAACATTTTGCACAAAATGAGATGGGGTCACCAAAGATAAACCAAGTAAGGTATCCCGAAATTGAGCGACATATCTATAGACATTCCCAACATAGTCCTTGTACATTTCATAGTTCACCAATACCATTTCATGAGGTTTGAGATATCGCCCTTCAATAATTTGTGTCTAATTTAATTTAATGCACCTTGAGAACACTTAGGTCCACCATGTGACACATTGTTCTTGATGCTAAATGAATGAAATGAGGCATCCACTAGAATTTACCCTAACAACTAGAGAAAATAGGGAAGACATTTTGGTCTCATGATGAATGGTTTGAAAAATGTGCATGAATGGTGCTATGGTGAATGGATGATGGATCAATTTTTTTTTAATATATAGTGTATGTAGAGTCCATTTTGAGCAAGTCATGTGTTTAATATAAATAAAAAAATATTATACTAGACAATAGAAGTATACATTTAATCTTGAATTTGATTTAAGATAAATCAACAAATCATTACAGTCTATTTTGAGAAAGTCATATGTTAAATATATGTCAACAAATTATTAGATTGGACAATAGAAGTATACATTTAAAATTGAATTTAATTTAAGGTAAATAAATAAAAAATAGATTTGATGCAATGAGAATCCAAAGGTACCCTACTTGAGGTAATCTAGATCCCAACAAACAAAGACATAGTGGAAAATGAACAAGAGGAAGGAAATTTATATCCAAGGAGACAAAATTCCATATATTTGAATCAAGAAGTTTACATCCAACATGCCTGGCTACATGACCTTCTGGGTTACAGCCATTACAAAGAAGAATACACCTTTCAAAGAAGAACATATCTCTAGACTTAAATGTGAACTTCTATCTCCAAGCTACTCCACATTAAGACTCCTCCACTAAATGACTTCTTCATGACTCCCTACACCTCCATCATCGAAAAATAATTCCTAAGACTCTACCCAAGATCCCTTTAAATACTTGCACAGCCACAAGTCAGCCTGTTACAAATTACCAACTAAATAAATCCTTACATTAAATGTATAACCAAGCCACAAGTTGGCTCTCAACAAATATTAAATACCTATCACAAACTTAAATGCAAAGGTTAGATCCACCTAGAACTGAAAACAAACAACTCAGTCAAAGAAGGACCAAGGAAAATATTGACACTCAACAATGCTTGGGATATACTAGAACTTGGCACCAATGGGCACTTGACATCAACAATGAAATCAACATTAACCAAGAACTTGACACCAACAAGGAACTTGACATCAACAAGGAACTCAACATCGATAAGTAACTCGACATCAACAAGGAACTTGACACCAATAAGGTACTCAACATTAACAAGGAACTCGATAGCAACAAGAAACTCAACAATGATAGAGAACTTGACAGCAACAAGGAACTCGATAGCAATAGAGAACTTGACAACAACAAGGAACTCGATAGCAATTGAGAACTTGACAGCAATGAGGAACTCGACATCATTTGCAACTTGGTTAGACTAGAAACTTGACAAACACATGAATTCGGTCAAGTCTTCCACTCGACCACCATAACCACTCTGTAGCTACTATAACTTGGTAAGCATTTTTACTTAGAAACCACTAACTAAAAAAGTAGGAAAGTTAAGAAATCAAGGGTGCCCCTACATCATACTAACAAGGTAAATAGAAAAGAACCCAAATGCTTATGCATTAGACTCCCTAGGAAAATAGAAAATGTGTCCCACATTTTGATTCCAAAAGAATATTTTGCACTCAGCTTCATCTTCACAAAAGGCTTCCAATCCATCAAAGAAAAGAGATCAAATATGAAAATCAACCATTTGTGCTTCATCTATCCAAACATCAGAATCTCATCCAACCAATCAACATACTCACTCATAGGGATTAACTGAAAACCACAATGCTCCACAAGTAATCTCTACAACTTATCATCACAAATAGACATAATAGCATCCTCATATATGAAAACCAGATCAACAATAATATCCAAACCAAAAACTCAACCAACATCAACATATGAACTCACTTCCATAATAATAGTTGCAACAGTATGTATATTCATTTCTCCAGCAACTTGTAAATCAATAACATCATCGAAATCCACATTATTAGTAACATCTATATCAGAAACAATAACATCATGTAAATCCACCTCAATAACATCTTTGAAACCCTTAACCACATCACCAATAGGTAAATCCATCTTCTTATCATGAGCAACATTCAGATCAATAACATCTATAACAAAAGGAACATGTAACTCTGTGTCAACATATAAATCCTCAATCACATCTATATCAACATTAACATCATCCTGAATAATAGAAACTTCCAATTCCTTACCAACATAAGTGAAACTCTCCTCTTTAGCAATCTCATTTTGCACAACAAGATGCCTGGCAATTTCCATGTCAAATATATCCATTTTCTCATGAAAACTAAAAGATACTTCATCAACTTCAACAAAATCATCATTCATTTCCATGATCTAGTTTCTCTTCATAATCTCTTTAACTAGTCAAACAACCTTCTTTCTAATTCTCAAATGCTAACTCAAATAAGACTATTCCAAATCATCAATCCTTTCATGTAATTCATTCCAAAAAGAATCATACTCATTACTCTCAATGTCATCAAGATGTCTTCCACGATCTTGCACTAACTCAATAGCTTCTACCCCAACTACAATTTTCCTCAACATGTCAAAGAACTTTGGATTAACATCTCTCCTTCCACAAACCATCTTTACACATACAAACAGTGATCTTGAATGGTGATTTCTTTGCAAGTGTGGGATAAATCTATAGATCTTCCACCCTACATCAAATTTACCAACGAGCTAAGACTTATGAAATCAAACTCTTTCTTGATAAAATTTCACCCAATCTAAGGTCTTGGTAAAAACTACCTCACACTTCAAAAATATTTTTGCACACTTAGGACCACTGAGCTCTGATACCATCTAATGCAGTGAGAATCCAAAGGTACCTCTACTAGAGTATTATGGATCCCATCAAACAAACATGTAGTATAAAATGAACAAGATGAATGAGATTTAGATCTAGAGAGAGACAAAATTCCATATATTTGAATCAAGAATTTTACATCCAGATGCCCGACTATATGAACTTTTGGGTTATGACCATTACAAAGAAGAATACACCTTTCAAGGAAGAATAGATCTCCAAACTCAAATATGAACTTCTATCTCCAAGATACCTCACACTAAGACTCTTCCAATAAATGATGTCTTCATGACTCCCTACATCTCCATCATCGAACAATAATGCCTAAGACTCTACCCAAAACCACATTTAATACTTTCATGGCCAAAAGTTAGCCTGATACAAATTACCAACTAAATAAATCCTTACATTAAATGCATAACCAAGCCACAAGTTGGCTCTTTAAAAATATTAAATACCTATCACAAACTTAAATGCAATGGTCAGATCCAACTAGAACCAAACACAGAAAACTTGGTCAAAGAAGGACCAAGGAAAATACTAGCACTCAGCAATGCTTGACATATACTATAACTCAATACCAAAAGTCACTTGACACCAATAAGAACTCAGCATCAACAATGAACTCGACATCAACTAGGAACTAGACACCAACAAGGAACTTGGCATCAATAACGAACTTGGCATCAACTAGAAAATTGACATCAACAAGGAACTCAACACCAACAAGGAACTCAACATCAACAAGAAACTTGGCATCAACAAGGAACTCAGTAGCAAAAGAGAAATCAGTAGCAACAAGGAACTTGGTAGCAACAGAGAACTTGGCAACAACAAGGAACTCAACATCATTTGCAACTTGCTTAGAACTAACAATTTAGCAAACACATGAATTTGGTCAAGTCTTCCACTTAGCCACCATAGCCACTCGATCACTACTATAACTCAGTACGCACTGTTACTCAGAAACCACTGACTAACAAGAGTAAGAAAGTTAAGAAACCAAGGATTCCCATGCATCATACTACCAAGGTAAATAGAAAAGACCTCAGATACTCTTGCATCAAGATTAGATTGGAACATTAATCTCTTTATATTAGTTATATTAATTTGTCTATTTATAACTTATCTCTTAGCTCTTGGTCACTGGTAGGAAAGAGATAGGAGAGAAAAGCTATGGTATTGACCCCCCAAAAAATGAAATTTAAATATTATATCAAATCCTTTTGTAATTACATTCAATCCAATGAACTAGTTGGGTCTTCTTTGCCCTTTATTGTCTCAAGCATTGCCTCATGGTCCAAATTACAAATCTTTCAAAGAGTCCTATTATATGGTTTACCTCCATATTTTATCAAGTAGACATTTGATGCAACTACATGGTTAGAATAATGAAGCATCTTTGTATGTGTTTGATAATTCTAAAATAACCACAAGTGAGGCTTCTTCAAACCATAATATTTAATCCATGTATAACTTATAACTACTACTCCTATAGGACATTCTAAACCTTCACCATCTATAACTGAGTGATCTTATTTATATGAAAATAATAATTTATCCCTTCTTCAAATTGGCTTTAGGTGCAATAACAATAAAAACATGACTTGTAGTGATAGAAACATAATTTGCAATAGATTTGATATTGATTTGACATTTAGCATTGACAGAATATACAAAAACATATCAATTTGACATTGATATATTACCTGGTTGAACCAAATTAGATAAAAGGTCAAATACAATGGATGATTCCATCTCTACTATTTCCAAAATGTAGGGGATGACAGTAGTTGACTAGGATCAAAACCCATACATGTCATTTGTTGACCCATTTAGTTGACTTGCACTTATCCAAATATTCATCTACACATAATGGACAAAAGTGTGTCATTTTCATGTGTAGATACTCCATAGACCTCCATCCAAGAATCTAACAGAGTTTAGATCACTTTATCCTATTAATGTACAAAAATCCTTATATGTTGCAACGTTAGTCTAATCCATCAACCAATAAAATAAAATATATGAATCATAGACTAACTTTCCTTACCTGCACCATTGTAGCATTACACCACTTGATGATGCTTCTCACATCTAACATTTTTTCTTTGTCTTTGAACTTTAATTCTTCATGAGCTAAGGCTCTTTTGATACATGAACTTGCACCATCGTGCTATCCCTTTTTATGACTAGCCTCTACAAAATTCCACACATACTAAATACCAGTGATCTTATGGATCTTACTCAACCAATAAAATATATAAATGTTCTTGAATTGAAATACACAATTGTTTGACCAAATGATGTGTTGAGGATAAGATATGCCCATGTTAGCCAAATAATCATAAAATAGTTGAAAGAAACCATATAAAAACTTTATAGATTATGAGTGAACATCACTAATGTAAAATGATACTCCCTTAATATATTATTTATACTACTAGGTGAATGCATGAATGTTATATGAAACAATATGGAAATGTATTGAGAAGTATAATACATTTTTTGCACCTCATTTTGTGGTTGTATTGTGTAGTTTTCTGTGAAGTCCACAACATAATAGTATCTAATGGAAAAATGTCCTTGCACAACTTGAATTTTGAATCCAACAATTGAGCCTTATGTGTATGCATTGCATACTTGTAAATAATGTTTTCATGAAAAATGTTCATGAACTTGTACACTAGGTTATTTTTTATGACTAAATCATATCTTTTACCCTTTTTCCATATTTTAAAGCATAATTCACACTCTTGTATTTTCTAAAATATAATATTTCACTTCCAATTGGATGTGTGTTGTCTGTTGTTGACAAGTTGATCAACATTGCAAACCACCACAAATTATGCATGTACCATTCAAGCATGAAAACTTGTAAAATTATTAATTGTCCCCTCTTTCACATAAAATGATAGATATGAATCTTCTTGAAGATCTAAGTGACTCATTTATGTTACAATCTTGTAAAAAAGTATTAGAGTACAATAGCACAAATATATGTTTATAAACATCAAAATGGTTAGAAAAATCAATATGTACCCTACAGCAGCATGAGTGATTTATCTTCCCATAAAAAGGTTTACCCATTTCAAAATATCTTTGACTACTTTTAATTTGAGGATGTGTACCTATAAATTTTGCAAAGAATTTTATTTGAGTTGAATCCAAGAATTTTTTGTGTGTGTGATCATGGATTTGACTACGAATCCTCCTTAAAATATATCTTTGATTAGGGAATTCATGTGTGTTATTCTTCCAAAAATCTTCAATCAACAAATTTAAAGTTTCACTTATTACTTTATCCTTTCGTAGTAGTCTACCAAAAAATGTCCACAACTCATTTTTGGTTGGATCTTCCACTCTTTCACACCTTCACATGGCTCTCATTAGAGAACTTGTGCCTATTTTTAATGTTTTTTCTTGTGTTTCTAATGATGTATGTATGTGTATCGTGACATTACTATCTTTGGTGTGTGACGTTATAAAGACAACTCTCTCATGTACAATGACTAGATTCTTTTAAATGTTTATTTATTTTCAATCATTCATTTTCTTAGCTCAACAATATTCATGATAGGCCTAGATTTCTAATTTCTAATCATTTCAAGGGTACATATAGGATTATGGTAAACCAAGCTATGGCCTTAAGTGGCAATAACATATTAATAATTCAAGGTAAGTCAACTTGAAGTAAAAAATAAAAAATCTTATCAACCTTATGTCAAAAAGTAATAAGAAGAGAATTTATATGAAAGTGAATATAGTTTGTAAACTACTAACCCTTTTCTGGAAAAAAATTTAAAATTAAAAAAAAAAAAGGGTCAAAATTTAAGATTTCAATCTAGTAGTATGCAAATTTTAGGAAAAAGATAAAAGTTCATGTATGTCTGATCACCTTAATTACAATCAAATGATGATATTTTTCACAAGATTCTAGATAAAACTAGTATACTTATGGTCGGATGTGACACATAGTTTTTGTATTTATTTCAAGCTAAATAATTAACTATGGATTTTTTGTTACAACTTTTTCAAGATTAAAAAATTCTCATGTTTGAGCACCTTAACTAATTCAATACTTTACAAAATTGAAAACCTTTTTGCTTATAGTAGGCAAAGCATAGAATGTGAAGCATGTTTCAAATTTTAAAAAGGTTAGACCATTCAAAAGTTATAGTTGTTTTTCAATTAGTATATCAATTGGGACTTTAAAGGTAACTTGTTTTATAAATAAGTAATAATTACTTAAATTGAACTCAATATTTGCCAAACATTATATTGATGGAAATATGAAAATCTATTTAAGAAACTCTTTTTGTTTCATCAATTTCGAGTGAAAAAGGTTGTTATCTACACAATAGAAGTTTGGAGATTAGTGTAACTATGTTAAACATGTTTTATGAGTTGACTTTTCATGTTTGTCATTTCCAAGCCAAAACCCAAGGAAAATTGTAAGCCTACCTGACTAATTGGATATCTGATAACCAATTTAGCCCTGTAAATTTTACTTTTCAAAAATTTGAAATTTTATTTTCAATTATTTTTAATGAAATATATTACCTAATTATAATCTATATTACTATTGTATAATAATTTAATATTAGTACAATATTTTTAATATTTTTATTATTATTGTTTATATTATATTATATAAATTAGTTAGGTTCAAGAGAGGGAGAGTGTGTGTAGAGAGAGTAGGAGTATGAGGGGGGGGGGGGAGGGAGGGGGGAGTAGAAGATAGAGTGTAACTAAGAGAGAAAGGGAGGAAAGAGAGAGATTATAGGAGGGAGGGAGAGGGAGGGAGAGAGAGAGAGAGAGAGAGAGAGAGAGATAAGGCAAGAGATTTTTTTTTTTATGGTTGGATAGATAATAGAGAGATCTACAATATCAGATAACTTGATTTTATCAATATTCAATTATGAGGAAACCTAATGGAGAAAACACAAAAAAAGTTATACATTTTATGTATGCTTGTTGAAAAACATGTCGCATACCTATTTGAGTACACCAAGACTTTAAGTTGTATCTTCAAGGAAAATCCAAGCCTTAGGCTTGGTGAATTCAACATGCTAAGAAATATATTCTCATTATAGTGTGATCACACAATAATGTGATTGCACTCTAGGACACATAGGCTTTGTTATAATTTTATAAGGCTTGAGTCAAGGTGAGAGAGAGGATGGGAGATAGCGAGGTGGATGAAGATTAGAGAAAGAGAGAAGAGGGAGGGACAAAAGAAGTGGGGAGTGATAAAGAGGGATAGGAATGAAGGGGTGTATAAGGGAGAGACAAAAGAGGTGGGGAGTGATAAAGAGGGATAGGAAGGGAGGGAGGGAGATAAGGGGAGTTAGTTTTTAAGAAACTAGACTCCATTCTATACACTTTTAGAAAAATATGTTTTGATTTTTTTATTAATATTGAATAATTTCTAGGAGGACCACGCAAATATTTCACATTTTTGGGATGTGTCCACTTACAAATTTTGTAAAAAAAAAAGTATACATTAGAAATCTGAGATAAACTATGTGGCATTAGGTAACTTCTAACAAGAGTGATTAAAGAATTTCTAAAAATTAGTAAGCATTTTAGAGGGAGCGCACTTGAAATAATGTTATATTTTTACTAGAAAAATAGCATCAATTTGTGTATCCCCCACCTCCCTTTTTGAGGTCCTAAAACTCCATTTAACCAAAAAAATAGTAGTTTAGAAGTTATATTTAGAGGGCTAAAACTTTTTTTTTTGTCATATCTTGAAAATTTAAGTCTAACCATATTTAATTTCTTGCCACAATTTAGAAATGGTTGATTTGATGAAAAACAAGTGGCATCTTAAACCACCTTTCGGTTTTCCATCTTTGTGCACTTACCTTAAGGTAAGGATTATGATTATGGTTAGGATTGGAATTATGTTTATCATTTGGGTTTACATTATGGCTAGGGCTCTGTCAAGTTGTGAGGGTTGGGATTAGGATTTACATCATGGTTAGGGTAAGGGTTAAGTTTAATGTGATGGTTAGTTTTAGGTTTCATCCCATGTAAGAGTTTGAGTTTGGTCTTAGGGTGTGGTAAGAAGTATGTTTAGGTCTATGCTTTCGATTATAGTTCTAGAGTTAAGGTTAGAGTTAGTATTAAGATTTAGGATTAAGGTTGGGATGATGGTTTGCTTTTAACATTATGGATAAGTGTTAAGCTTAACAATTAGAATTAGGGTTTAACATCTATTATGAGAATTTGACATTTAGGATTAGGGTTTGGTAATCAAGATTAACATTAGGGTTTAGCATTTAGGTTTTAGGGTTGTTTTACAGCATAACATTTAGGTTCTAACATTCAAAATATGGTTTATTGTTTAGGATTATATTATAACTAAGGATCTAAGATTTATAGTATATTACTTAGGATATATTCTAGCATTTAAGATTAAGGTTAGGATTAAGGTTAGGGTTGAGAGGTAGGATTAGGGTCTTCATTTAGAATTGAGTTTCATGGTTAGAGTATGGGTTACCATCTTGGTTGGTACTATGGTAAGGGCTTATAGTAGGTTTACATTTAGGTTTAGGGATGGGATTCAGGTTTAGCATTAGGGTTAGGATTATGGTTAGGGTTGAGCAATTAGTGTTATGATTAAAGTTTAACATTATTATTAAGGTTTATTGCTTATAATTAGGGCTAGAGTTAGGGTTTAAGATTTATGAGTAGGGATAGGATTATGTTTAGCATATAGTACTATGGTTTAAGTTTTATGCGTTATAATCTAGGATTAGGGTTTTGTAATTAGAATTAGTAATAGTGGCTAACATTTATAATAAGGGTTAGTGTTAGTTTTAGTCTTTAGGAAGTAATGTCTAGCATCTTGGATTAAGGTTTAGCATTTATGATTAGAGCTAAGATTAGGTTTTGGAAAATAGGATTAGGATTAAAGTTACACATTTAGGATTTGGGGTGTAGTATTTTAGGATTAGGGTGAGGATTAAGGTTTAACACTTCAAGTTAGGATTAATGTCTAGGATTTTGAATTTAGGGTTGTGGTTGAGATTAGAGGATGGTTTTGTATCATGTTTAGTTTTATGGTCACAACTAGAGGGTATGTGCAGGATTATGGTGTGTCAAAAAGTGGCAATGTGAAAAATATGTAGTTTTGAAATGTCTAAAAGCATTTCAAAATGTGATTTGACTTTTTCCCGCCCATCCTAATACCAAATCAAAAACATAATACCTTTCCTTATCGGGTACCCGATTTGAGAATGAGTATCCAATTTGAAAATGGGTACCCAATTTGAAAATGGGTACCCAATCTATGTGCCCAAATCATGGTGCAAAAATCAAATTTAAAGGGAGTGGGGACCAATTTTTAAGTTATATTGTCCTAGTATAATATAGTTATAATATAATGTGGACAAGATGGGGGGGGGGGGAATTACTATATATAGTTAATAATATTAAATAATTATGATTATTATTTAGCATATGATTATTTTTATATATATTTAGTACTTATTATATATTATAATATAATTATATATCATATATATTATATATATTGGTAACCTAAGTTAATAAACTATATGAGAATGTATGTTCCTAGGGGTCCCTCTAGGGACATACATGTGTTCAAATGAGTCCAAAGGGGTCATGAGATATCCTATGACCCATTTCAACCCATTATATGACAACATATGTTCTTGGGGGTCATAGGATCCCTAGGGATATACATCTTGTGTTTCAATGGGTAAAAATACTCATTATAGAGTATCTTATGACCACAACAACATTTGGGGTCGAATTGCAATGACAATTTATGACAACTGTGTCATTTATGGTGATTTTCATGTTTTATTTTGTAATTGTTCTTGACATCATTGCAATACCAACTTTGGAATTATAATTGTGATGCCCTCATGAGCATAAACAAAAAAATAAAACACAACAATCATTTTCCATTTGATTTTGATTGTGGAGAGTTGTGTGTGAAAGAGGTCAAGTGTTGTGAATGTTGTCGTGACCTTTGTGATTAGTGTATTTGGTTGATGTGCCCTCATGATCTCTACATTTAATTTACATGCCCTTGCTCTATGATTTCATTGTCATTTTGTGCCCTTACTCTATGATTTCATTGTCAGGACATGCCCTTGCTCTACGATTTCATTGTCATGTTGTACCCTTGTGATCTATGTGCCCTTGCTCTGCAATTTTCTTATAGGGAAAGAAGAGATACATATGTAAATGTTCTTTTCCTTTCCTTCTAAACATTTATGTATTTATATTTTCTTCTACACATATATCTCTTTATATATTCAGAGAAATCATTTTTAAGGTGCTTAATACATTTTATCTACACAATAGAAAAAATGATCCAAGTGCATACATATTCCAAAATCCAAATAATAAAACAATAAAACTCACTCAACCCATGCTAAGTGACTTACTTCAAGATCCTACACAAAAATAATGTAGACCATGAAAAATAGGTAGAGTTCACAAGAAATTTTAGAAAAAAATATCATAGCAGATATTTCAAAATACACAAAACACACAGAACGATTTTTTCACTATACAAACTCTTCCTATTTTGTTGAATAGAAAAAGGAATAGAGTTGAAAGCATGAGCTATGAAATATTAGTTCAATTTTATCAACCCTAGACTCTTGTCTTAGCTATATCAAATGCTATGTGATCTTCTACTTCTAAGATATACTCCATTTTTTCTTTTCTTAAGCCTTTGATTTCCTAGGTTAGTTTGGGGTATGGATGAGTTTTTACTCTCTAGCCTATTGATGTTGATCAAGAAACACATTCACTCAAATAGTTTCCTTTGTAATAATAAAAACTAAATTCCACCATTAATAAAAAGAATTGTAATGATCTCAATGTTGAATGTAATTGATTCTTGAAAGGCATGTGGGGATTAAGTCTATTTTCTGATTTAATCAAAGGAGAAATAAAATGTACTTGGCTAATATTCAGGATAAAATAAGGCTTAGAGTGCTCATGGTTTGAGCACCATAACCCAAATTCTTATATGATTATCTAAAACATAGAGATCTAATGGTAGCAGCTTTCGGATTAAGTGTGCATGAATATCCACCAGGTCTATGAACAACAATTCTAGGAGTTGTTGGTGCTTTTTCTAATACTACCTGGATAGAAAACATGGTATGCCCAATTCAAGGGGATTACTTCCCAAATAAAAAAGAAAAAGGTTATTGACTAGAGAAAAGTTTGTATAGTAAAAACAAGGTTATTGATTTTGGTGTGGACTAAAAAAATACATAGAATGATATTACATTGTAAACAAGATTCGATTTGATATTATATTTAATTCATAAATATAGTTAGATACTATATGACTCCCTATTTGAATTTTGTTTTCTCTATATTTTGCTGAAATTTTATGTACCAAGATCTTACTTTGTGCATACTTTGATTGTTATAAGTATATGATGATTAGCTTATTTAGTATTTCATTAATAGCATCAAACACACATATTATTTATTTAATTGAACTCCTTTTTGAGTTTTTTATTCATATATTTGCAAGCACTTTCCTTAGTGTTGTCCTAAGATGATATGGGCTTTTCTATGCATCATAAAAACATGGAGAAAGAAATAGAAAATCTATTATAGAATATATAACAATAGAGAAATAATACACCTAGGAGAAGCAAGGAATTAGGTTACTTGAAGATGGAGAAATAATTTTTCAATTGAAAATAATTTAAACAATTACTTGTTCCTAGCTAGCAGGATCAAATATAGTTTTTCAAGGTGATAAAATTGCATACGCAGATGCATCACTTGCATGTCAGGCATGAAGTGCATTTCCCAACTTATAATGAATGGTTGTATATGAAGTCTCTATGCGCTGGCCTAAGAATGGAAGCCAAGGATGTAAACATGCATGTACAATCTCCTCATGAGGATCCCACATATCTATTGTTGTTGTTAATTTGGGCATCACAATATGATCCAAAATGTTATGAAGTACTAAATCGGATAGTAACTTCTCTCATGTCTCTAGAAAATGTAGCATAGGTTCAAGATCCCTTGGCTCCCAAAAATTTTTAGTAGCTATTCTCAATGCTAGAAGAATAACTTCAATAAAGAGTAAAGGAGTTGAAGAAGAAACCTCTACTTTTGTGTAAATGCCATAATCATGAGGGCCGTTCCCTTGTAGAAGCCTTTGCCATAATGACATTACCTCTAAACCATGCAAAGGATGTTGAAGTGGTTTCCAACCTTGAAGCACTCTTATAAGTAATATAAAAGTAAATGTAGATGCAATACATGACAAATTCCAAAGTGATCATATAAAATACTAATATCTTAATATCTTAAATGAAATAAATTAGAGGGTAAGAATCTTGTGAGAAGTGTGTTTTCTTTAAAGATCCCACGCACGAAAAATTTTAAAGGAGAAATTAGATAAATAATGTACACTAAAACCAGCAAAATGTTTCAAATAAACAAATCTAAGAAACCAACATTTAAGATATTAGGATATGTTGGTTTAAGAAAATGTAGATGTTATTTCCAAGGTGATCATGACAAAACAAGAAAGAATGTAATTCTTGCTATAGTTTGGTCAAACAAAGATGAAGTTTTGAAAAATAATGACTCGTGTTTAACACCATTCACTTGCACGTGGATAAACCAATAGATGGCTATGTTGAAAGAAAAAAGAATTTGATTGAAGTATGAATTAATGAGGAATCATGTGAACAACTCCCTGAATGTTCAAGAAAACAAGAATGGAGGGAGTGACAAGGAGTTACAAACAAGAAGAATGAAGAGGAAGTGGATAGAGGACAAGGGGCATAGGTGTTTGATCCTCAATAGCTTTTGACTTCACATTGTGTTTTAACTCTAGCATAGGGGTATGTGCAAGATCATGGTGTGTCAAAATATGACAATCTAAAAAAAATGTAGTTTTGAAATGCCTCGAAGCATTTTAAAATGTATTCTGAGTTTTTCCCCACCCATCCTGATACCAAACCAAAATATTAATACCTTTATAAGGCCTACTATTTCTTTAGATACCAACCCTACGTGGAAAACTTAAAAAATGTCTCGAAAACATGTTTTTGCCTTGTTCTTGTGTGCTTTTCTACTTCAAACATGTGTTTGATGACTTTTTTTCACCCAAATTTGATGAAATGAAAAGGGTTTCTTAAGAATGTTCTTATCATTCCATAAATGTAATTTTTGTCAAATTATGAGTTCCGTAAGTAATTATTAATCATTTTCTAATGGAGTTATGCATAAACTGTTGATTGGTACACTAATTGAAAAATAAATATAACTCTCAAATGGTATAACATTTTTGAAATCCAAAAGATGGGTCAATTATATACTTCTACTATAAGGAAAATAAAAGAAAATCCAAATTTTGTAAATTTTTGAGTTAGTTAAGGTGGTTAGACATGAGAGTTTTTTTATTTCAAAAATACTAAAGTAGAAAATTCATAATTAATTAATTTACTTAGAATAAAAATACCCAAAAAAATGTGTCACATCTAGGCACGAGTATACTTCTTATATCTAGAATTTTATTCAAAAATATAATCATTTGATTTTGATTAAGGTGATTAGACATACGCCTACTTATTATTGTCCTGAGATTTTGTACTCTTGCATTAAAATTTGAAATTTTGAGCAAGTAATTTTTTCTTTCTTCAGATAAGGCCTAGTAGTTCAAAAACTAAATTCAATTTCCTACAACTAGATTTTTTTTTGACAAATTTTTGATTGAAACTTCATAAAAACTTTAAAATTGCACGCCAAGTTGACATAACCTTGATTTGTTAATATTTCATTGTCACTTAAGAGCATAGTTTGGTTGACCATGATCTTGCACATACCCATAGGTGTTTGATCCTCAATAGCTTTCATTTCAACATTCAAGTTTTCAAGATTTCTCAGCACCCTCACTTGCAAACCTCTCAAGTCAAGCACTTTCTGTATTGTTTCAACACCATGTTCTTTCTTATGAGCTAACAATTACTTAGGTGCATTTTTTTGTAAAACAATAATTTTGTAAAAATTTCTATATGGTTTCAACACCAAATGTTTCTTTCAAAACCATATGTGCAGATATAAACATTAAGTACAACATGTCCAATATTTGTACATATATACACATTAATTACACCAAATATTTCTTTCAAAAGCATATGTGCAGACATAAACATTAAGTACAACATGTCTAATATTTTTGTAGATATACACATTAATTACACCAGTTTTTCTCTCAAAACTATATATCTAGATATAAACATTAAGTACATGTCCAATATTTCTATAGATATACACATTAATTACACCAAATGTTTCTTTCAAAACCATATGTGTAGATATAAACATTAAGTAAAACATTTCCAATATTTTTACAGATATACATATTAATTACACCAAATGTTTCTTTAAAAACCATATATGCAGATATAAACATTAAGTACAACATATTTAATATTTTTGTAGATATACATTAATTACACCATTTTTTTCTTTCAAAATCATGTGTGGATATAAACATTAAGTACAACATGTCCAATATTTTTGCAGATATACACATTAATTACACGAAATGTTTCTTTCAAAACCATATGTGCAGATATAAACATTAACTACAACATATCCAATATTTTTGCAAATATACACATTAATTACACCAATTTTTTCTTTCAAAACCATATGTGCAAATATAAACATTAAGTACAACATGTCCAATATTTTTGCAGATATACACATTAATTACATGAAATGTTTCTTTCAAAAACCATATGTGCAAATATAAACATTAACTACAACATATACAATATTTTTGCAAATATACACATTAATTACACCAATTTTTTCTTTCAAAACCATATGTGAAAATATAAACATTAAGTACAACATGTCCAATATTTTTGCAGATATACACATTAATTACACGAAATGTTTCTTTCAAAATCATATGTGCAAATATAAACATTAACTACAACATATACAATATTTTTGCAGATATACACATTAATTACACCAATTTTTTCTTTCAAAATCATATGTGCAAATATAAACATTAAGTACAACATGTCCAATATTTTTTCAGATATATACATTAATTACACCAAATGTTTCTTTCAAAACCATACGTACAAATATAAGCATTAACTACAACATGTCCAATATTTTTGTAGATATACACATTAATTACACCAATTTTTTCTTTCAAAACCATATGTGCAAATATAAACATTAAGTACAATATGTCCAATATTTTTGTAGATATACACATTAATTACACCAATATTAATAGGGTGACAATCATTAGATTATTGTGTAACTAGCGATTGTCTCCAATATTAATATACTTGTTAAAATAGGGAGATGATCACTAGATTGTTGTATAACTTTCAAAGTGTGGGCAATGCCAAATGTTATTGTCCTTGCAAGCATTGTAATAGCTTAAAGATAAGAATCAATATCAAAATAGCTAAGAGACATTGTTGGGAGAATGGTCACACTGAAGGGGAGTTTGATAATCATTAATTGGTAATTTTTTTGTTATATTTTTTTCATAATTAATATACTTATGAACCATAGAACAGGGGTTTTCTTATCATCATTTTTATATAGGTTGATCTCCCTAGGGTAGTACATGATATGGACCAACACATCTCGTAGGAATATGGAGGCATGAATATGGAGGAACATGGAGGTGTGAGTATTGAAAGAGAAGATCATGATCCCATGGAAGATGACGATCATGTGCCAGAAAACACATTTGAAGATGATGGTATGAATGCATTGATCCATGACACATTTGGTACTGGTGTTTTTGTTAATGTTGATGATGATCATGATGAGAATGACATTGAGGTCATAAATGATATACCTCTACTTGAGAATGCAAACACTACTTTTACGAAGGATCCCAATCAATTCTTCTCTCTATTGTATTGTTATTGGTGAATTTGAAGGTTATGAATGGTTTATCCAACATAAAAAATGTCACATATGCTAAGGTTTGTGATATACATCATTATAGTCTATAAAAGGTGAAATATGTATCATTAAGATTGTTTATACTAACAACTAATATTTTTTTTCTTTAGATTGATAGGTGACTATTTGTTACCACCATCAAATGTTCTCCCTTGCTTGTATCAAGAATTATGTACCACTATGAAACATATTGGAATGGATTATCAACCAATAGATGTCAGTCCTTAAGATCATGTAATTTATCATAAAGAGAAAATGCAATAGAATTCCTTGAATGCCATATGAGCAGATATCAAGATGATCAAGTAACAAAAAAAGGTGTCTCACAAGGTTCTTCATTATATCCCCATTATTCTGCGTCTTAAACGATTATTCAAGTGCAGTAAGTTGGCACAATTTATGTATTACCATGCACACAATATAAGTCAAGATGACATTATTCAAATGCCTATGGATGGTTTAGCATTTAAGGACATAGAGGAAAAGTGGCCACACTTTAAAGAAGAACCTCAAAATCTCAAAGTTTCTCTAGCAACTAGCAGTGTCAATCCATATGGAGAGATGAAATCCGTTTACTCAGTCTGGCCTATTTATTTTTATCAATAATAACCTTCCTCCATGGATGTCAATAATGAGGGAGCACACTATGTTGGCAATGATTGTTCCAAATATTTAATTACTTTATTGTTACCTACATGTAATTATAAGTCTTGGAGTGAGATGACCACAATAATTATTTGACGTTGTTCATTCAATTAGCTAAGTACTAAGTAAAAGATATATATATATATATATATATATATATATATATATATATATATATATATATATATATATATATATATATATATATATATATATATATATATATATATATATATATATATATATATATATATATATATATATATATATATATATATATATATATATATATATATATATATATAGCGTCTCTTATTGAGGAGTTGTTGGTGTTATGGAATGGTTTAACTATGTATGATATCTCTAGACCAATTGGACAAAAACAATTTCAATTCCATGCAATGCTTGTGTGAACAATTCATAATGCCCCAAGGTTGAGACATTTCTATGGTATGTTATGTTGAAATCTAGTTGTACGCAATAATACTAATTCCAAAAATGAACATATTTGTTTATTTGTTTTTCTCTCTCTTAGTATATGTGGTTAGTGGTTTTCTCAAGTTTGGACTTTCTTTTGTTCTAATTTCTTTTTATCACCTTTTATTTATATTTTTATAGTTTTAAATTCTTTTGTTCCCTTTATCCTTCATGTCTCATTTATTTCATTAGGTGGTGCTCTTCTCACTTTTTGTTCTTTGCATGAATTTACGTGCTCTCCCTTTCTCTTCTTATAACTTTTGAGAAAGGCTCAGTCTACATATCTCTACTACTACACTTTCTCATCTTGATGATGGATCATGTAGTATGATCTAAAACATTGATGGTAAAAAAACAAACACAATCAAATCCAGAAAATAATTTATTTACAAATGGATTGTGGAAATTTGATAATGTTAATAATTAATCCAATTGTATCATTATCTTGTAGGTCTTCAAACAAAGGGAAAATTTGCATGTCCAATGTGTGGTCCAAAGATGAAATCTCATCATTCCAAAAGTTTAAGAAAGCAAGAGTTTGATGAGAATATGAACTTCCTCCACAAAAAACATAAGTTTTAAAGTGTTGGAAAAAATCTTTTAAATAGGAAAAAAGATATTACATCAAAGCCAAGAAGAATGACACCTCACCTATGGAAGTTGGAATATAATAGAATTTGAGGTTGTCAAGGCATCAGTACTGACCACCTTTCAAAGGGACTAAAATGTTATCCCAAAGAATTTAGTAGGCTTCACTACTACGAGTAGCTATAAATTGTGCAATTATTTGATACCATGCATAGTGGAAAGAATGTAATAGAGACACTGTGAAAAATATTGGATGGAAGGTGTGACAAAGAAAAACTTGCCAAAATTTGTAGTGACATTCACGTAATGAAAAATATCATAGAATCAAATAGCTTGAAGAATATTAGTTTGATTTTTGTTTTGTTTAATGAGCCTTCTCACAACATACTAATTCAAAGATGCAATATACATGCTTGCAAATTTTAAATCTTAGCAACCATAAGGAAAGCCACACCAACAAAAGTTGTGACCAAAACCATATGAGAAAGAGGAACCTCCAAGAAAGAGATGAGCAAGGAAGGCACATCCCCCATTGAAACACCAAGAAGAAAAGTAGATCATGAAATCACAAGGACTAAGGAAAGGAGTTCTAGAGACTCCATCAAAAATAAGAGGAACTCAAACCATGACAGAAGCAACTGGAACCATCACAATGAGTTCTTGAGTCACACAATCTTCTGCATATTGTTGTGAGTTATTAAGCATGATTTTAAGATCATACTTGCAATATGTTAGTATACATTATTTAGAGGCAAGTGATTCTTGGAAAACATTTCACAAAATCACATTCATTGCTCATTTATTTTAGGGGATACTTATATAATACTATTTATTAAATATTTTCTAGTAAAATTAGCTACTATAAAAAGATAATAAAAAACAAATATATATAGAAGAAAATAGTTGAAGTAGACCTTGTGCAATTGAGGACGTTTGCAATATTAGGTAGACTTGTAGGAGAGCAAATGGAGTGTGCTTCATAAGGAGAAAATTTGTGCTACATGAATGAAGTTGCACCACATTGAAAGGATCTTATAAAAGAAATGTTAAGTAATTAAAAGGTTTGGTAAATCCCTTGGGATATTTGTAGATAAGTAGATACAACATAATATCTCATCATGTGTCAAGACATAACAAACATTGAATGATACAACAAGGAAAACATCTGAAGAACATATTATTAAAAAAATTGTTCTTCTTTGTTAGAAATACATTTTACTATGTTGATCACATGTGTATGCTATTTGGAATAGGTCATGCAATTTTCTCTTTGGCCCCTCTCATAGAGATTGTGTTTGACATTCTTCTAAGTTGTCTGATTAATAGTGCTTTTGCTCAAGCATTTCACAAATAGCATTGCATTTCCATTTCCTTTTTATATTATTATAGATAAGAAGCCCAACATCATGATTATTTCTCCATACAAGAAGTTTTGGATTCAACATACATTTTGTGTGCAACATTATTTTATTGGGGACTTGACATGAAAATTGGCAGACCGCCACCAAAAGGCCACTTGGAAACATTTGGCGATGGTCCACCTGTTTTCATGTCAAGTCATCAATAAACTAATGTTGCACACAAAATGTATGTTGAATCCATGACTTACTACATGGAGAAATAATCACGATATTGGGCTTCTTATCTACAATAATATAAAAAGGAAATGGAAATGCAACACTATCTATGAAATGCTTGAGCAGAAGCAATATCAATTAGACAACTGAGAAGAATGTTAAACACAATGTCCATGAGAGGGGCCAAAGAGGAAATTACATCACCTAAGCTAAACAGTGCACGTGTGTGATCAATATAGTAAAATTTATTTCAAACAAAGAAGAACAATTTTTTTAAAAATATTTCAATAGGCCATTGCAAATGTGATGGCCTGGTCCAACGGAATGTCATTTGACCAACATCATTTTTGTCACATATTTCTTGCACTTGCAACAGGTAATTCTAACAGATAGCTATTGCATCCATGACACTGTTGTCATATATTGTCATACCTACAATAGACATTCTAACGGATGATTGTCAACCTTTAAGCATGGGCATCACTATTGCAATAGCATAGTGAAACTATACGTTGTCATAATTTTGATGGTGGCCTATCAGAATTATGACAATGTCAAAATGACCTCTTAGCCTTTCTTTCTGCCAAATTGTGATGGCTTTTGTGTTGCAATTGCAATGGAGGAGCTTTTCATCACAACTTGTGACACCAGAATTCTAATGCCCATCCTACAAGAGTCAATTCTTGGTACTATCACTTGAGCAATGATCAACCATCATAATTACGATGCCCTGTTGTCACAATTTAGGTCCAAATGTAGTAGTGGACCCCTTTCAACCTATTACATGATAACATATATTCCTAGGGGTCCTAGAACCCCTATAGACATACATGTTGTGTTTTAATGGTTCAAAAAGGGTCATAAAGTATCGTATTACCTTTTAATGACCCCTTTTGGCCCATTGGAACACAACATGTATGGCCCTAGAGATCTTAGGACCCCTAGGAACATATATTATCATGTAATGGGTCGAAAGGGGTTATAGGATTTTGACCCATTAGAACCCAACACATATGATGATAAGGGTCCTAGGACCCCTAGGTACATATGTTCTTGTGTAATGGATCGAAAGAGGTCATAGGATATCCTATGACCCCTTTCTACCTATTAGAATATAAGAGGTGTGTTGCTAGGGATCCTAGGAACCCTAGGAATGTATATTTTCATGTAATGGGTCCAAAGGGGTCATAGATAGGATACCCTATGACCCCTTTCTACCCATTAGAACAAAACATGTATGTCCTTAGGGGTCCCAGGATGCCAAGGAACATAAGTTGTCATGTAGTTGGTTGAAACAAGTCATAAGTTATCCTATGACCCCTTTCAACCTATTTGAACACAATATGTGTGTCCCTAGGAGTCTTAGGACCCACAATAACAAATTTTATCATGTAATGGGTTGAAAGGGGTCATAAGATATCATTTAACCCCATTCGACCCATTGGAACAGATGAGGGACCCTAGGAAC
This sequence comes from Cupressus sempervirens, assembly GCA_028749045.1. Classification (NCBI taxonomy): domain Eukaryota; kingdom Viridiplantae; phylum Streptophyta; class Pinopsida; order Cupressales; family Cupressaceae; genus Cupressus; species Cupressus sempervirens. The sequence goes on along the minus strand of CM053785.1, from coordinate 440,836,453 downwards.
CCTATGAAAATATTTTGTCATGTAATGTGTCAAAATGTATCGTGGCATACCCTATGACTCCTTTCTACCAATTTGAACACAACATGTATGTTCCTTGGGATCCTAAGACCCCTAAGAACATATGGGTCAAAAGGGGTCATAGGATACTCTATGGCCCCTTTCGACCCATTCCATGACAACATATATTCTTAGGGGTCTTAGGACCCATAAGAAAATATGTCATGTGTTAAAATGATTCGAAACGGGTCATAGAGTACCCCAAGACCCCTTTCAACACATTACATGATGACATATGTTCCTTGGGGTCCTAGGACCCCTACGAACATAAATCATGTGTTTAAATAGGTTGAAAGGGGTCATAGAGTAACTTATAACCCCTTTTGACCTATTATATGATAACATATGTTCCTAAGGGTCTTAGGACCCCTAGGAGCATATATCATGTGGGGTCATACAATACCTTATAACCCCTTTCGACATATTTCATGATATTATGTCTTTAGTAGTCCTAGGACCTATAGGGACCTATTTTATTTATTCAAATGGGTTAAAAGGGGTCATGGGATAACTTATGACCCCTTTCAACACATTTCATGACAACATATGTACTTAGGGGTCTTAGGACCCCTAGGGACCTATTTCATTTGTTCCAATGGGTTGAAAGGGTTCATATGGTAACCTATGACCCCTTTTGATGCATTTTATTACAACATATGTCTCTAGGGGTTCTAGGCCCTAAGGGATCTATTAATTTTTTTCAAATGGGTTGAAAGGGGTCATAAGATATCTTATTACTGCTTTCAACACATTTCATGACAACATATATCTCTAGAGATCCTAGGACCTCTAGGGAACTAATTCATTTGTTTGAATGGGTTGAAAGGGGTCATAAGATAACCTATAACCCTTTTCAACAAATTTCATGACAAAATATGTCTCAAGGGGTCCTAGGACCCCTAGGGACCTATTTTATTTGTTTGAATGCGTTGAAAGGTTTCATAGAATAACTTATGACCCCTTTCAACATATCTCATAACAACATATATCCCAAGGGGTCCTAGGAATCGTAGGACCCTAGGACCCCTAGGGATATTATAATTGTTCATATGGGTCAAAAGGGGTCATAGGATAACATATGACCCCTTTCAATGCATTTCAGGACAACATATGTCCTTAGGGGTTCTATGACCACTACGAACCTATTTCATTGGTTCAAATGGGTCAAAAAGGGTCATACATTATCCTGTGATCCCTTTTGATATTTTTCATAACAACATATGTCCCTAAGAGTCCTAAGACCCCTTAGGACCTAATTTGTTTGTTTGAATGAGTCAAAAGAGATGATAGGATAACCTATGAGCCCTTTCGACACATTTCATGATAGCCTATTTTATTTGTTCCAATGTGTCGAAAGGGGTCTCTAAATATCCTATGACCCCTTTTGACACATTTCATGATAATTTAGGACCCTAAGACCCCTAGGCACATATTATAATTGTTCATATGTTTTGAAAGGGGTCATAGGTCGCTTTCAACATATTTCATGACAACATATGTCCTTAGAGGTCCTAGGACCACTAAGAACCTATTTCATTTGTTTGAATGGGTCAAAAGGGGTCATAGATTGTCCTTTGACCCCTTTCGATATTTTCCATGACAACATATGTCCCTAGGGGTGCTAGGACCCCTTAGGACCTAATTTATTTGTTCAAATGGGTCAAAGGGGGTGATAAAATAACATATGACATAGTTTGACACATTTCATGACAACATATGTCCTTAGAGACTCTAAGACCCCTAGGGACCATTTTTTTTTGTTCTAATGGGTCATAAAGGGTCACAGGATAATCTATGACCCCTTTCAACACATTTTATGATAAAATATAATCCTAGGGATCTTAGGGCCACTAGGGATATATTATAATTTTTTATATAAGTCGAAAGGGGTCTAGATTACTCTAGGACCCCTTTTGACCTATTACAAGGACCCCTAGGATTATATATCATGTGTTCAAATGAGTAAAAAGGGGTCAAAGAGTACTCTAGGCCCCCTTTCGACCCATTATATGACAACATATGTTCCTAGAGGTACTAGGTCCCCAAGGGCATACATGATGTGTTTGAATGAATCAAAAGGGGTCATAGGTTGCCTTATGACCTATTTTGGCCCATTAAGTGAGAATATATGTTCCTAAGGGTCCTAGGACCCCTTGAAACATATATCATGAGTTTGAATGAGTCGAAAGGGGTCAAAGAGTACCCTATAAGCCATTTCAACTGATTATATGACAATGCCTATTCCTAGGGCTCCTAAGACCCCTGAGGACTTACATCATGTGTTTGAATGGGTTGAATTGGGTTATATGGTGCCCTATAACCCCTTTTGACTCATTAAATGAGAATGTATGTTCCTAGGGGTCCTAGGACCCCTAAGAACATATATCATGTGTTCAAATGAGTCAAAAAGGGTTTTAAAGTACCCTAGGACCCCTTTCTACCTATTATATGTTAACACATGTTCTTACGGATACTAGGTCCCCTTAGGGACATAAATCATGTGTTCGAATGTATCTAAAGGGTTCATATGGTATGCTTTGACCCCTTTGGACCCATTATATGACAACATATCTTCCTAGGTGTCTTAGGACCCCTAGGGACATACATCATGTGTTTGAATGGGTCAAATGGGGTCATAGCATGCCCTATGACCCCTTTTGACCCATTAAATGAGAACATGTGTTCTTAGGGGTCCTACGACCCCTAGGAAGATATGTCATGTATTTGAATGAGTCAAAATGGATTATAGAGGACCGTATAACCTGTTTCAGGTCATTATATTTATGATAACATATGTTCCTAGAGCTCCTAGGACTCCTAGGGACATACATTATGTATTTGAATGGGTCAAAAGGGCTCATATGGTACCTATGACCCCTTTTGACCCATTAAATGATAACATAATGTTCCTCGAGGTCCTAGGATGCCAAGGAACATATATCATGTGTTTCAATGAGTTGAAAGGTGTTAGAGAGTACCCTATGACCCCATTCAACCCATTATATGACAAAATATGTTCATAGTTGTACTAGGACCCCTAGGGACATACATCATGTGTTTAAATAGATTCAAAGGGGTCATAATGTACCCCATGATTCCTTTTGACCCATTATATGACAACATATATTCCCATCAGTACTAGGACCCCTAGGGACATACATCATGTATTTGAATGGATCAAAATGAGTCATAGGGTACACTATAACCCCTCTTGACCCATTATATGACAATGTATGCTCCTAAGGGTCCTAGATACATCATGTGTTTGAATGGGTCGAATGTAGTCATAAGGTGTCCTATAAATCCTTTTGACCCATTAAATGATATCATATGTTCCTTGAGGTCTTCGAACCCCTAGGAACACTTATCATGCATTCAAATGAGTCAAAAGGGGTCGTAGAATACCCTATGACCCTTTTTGACTCATTATGTATCAACATATATTACTAGGGGTACTAGGGCCCCTAGTGACATATATCATGTGTTTGAATTGGTCTAATGGGGTCATAGGGTGCCCTGTGACCTCTTTTGACCCATTAAATAAGAGCATATGTTGCT